>LNAC01000428.1:492115-775464 GCA_002007465.1 Ailurus styani
AAAATATATATTTTATCAGTTATAACATTTATTTTACAATCATAATTCTCTTAATTAGTATTGGTTTTATATTTAATGCAGCTTCTCCATTCCCAAATTATTTTTATTCATCTTTTCTTATCAGGACTTCATCACTGCATAGTTTTTGCAAGAGGTTGTCATAAAGGCAATTTTATTTGAGTTTGTTCATGTTTATGAAAGCTGTCAGGCCCCTACAATTTCAACCACATCTTGGTATATTTTTTCTTTAGAATATTATAGCAGTTGCCCCATTATCTTTTGGTATTGAATTCTGATGTGGAAAAGACTGAGGATGGTCTGTGGGGATATTTCTTCCTATTCTCTGTAGATCAATGGCTCTTAAAATATGGTCCCAGATCACCAACATCAACATCATATGGGAATTTGTTAAAATACAAATTACCAAACCCCATTTTATGGCTACTGAATTAGGAACTTTGGGTATAGAGTCCAGGAATATTTTAACAAACCATCCAGATGTTTCTCATGTGTACTAATGTTTGAGAACTGACTATTTTTTCCTGCCTGGATACTTGAAGATATCTTACCTTGAAATTCAATAACCTAATCCACTAATCCAGGATATTTTAGAATTGAGAGCTCTGTCAAAATTTCCTAAATTCCTTTCAGTGTGCACTCTGACTGGGCAAGGGTACAAAGCAAACAAATTAATCAGTTGGCTGCTATGACTGAGTGACTATACCTCTCAGGATAGTTTTAATTTATGCCTATTGTCCTACTGTATTTATTACTATGGCCTTCTTTCACTTTCAAGACTGCCCTAGTGTGGATGATAGATTATATGGTCATCCCATTTATGACCAGTGAGCCCAGTGGTTTGCAACATACCTATGATCAAATGTGATATGATCTCTGGGGAAGCTCTGAGAGGAGATTCAGCCCAGAGGCCCATAGGATTTTGGACCAAAAAGCTCTTGGCTTGCTATTGGGCCATGGTAGAGGCTGGATACGAACACCAGTTGTCCCACATGAATTGAGTGTTTAATCTCCCAAGCCATAAAATCAGCCATGTCCAGCAATTCTCCTTTATCATGTGGTATATTTGGGACTGGGCTTGAGCAAGTGTAAATTGGATGAGCAGATGGCTCTTAATCCTGGTGTGTCTATTCCCATTGCACTGTCATCCTGCTCTCATTCTTGGCTTAAGCCACATGTAGTGCTCTCCATGGCCAGAAAAAAATCTGAGCCTATTTTGCAGATGGTTTTGCATGACAGTTGGTGATGACTTCTGTAATGTAGCAGCCCCACCAAATTTGTTGCCCTGCAAAAAAGGAAAGGTAATTCCATCCAGTGGGCAGAATCCTAAACATGCCATTTCATTGCCCATTTTGCCCAAAGGAAAGCTGGCCTAAGGAGCAGCTCTATAGTAATAAATGGATAGAGGCTAATGATTTGGCAGCACAATCAGGGACATGAAAAAATGATATGAGAATTGAGGGTACCTAGGTGGCTCAGTTGGTTAAGCGTCTGCCTTCTGCTCAGGTCGTGATCCCAGGGTCCTGTTGGGCTCTGCAGGTCATCTGCTTCTCCCTCTGCCCCTCCCCCAACTTGTTCTCGCAACCCCTCTCTCTCTCTCTCTCTCTCAATCTCTCTCTCTCAAATAAATAAATAAATAAATAAAATCTTTAGAGAATTGATAACAAGTTAGTCTGGAGAAAAAGGTGTGTGAAGGGATCTCTCAGAATGGATTCAGAGTATTAGAATGTTTGTGTCCTATATAAATGCTCACCAAAGGGCCTTTACTTCATAGAATTTTCTTTACCTAGGTAAACATGATGACCTTCCTATTTCAGCACTAGGGACCCTATGATCAATTATTTAATTCTAAATATTCCTGTGAGTCAAACCATTACGAATGTCCCACCAGCACTTCTGTCTACTAAAGTAACAAGTTGTTTCTGATAATTTGGTGCTGCTTACTAGTCTCTGCCACCTTGAGATGTCCTATTCCCTATTGAAATCATAGAACCCATTTCAATATCAGTATTTGCCCCCTTCATCTCTGACCCACAGAAGCCAGCCACTATGGTGCTTTTCAAAGATGTTGATACTACCTTCATTAATGCATTTCTCAATGTTATTGTGACAGGCATGCCCTCAGGGCTGGGATGGCTGAATAGGTAATACATGAGAGATCCATGCTAACAATCTTATCTCCCTATATCTTTTTTCTTTTAAAGATTCATTCATTTACCTCAGAGAGAGAGATAGAGAAGAGAGTGCAAGAGAGTGAGAAGCAGGGGAGGGGCTGAGGAAGAGTGAGAGAATCTCTAGCAGACTCCCCACTGCCAGGGCTCTGAGACCACGACCTAAGCTGAAACCAAGAGGCCAACTGACTAAGCCACCCAGGCACCCCACTCTCTAAATCTTTCTATTCCTTCCTCTACAGAGGATTTCTGGCATTTCAACTCAGCATAAGCCAGGAGTGAATCCAATTTTCAGCCTACCAACAAAAAAAGAGAAAATAATACTAATATTACACTGTATGTTGACTAACTGGAGGTAAAATAAAAACTTGGAAAAAGAAATTAAATTTATGGTAAAAGTAAAACAGGAAAAACTTATCAAAACAGACCAATTACTTTGAGGCTAAAGAGGTTAATAATAAAAAAAGGAAGTTGGATTCATAAAAATATTGTTGTTATTAAATATCTGTTATAAGAAGAAAGAAATGATGTAATAATAAGAAAAAGTTGGCCCAACAACATTAAAAAAATGCATGGTTGGAAAGTTATAATTAGTATCCATATAACCGTCCACCTGAAGGCATACTCCAGCTGAAACATTATAGTCCCTAAGAAAAATGTACACCAAAGAAGACTCAACAGGATTTCTACAACTTGTACCTGTTCTTGTTTTCCAGAACTATGCTTACCACATTTAATTTGGTTTCCAAAGATCTGTTAGTACAAAGAAAGGGGTGTTTGGGTTAGTAGATAAAATACTGTAATTATCAGAAAGATGTATTTCTTCTGTGTATTAATAAAATATCATTTGTTTCCTACCACCTGGACTGAAAAATTTACTAAGGTCTTATCAAGGCCTGACAGCCCAGGCCCTTAACCAGATTGCATCATAAATACCAATTCTTGAGGTCCTAGTGAATAGTACAATTGTGTTGCTCATGAAGAAACTTGAAATACCATTTGTGTTATTTTGCAATTTTATCCCTGAATCAATCCCTAAAAAAAGTGGAGTCATCAGTTCTAAATGGCAAGTAAAGGGATTCCCACATAACTTTGTATAACCCCAGAGATTAATTTCAATTACACGTTTGTGTTTTTAATGGCCATTTAGAGATGCTAGGCCTGCTTCAGGAATACTACATAATGTTCTCAAAGTTTAGTAATTGATGGGAAGATACAGAGTCTCAGGGGACTTTCTCTTTAATGTACTGGAATATCCAGTCCTAGAACTGCCTCTATCATGAGAGAAAAGTGGGGGGAAATCAACTCAGATATGATGTTACTTCTCTTCCCTAACCAAGTAGGAGAAAAAAATGCCTTAAGATGGGTGATAACCAAGACCAAAGCCCAGAATTGGGGTCTGGGAAGAGCCCTAGGAGCCATTAGAGCTTTGTCTTCTTGGTCTCCAGGTTGATCATGTTCCCTTGGGTATGGGGAATCTGCTTATCTGCTGGCTCCTGTAAATCCTCTGGCTTTATAGGAATGTAATAGTAGCCCATGATGGAGAAGATCAGGCAGACCACCAGCAGGAGACAGGAAAACAAAATGAATTCAGCCCACTGCAGGAAGAAATAAATAGAAGAATATGAAGAAACTTTAAATGGATCTTCATAGGTTGAGGACTAGGGAGCAGACTGACACAGGGTCACCAACATAGGCAGAAGTTTGTTAAAAGAATAGTGACTTCCCTGGTCTCTCCTCATATGGCCTATGGCGGCCATTATTGCCACTCTTACATGCCCATTTTCCTGACAAAGTATGTTTATATTTAACCCATCTTACACACAGCACTGAGTGAAGAATGTGGGGGACAAAGGGATGGGGGAAGAGGGAGGAAAGGAACTTGTAGGAGAAATCTTGGGTAGACAGAAATTTCTGCTTCCATCAGATCCATACCTGTACCAGGCCACTGAACTGTGCCACAACAAGCACGATAATATTCCCAACTGCAACTGTCAATAACCAGGCTGCCTGAAGTACAGATTTCATACTAGAGGGGGCCTAAAGAGAATACAGGTTTGTGAGTAAACAAACTCCCCAAAACCATCCTATGACTCATGCATCTATCCAGAAAACTTTTCCCACAAAAGTTTCCAAATTTGAACTCCTCATCCTCCTCCAACTTCAGCTATCATGTTGATTCAAGGGGTGATAATAATGTTAACAGTAATATTAAGATACACCTCTTAATTGAATATTTTAATTCATTATATCATGTAATCTTCATTATACCCTAAGAGATAAATTCTATCAGTGTTCTTACTTTACACATAAAGAAAAATAGCATTAGAGAGATAATTAACTTGCTCGAGTTTACACGATAAATTATACAATCACAATTTGAACATGGACAATTTGACCCCACAGTCCTTATTCTTAAAGTACTCTTTCCTAGATCCCAAAACAGCGTCAGTTACTATGCTGCACTGCCATGATCCTGGGAGTCAAGATGAGTCTCTCTTCAGGGTCATATATATATAGGAAATCAAAGGCCAAAAAACATAGAGGTCCTGGCCAGGATCACACACTTATTTAAAGCAGTGCTAGGATTAAAATTCATCCTTCTCCAAGTAATATAGCCACCTCCACTTTTCACTTGCAAAAACCTACCTGAGAATAGGAAAACTCAAGTCCTGTGACAGAGAACATGACCTCCCCAGCTGTAACCAGGGCATACTGTGGTAGCTGCCATGCAATGGACAGTTTGTTGGCAGGCACGTCTTCCATCTTCCAGGCCTGAGGATCCTGACTGGTGCGCTTAGTGAGGAAAAGAAGAAATGGACTTATCAGCAGTCTCAAGTAAATATTTCTGATCTATAGCATTCTATGATCTCATACCCATCCCCTCTTTGTATTTTCATCCTTCAAGAGATTGAGCAAAGTCTATACAATTTCAATTTTTTGAAATTCCTTTTGGTAACACTGTACTCACTTACCTGGGTTCAGTCAATCAGACACCAATATTGACAGAGTCCATAAATGGTAGATTATTTTGATATTGTAGTTTGGATTTCCACCATCTGACCTATAGGTATTTTGACGCTGGCCAATATTTTAAATATAAAATGGCTGAATTATACAAACACAATGAATTTTCAGAAAGCACATTTTTTTTTTTTTAAGATTTTTATTTTATTTATTTGACAGAGAGAGACACAGCGAGAGAGGGAACACAAGCAGGGGGAGTAGGGGAGGGAGAAGCAGGTTTCCTGCTAAACAAGGAGCCCAATGCAGGGCTCGATCCCAGGACGCTGGGATCATGACCTGAGCCGAAGGCCTGTGTTTAATGACTGAGCTACCCAAGCGCCCCCAGAAAACACATTCTTGAGAAAAGTTTAATTCCTTGTTCAGTTTTCTATGTAAGTACAATCAAACTGTTTTTAACATTTTCCATTATTTTACTAAAATTACTTTTATCAAAATGAGTTATTTTCTTGGTAAACCTTACATTAAAGATTTTGTTGATCAATTTTGAAAAATCTATATCAAATACTGACTGCTATTTTAAATTCTATTTACTGGCCATCATTTTTGAACTCAAATCTTACACACTTATATTATGTCAAAAAGCAGTTTTTCTGTAGAATTCTAGTAAAAAAGAACTTTTTCAGGATCAATTTTTTTGTTACTAATCTTACCAAATATACACGATTATCTAATTGTTATTTCTTTGTCTAGAAGTATCTTTACTATGCAGGTTTCTAGCTATGATTGGTTTTATTTTATATAAGCTATGTCTACTAATATTTGTTATAAATAGGATAAAAATTCTAAATTGTATATATTTCTTAGAGTGAAACCATTATTAGGTAGTGGGTGTAATATATAAAATATAATGTGATTAAAGTGGCAGTTAAAACATCAAGATCAAAAGTCTTGAAATCAAAAGGCTCTGGTACCCAAATATCCTTGATTCTCTGAGTCAAAGGGCCATTGGGTTCAAAATAAGAAGGTAAATTTTGTGTCAGTTGATATTGTGAACAATACATGGGCGTATGTTTGCATTTTCTTAGGCTAAGGGAAGACCATGACCTGAGCTTCTGAATCAAGGTCATGTACTCAAATATCTATGGGCAGATAATTAAGTTAAGGATAATTAACCTGCAGGCTGAGTGGGATAATGGGGGCTGTGGTAAAGTGGATAGCACAGGCCGGCCCCATCTAAAGTGTAGAGTCACTATAGCCCTAGCCAACTGACGTGGTAATACCTGTTATTAAATCTTCTGATTTTGTTTTTAAGAAATGTTAAGAATCCAGCTTCTTAGGTGACATCTCCTGAATTTTAAATATTATCAATAACAAATGATTACTATTACTTTTGTAAGTAGTGTGCAGGCCCAACAAAACAGGACTATGGAAAAAACTGGGCCCCCAGGCTCCAATTTATGATCTCTACTCCAAGTGCTTATTAGACCTGGGAATTCAAAAACAATATATAGGACTTCTATCTGGAGTAGCATACAAGAGACCGAACAAATGACTAATGGAATAATACCAGTAATACAAGTGTTATGGGTTGAATTGTGTCCCCTTAAAACTCCTGTGTTGAAGTCCTAACACTAACTGACTCCTAACTGAGAATGTGACCTTATTTGGATATAGGGTTGTTGCAGATATAATTAGTTGTGTTAAAATGGGGGCATTAGGGTGGGCCCTAATCCAATGTAACTGGTATCTTGGTAAAAAAGAAGAAAACTGGACACAGACAAGCATATAAGAAGAATTCTATACGAAGATGAAGGCAGAGACTGGGGTGATTCTTTTACATATTAATGAATACCAAATGTTACCAGAAAACCACTGGAAGTAGGGGGAAAGCATGGAAAAGATTCTTCTTCACAGCCCTTAGAAGGACCAACACCTTGGTCTTGGACTCCTTGCTTTCATGACTGTAAAACAATAAACTTCTGTTTTTTAGCCACTCCACTTGTGGTACTTGGTTACAGCAGCCCTGGAAAACTAATACTAGGTGGTTTTATCATCTGAACATTAATTAAGGTAATATACCATATCAATAGAATAAAGGACAAAACCACACAAGTATCTCAATAGACATAGAAAAAGCATTTAACAAAATTCAACCCCCCTGGGGCACCTGGGTGGCTCAGTGGGTTAAGCCTCTGCCTTCTGCTCAGGTCATGATCTCAGGGTCCTGGGATGGAGCCCCACATTGGGCTCTCTGCTCAGCAGGGAGCCTGCTTCCCCCCTCACCTTGCCTGCCTACTTGTGATCTCTATCTCTGTGTCAAATAAGTAAATAAAAAAATCTTAAAAAAAAACAATTCAACCCCCCTTTATGGTAAAAAACAAACAAACAAAAACCTCAACAAACTAAGAATAGAAGGGAACTTAACCTACCAACTGACATCTATGGGCATTAAGGAGGGCATGTGATATAATGAGCACTGGGTGTTATATGCAATTGATGAGTAATTGAACTCTACATCTGAAACTACTGATATACTATATGTTAATTAATTGAATTTAAATTAAATAAGAAAAAAATAAGTGACATCTATGAAAAACCCGCAGCTAACATACTTAATGATAAAATGCTGATTGCTTCCGCCTTCTTCAGGGAGAATGTCTGCTCTCACTACTTCTAGTCAGCATTATACTGGAGGTTCAAGTCCTTTTTTTTTTTTTTAAGATTTTATTTATTTATATGACAGAGAGAGACACACACAGTGAGAGAGGGAGCACAAGCAGGGGGAATGGGAGAGGGAGAAGCAGGCTTCCCACTGAGCAGGGAGCCCAATGTAGGGCTCAATCCCAGGACCCTTCATGCAGCCAAAGGCAGACGCTTAACTGACTGAACCACCCAGGCCCTCCTGGAGGTTCAAGTCCTGACAATCAGTCAAGAAAAAGAGATAAAAGCCATCCATATTGAAAAGGAAGAAGTAAAACTATCTCTATATAGATGACATGGTCTTGTATGTACAAAGTCCTAAGGGATCCACTAAAAAAAACTATTAAAACTAATAAATGAGTTCAGTAAGGTTGAAGGATACAAGATCAACAAACAAAATCAATTGGTTTTTCCACAACTTGCAATGAACAATCTGAAATTGAAATTAGAAAAATAATTCCATTAACAACAGTATCATGGGGCACCTGGGTGGCTCAGTTGGTTAAGTGTCCAACTCTCAATTTTGGCTCAGGTCATGATCTCAGGGTTGTGAGATCCAGCCCCAAGTCTGGCCCTGCACTAGGCTGGGAGCCTCCTAGTAGAACCTCCTGTACTGGGCATGGAGCCTGTTTAAGATTCTTTCTCTCTCTCTCTCTCTTTTCCCCTGCCTCTCCCCACTGCTCTCTCTCTCTCTCTAAAACAAAAACAACCAAAAACCTCAATAGCATCATAATGAATAAAATGCTTATGAATAAATTTAACAAAGTAAATGTAAAACATATACTCTAAAAGCTACATTGTTGAAAAAAATTAGATGTTAAGGAAGATCTGAATAAATGGAAAGAGATCTCATGTTCACTGATCAGAAGACTTAATATTGTTAAGATAGCAATATTCCTCAAAATCACCTACAGATTAAATGCAATCATTAGTAAAATCCCAGCTGGCTTTTGATTCTAAACTGATCCAAAAATGTATATGGAAATCCCTGGGGCCCAAAGTAGCCAAACCAATCTTGAAAATGAAGAATAAAGTTGAAAGACCTATATTTCCTGATTTCAAAATTTTCTACGAAGTAACAATCAAGACAGTGTGGTACTGGCACAAATACAGACATATAGATCAATGGAATAGAATTGAGAATCTAGAAATAAGCCCTCACTTTTATGGTCAACTGATATTTCACAAGAGTACCAAGGCCATTTAATGGGAGAAGAACAGTGTTTTCAACAAATTGTGCTGGGACAACTGGATATTCACTATGAAAGTTAACCCCCTAATTCACACCATATGCAAAAATTAACTCAAAATGGATTAAAGACCTAAATATAAGAGCTAAAACTATAAAGCTCTTAGAAGAGAACATAGGCATAAATCCTTGTGACTTTGGATTAGGAAATAGTTTCTTAGATATTACATCAAAAGCATAAGCAACCAAAGAAAAATAGATAAACTAAACATGAAAATTAAAAACATTTGTACTTCAAATGCACATCAAGAAAGTTAAAAAAATAACCTATTGAATGGAGAAATATGTTTAAATCATATATTTGATAACAGACATATCTAAAATATATAAAGAACGCTTACAACTCAATAATAAAGAACCCAGTTAGAAATTTGGCAAAGGATCTGAATAGACATTTCTTCAAAGAGGTATGTAAATGGCCAATAAGCACAGGAAAAGATGCTCAACATCAGTAGCCATTACGAAAATACATATCAAAACTATAATGAGCTACCATTTCACACCTGCATTAGCCTACTAGGATGACTATAAAAAAAAACAAAGCAGAAAAACAAGTATTGGTGAAGATGTGGAAAAATTGCAACCCTCATACACTATTGGTGGGAATGTAAAATGGAATTCATTTTGGAAAAGTTCCTAGTAGTTCCTCAAATGCTTAAACATAGAACTATCATGTGACTCAGCAATTCTACTCCTAGATATATACCCAAGAGAGGTGAAAATATATGGCCACACAAAAAGTTGTACATGATGTTCATTACAACATTATTTATAATAGGGAAAAGATAGAAAAAACCCAAATATCCATTAACTGATGAATCGACAAATAAAATGTGTTACATCTATACAATGGAATATTATTTGGTAATAACAAGAAATGAAGCACTGATACATGTCTCAACATGAATGAATCTTGAAAAATAAAAATATGACAAAGGAAAGAAACCAGACATAAAGGGCCACATATTATATCATTCTATATTTCTATTATATGCCTGCTGCCAATGTTATCTCTTTTAATATCCCTTCTAGAGACCTTAATAGGTTTTCTAAAGTCATGATAGAACCCATCACTTAATATTAAAAATAAGTATGTGATCACAGGATAAATTCACAGCCAGACATAGATGTATAGATATGAATATAGATACAGTTATATGGAAGGAGAAAGTAGGGCTGGCCATGAGCTACTTACATTAGTAATAACAAACAGATAAGCTGTACCAGGGTCTAGTAGACCAATATTCAGTGAAAATTCCTCATCTTCTGTTCTACAATGTACTGCAGGGTACCTGGAACAGGACAATTTTAGTTAGAATAAACGCCACATCAATATATACAATGGAATATTACTCAGCCATCAGAGAGGATGAATAACCAACTTTTGCATCAACATGGATGGGACTGGAGGAGAGTACGCTAACTGAAATAAGTCAAACAGAGAAAGTCAATTATCATATGGTTTCACTTATTTGTGGAACATAAGGAATAGCCTGGAGGACATTAGGAGAAGGAAGGGAAAAATGAAGGGGGAGAAATCAGAGTGGGGGATGAACCATGAGAGACTATGGACTCCAGGAAACAAACTGAGGTTTTTAGAAGGGAGGGGGCTGGGGGGATGGGTGAGCCTGGTGATGGGTATTAAGGAGGGCAGGAATTTCATGGAGCACTCACTGAGTGTTACATGCAAACAATGAGTCATGGAACACTACATCAAAAACTAATGATGAACTGTATGATGAGTAACATAATAAAAAAAATTAAAAAAATAATAAACACCACAGCCTAGAAAAGCACTCCCATCTCCAGGAGAAAGACTGATCTCATCTCTCTACTCAGGGTGAGTCAAGCAGAAAAGCCACCATTTCTCTTTGAAGGAAAGTCTCTAGTAGTGAATTATTTTTATGCCAGGTTTTTCAACCACTAATCTGATGGAGCTCTTCATTGCCTACCAAGTATTTGTTTTTAAACCTTACACCTAAATAAAGAAGGCACAAACATCTTTGGTGGATTTCAGGCCCTAAGTTTTCTCATTGAATTCTTATGAATTTTTCTCCTCCAAGTTTTATGAAGTAGTGGAACAGTGTAAAACAGTGAACCTGAGTATACTCAAAATTAGCTGAGATATACCTAATCCTCTCACCTATATGCAAAGAAAACATTTAAAAAAGAATTGTAGATAAAAGTAAAATGTCCACAAGGGAAATGCTCTTACTCTCCACTTTGTACACTTGTATAAGCAGACACACCATAGTCTTCACCAACAGTGAGGGAGATATCTGTACCCAGGGAGATGTTGACCTCTTTATGTAAAGTATTAACAAACCTAAGGGTAGAGACATTGTTACAAGTCAGACAAACCCTCACAAACAGGGACACCTGTTTACCACTATGTCCCCAGTGCCTAGAACAGTTTTTGGCACACAAAAGTTCCATGTTATATATTGTTAAGTGGATGAATAAATGAACTCACATGTAAGAAATAATCAATAGTCTTAGTTATCCTTAACTTTATCATTCCTGAGGTATTAGTTTTCCATCTGCCACACCCTCACATAATCTCTAGCTAGGATGGACACAATCATGATCACCTATGGCAGTCTGAGTTGCCTCACTAATCCAGTTTAGGCGAATCCAATTTCTTTCCCTCTTATAATGGTGGGATTCATCAGTTGAGACTACACTAAGAAAAATAATTATATATATATGTATATATATACACACACATATATGTATACATACATATAAGTAATAATTATATATGTATATATACACACACATATATACATATATACATATATATACACACATATATACACACATATACATATATATGTACATACATACATATATATATACACTAGTATTTATATAAAACTGATACTATATCCTCTTATAAATGAAGTCCGATTTGACTTGTACAAAACTCAGACTCCCAGCCATTAGTATGTTGAGTTTTCATTTTGGAATCTGCAGACAATCCCGGACCCTTCCAGAATTATCTGTTTAGTGTCCTGAACCTGGATTCCTTAACTGTTTCCTCAGTATGGGTTTTGGTATTTTGATAGCTTTTGTGCTAATCTCTAGCCCACGAGGTAAGAAGGGCAGTTTCCTCTAGAACCCCTATGCTGATTCCTGCACTGATCTAGAAATTTCCTTTTACCCCTTCTGGAGGTTCCTATGGTTTCCATTGTGCTCACCCAGGGAAGTCCTATCCTCACTATTGTCTTACTTATTTTGAGTTGTTTACTTTTTCTAAAGCAAATTATTATGACTGTTCCACCCTTCAGCAAAGTTCAGACATTTCATTAGAAGTTCTCCTCTAAAGTGCTAGTCTCAACAGCAGCCACCTAATCTTGATGGCCATAGGCATGTGCATCTGTTTATTTCATGCCTGATTTCCTACTACAGAGAGCAGGTGACCTCTTGGGTTCTCCATCTCTGTAACTTTCCTTGGCCATCTGACATGACTTTCAGCCTTATCTGGATTCAAAACCAAGTCTTTGACTCCAAAGGTGTTACCTTTACTACACCATGGTGCCTCTACAGGCTTATAATAAAATCATACTTTACTTTAAAAACACAGTATCGATAAAAGATATTCAACTACCAACCATGAAAGGAGGATTATTTGCTCACTTCTAAATTTTTTTCTGGTGATCACAGAGATGAGAGTACTTAATTATCTTCCTGAGAGCAAAGTAAGTGGATAAAATTCAACAGAAAGGGATGTATGCACCAGAGCACAGGGGGCACATACAGATACAAGGTCATCTTTTTAATACCATGTGGGAAAGCAAGCTTATCTGCCTCTCATTGTTCTGGAAAATGCCTCTGAGACCAATGCCACTGATATTATAGGAGAGAAAATCTATGTATAAGACAAGTAGAACGTGAGCCTGCTTTATCTGAAGCCCCACAGATCAGAAGAGACCAAGATTCAACACAGAGTGGCCTTGGGTCTCCTTGACAACCAAACCTTACAGCTGTCATCCCATTGGTTGTTTTGTTTTCTTCATCCTTCACCTATAATGGAGGAAAGTAAAAATCAGTTACAGCTGACAACAAGGAACTGATAATCAGAAAATCTGATCATAAGACATATCTTTGGTAAGGTGTTGATGAGCTGGTTAAAATATTCTCAGATAACAGTTTGGAACCTAGGCTACTCCTCAACTTACCATCATGCTGGAAATGCTTTTTCCATCTTCTAGAATGATCAGACTGTACCAGTTTTTCTCCTCCATAGAATGTTTAGTGTAGATAGAAAGATTGTGATATTTTAGGTAGAAGTGGAAATCCTGGCTTTTTGTCTTTAGGTGGAGCTGGGCATAGTGTGGCATCTTCTGTAGAATGAAGAAACTGTCACATTCACCTCTACCCTATCATAGGCATCACCGTCTCATAGCATCCCAGGGTGGGTGAGCTCATCAAATACTTTCAACTTTGCCCTTTAACCTAGTAATTCTATCTTTAGGAATATGCCATAGGAGAGTAATTAGAGGCATGTATAAGGATTTGTGAGTAAGGATGTTCTTTATACAATTTTGTATATTAATAATAAAAACTTAAATATCTATAAAGAAATACTTTATTATCAATAAACAACAATATATCCATAAAATAGAATATCATGTGTCCATTTTAATCATGTTCTCAAATTACCTAATGACACAGAAGGATGCTTATGACATGACTAATGTGAAGAAAAAATCAAAGTTCAATACAGCATATAGAGTTTACCTACCTTTTAGAAATTAGTTTATTTGTGTGTACTGATATGCTGATTGATCATCTCCAGGTGATGGAATTTTAGGTGGTTTTTATGTCTTTCTGTATACTCTCCAATTTTCAACAATAGATGTATATTACTTTTATTATTACAAAGTAATGTTTTAAAATAAATATTTTAGGGGCACCTGGGTGGTGCAGTCAGTTAAGCATCTGATTCTTGGTTTCAGCTCAGGTTGTGACCTCAGGGTTGTGAGATCGAGCCCTGCATCAGGGTCTGCACTCTGCATGGAGTCTGCTTCAGATTCTCTCTCCCTCTCCCTCTGCCCCTCCCACTTGTGCTCTTGCTCTCTAAAATAAACAAATCTTTAAAAAATGTAAATATTTCAGAATATGTACAATAGTAATAGTGAAAATATGCTAGCCAAATCCATCTAGAAGATGTGAGATTAGGAGGCAGTTTGAAATAACAGTACAAATTACAACCTACTGAGACCTTACAATGTCCCTGACACTATGCTAAGTGCTTTACATATAATACTTATCCTTACAACAGCTCATGGCATAAAAATTCTTGCCATTTTATAGATGCTGAAACTGAGGTTTAGAGATAAAATAACTTGTTCAGGGTCTTATAGCTAGGGAATGGCAGAACCAGGAATCGGACTGGGGGTAGTTTGACTTTACAAGTGCATGCTTCAAACTGCTATATTATGCTGTCACCTTGTTGCATAATCTGAATGTGTTTCTAATTTATTCAAGTCCATATCTCACCTGAAAGGATTTGATGGACTCTTCCAACAGAGTATTGTTTCCATTTCCCAGTACCGTCACCTTTACCTCATCATCTGCCAGATTCAAGGCTTGTAGGAAAATCTCTTGGGGGCCGGGCTGCAGTGGGGTCATTCTCTTAGGACAGAGAACACATGTCAGAATTACCAATAACCCTCCCAATACAGGGAGAACACAGTTCTCAGTTCTATCTCTGACATCCTAGTCCATCTAGTCAGGAGGAAGCAGTTTTCTCCCTCTGCCGGACATTTGGCTTAGAAAACTCTGAAGGCAGTTTGGAGGGGGGAAACACCAGCTCAGTGCAGCAAGCACCGATGCTACATGACAAACTCCATGCTTTTGACTTAGCTGTGACCTCATATATCACTCCCCACTAATGGCTATTCGATCTGCCAACTATTCAAAAGCCTGTCTTCCCAAAGAGATGACAAGATAGCTTTGATATTAGTGTTTGGGAATTCCTTTACAATATACTCTGAATATCACCTCAGGTGGGAGGCGGGCCTCATTTTGCATTGCTGTTCTACCCCTGTATCTACTCGTTTACCACAGATAGTTATGATGCATCTTCTCCAAAACAGGTTCTGTGCTAGGTCCCATGCAATCAGGATTGAACAAGTCAGAAGAGTGAACAAAGATATGGTCTTTTCCTCATGGATCTTAAGATTTATTGAACTCACATTAATTTTTATCTCCACAGCTGCTGCAACTGCAAATGCCAGGCTTGCTAAGATCATACCAACAGCCATTTTCCTAAGTGATCTGCAGAAGGAAGGAATAGACAATTATATGGAAACTTGAGACTCTAAAGGCTAAAACTGAAACCTTCTAAGCCTACCATTAAAGACCTTTCCTGATTTGGTCCCAGCTACTTCTCCTCTTCACAAAGCTTTCTTCCTCTACTCATCACACTGAACATTCTCTATTAATTCACCATATTTCCCCACCTCAACTTTTGTTTATGATGGTCTTTCTATCCATTATGTCATCATACCAACAAATAATAGTAATGCAGCCAGATTTATTGGACATTTACCATATGCCAAGCACTATATATGATTATCCCATTTTCTTTTCCTCCATAAGTCTTTCTTGACTCTAGCAGCAAGAAGGACTCTCTTTTTTCTTCATAACTCCCTGGCACTTTGTTTCTCTTCTTCCTGAACTTAATATATTTCCCATTGGGTAATAATTATCCTTGCATCTGTTCTACCTCCCTTTCTAAACAGGGAACTCTTTCAGCATTCATTTGTGCTGTTATATTTGCATGACATTGGTGCTGAACTCAGTAATATCTGCTCAACTAATAAGTAAATGACAAAAGTCCATTTGAATATCATAATGTGGTCATCAAAAAGAAATTGCTATTAAATCAGGAATTAGAGGAGACTTGAAACCCTCCTCTGTCAAATTTACAAAGAATAAAACTTCTTTTTAAGTTTTTATTTATATTCCAGTCAGTTAACATAGTGTAATATTAGTTTCAGGTGTATATTGATACACAGTATAGTGATTCAACAGTTCCATATGACATCTGGTGCTTCTATTTAGAATGGGAGAAAAGCAGTAATTAGGGACAACCTATTTCTGCTCTTACCAGGTTCCCACTTTGTTTCATATGGACAATAAAAGATTGAAAGAGATTAATTGTCATCATATGATTTAGACTTCTTCGAAGAGGCAACATTCAAGAACAAAGCAACAAGTTGATTTAGGAGCCTATTCTCATATACTTTTGACTTTCCGTGAAGTTTAGATCTACCCCTTCAACATCAAAGTTAAGTCTGCAGGAATGGCTTGGACTTTCTATAATGAAAATTAGCTAGATCTAATTCCCACCCTCCAGTACCAATAGGCATTTAGTTTAACTTAGATACATAGAAGCAGAAAAATGATATGCCAAAACAAATCATACTAAGTAGAAAGTACTGACATTGAATCCTTATGAAGCTGAGCAAATATTAAGTCAGTCTGAGCAAAAAAGGCAAAGTGAGCACTTACGAGAAGTTAATTCCACATTTGGAAACCAGACGATAAATGACAAGGTCAAACAATGGGATGAAGATAAGAACCAGGAGGGGATTTAGTACCTGTAATACCATGGTAAAAAGGATTAGTTACAAAGCGTTCTTCTGTCTTGAGTGTAAACACATGTTCTCATTTGCTTGTGTGCACTCTCTCTAATATTCAAACATACTTTCATCATACTAAGTACAGAATGATTCCACATCTCTCAGTCCCTTTACACCTAGGACTCTAATTTCCCCTGTATAGCACCTCAGCTTCTAAATATCCTACAGAATCAGTTTCACGCTGAACCTGTTTTTCTGTCAATCAGTTAGTTCTTCCCTCTCATTTTCACTTATCTTCTCCTGTTCCATAGCCAAAGGGAAAATATCATGGAGAAAAGGAGAGAAGGAAAAATTGGGGATTAAACAAGGGTTAAGAAAAGAAATGGGAGTCACCAGTAAACTGAGATTCTGACTTCATTACTCACACATAAAAGCTTTACCCTTTCTTGGACAGTATTTCCAAGATATTTCACCTCTTGGACAATATTTCTACCTTAACATGGAAAAAAATCCAAAGCTTATACTTTTCCTGTGAGCTCAAAATTCACCCTCCTTGGAGTTGGGCAGGAGCTGCTTACTTAAAAGAGGATGTGAAAGAGAAGTGTGGGGCTTAAGGAAAATATTTTCATCCTTATCCTTAACCCTCCTCAGCAGACAAGGAAACAGATGTCCAATTATGGCTGGTAATCCTAATACTTCAGACAGAAGTATAGATGAGGAAAGCCATAAATCCCCGTGAGTATAGAGAAATCTCCTACCTGCATCTGGTCTGGCTGAAGCACAAAAAAACCCTGAAACATCATAACAAATTACATTTATACAATGGCTAAAGACAAGAAAAACTTAGATCAAAAATACTGGTAATTATCTGCGATGGGTGTGGAGCCTGCTTGAGATTCTCTTTCTCCTTCTCCCTCTGCCCCTACCCACTGCTTGTGCTCTCTCTCTCTCTCTCTCTTAAAAAAGAAAAAAATTGTTAATCAGCAGGTAAGACACAAAAGGTAAAATCTACCAGGTCTTTGGTTCAGGGCCACCTAATGCTTTTAAGGGTATTTGGGGAAACAGACAAGGAATGGCTTCAGGCTATGTTTGCTGAAGGCAGGTAGGCCTAAGGGAGAATATTATTTTTCTTGGGAGAGAATAGGCTCAGAGGTTCAGTGTATTTTTGTTAATTTTGTTCACTGCAGTTGTAGGTGGTAATGTGTAGCACAAGACATCATGGTTAGGGTGAAGACTTCCACTAACACATAGTGTTTCCAGAGTTGTTCTCCAGGGGGACAGCAAGAGAACAACCATAGCAAATCCTGGGCGACAAGAGAAAGGAGAAAAGTAAACTTGTTTGACTTAGGCTCCAAATAGACTGGTTAGTGAAATCCTGGCATCATTCCATCCTGCCTTCTTAACCACTGAGATGGTAGAAAAACATTATAATAATCTAAGTAGAACAATTGAGAACAGAGATGAAACTTTGAGTTTGCCAAAGAATGGAGATTAGAAAAACAGAAAATAATATTTGCAACTTCCCCATTCCTTATCCTTGTATAAAATACTGCACTACCAGGTCCTCCACACGATCCCTGCCCGGAGACCGGGCTACATGTGTAGTAGTACCGGTTGAACTTGAGCCTGCTGTGCCCCAGGGAGGCTGAGAGGGGAGCAAACATTCTCTATCCCACGTCTGGAACAATTCATTTACTATCTTCTCAGTACTTCCCTGTACACACTGAAACCTTACCATCCTTATATTCCTGATTTCTAATGATAAGATTCTGTTTTTAATTTCTAGAGTAGCTTTTTAAAATTTTGCCTACTCTGTACCTTAATGTTAAAGACACCCATTTTCTGATCTTAAGTCAGTTTTCAGGCAAAAAACACAAAGAAATCATTTTCCTTAAAAAAGGAAATTTATTTATTATGAAGAAAATAATAGATTTCTCTGGAAAATCTTTTTCTCACCAAATTCCCATTCATCCTGGTGGCTTGCAAGGTCCATCGTGAGCCCTAGGGCAGACAGATGGGATTATGAGAAATCTCTTTCTTGTGAGAGGAAAGGGGCTGGAAGAGGGGGTAGCTTTCAAAAGAACTATTCTTACCTGCTGATCCAAAAGAGCCCAGAACATGGGCAATGGGATATAAAGGAATAGTACCCTCGTCAGTGCCTTCACATCCATAATGAGCTGCTTCTGCAAGAAAGGGGAAGAAGGAACAGGCTGAATTGCTAAACTTGGTTTTCTTGCTTAGAGTAAAAATGTGCCAGAATGGTAAGAGAAGAGGTCAAATGCAGCAAGAGGGAATCAGTTTCGATTTAGGAAAATCTCCATAGAGGCATAAGATATTTCGGCAGTTCCAACTTACAGGGTATTTTTCAGCTGCCCAGTCCAGCCAGTGTTGTCGCTTTGGAATGTCCCCAGAGCGGTTGTTGAAACGGTTGGAAATAGCAAACTAGGGCAGAGCATAGATATCAGAAGAGAGACAAAAAGAAACCATTCCAATTCATTATCCCTTCCCTCAGACACACATACTTTAAGTGACTTAATCCAACCTTTTGAGTTCATCAGACATTGTATTTCAAGAATATTTCCGATATAATTTTATCTATCCCTACATCCTGTTGGCAACATATATAACATATACACATTTCAGAAGATTTTTGCCAGTTAAAAAAAATAGTAACATTATTAGTAGTAGTATTTTTACTTAATGGTTGAGTAGAAGCACAGAGGAAGATGGATTAATCTCAGTTTGGCAGAAGATACAGAGGTAAAATAGCGGTCATTGGGGAAAATGAATACCTGCTCTTGAAGGCCTTTAAGCTCAGGATGACACCTCTTTCCCATTGATTGAAAAAGGCAGGTAAACAATTCAGACTTACCCAGATACATTTGGCAACTTGAGTCACTATGTTTCCTTCAGGCGGTGGTTTTCTGTATATCTTGCTTCCCATTGAAAAGACAACTGCAGTTGATACACAAACAAGGTTCTTAGGTTCTCATTCAGCACAGGCTGCTTAAGTGTAGGAGTGACTGGCAGACTTTTTAAAGGGAGGGGACTGACTTAAACTTCCTGACTTTTGGAATTATACAAATTATGGAAGCCAAGAGAAGAATAAAATGGCCAGTTGTTAAGTAATTTGTTGAGACTTTCCTATATCACAGAAATGGAAGTCATCTCTGTATTCTCTTTTCTTTCTCCATCTCTACGTCTGATATTTTACCAAGTTTGCACTGAGACCCTTTCTTCACTGTATTTCCCATCTGCCCTTCTTTTGCTTTACTATTGCTACAATTCTTATTTAGGACCTCATGACCTCTGCCCTGGATTATTAAAACATCTAGCAACTAGTTTCTCAAACCCTGGTATCTTCCTTCTCTTATCTGGTGCCAAATTAAGACCTTCTTTCCAGGACCTACCTAAAAAGCCCAAACTCCTGGCAGGAAAGGCCTTCCCAAATTCATATTATCCTGATGATTATTATTATCGTTAACCATCTTTGAAGGTTTATTATTATATGTAAAGTGTTAAGCCTTTTATATACATTAACTGATTTCATCTGAAAAAAATATGTATTACTCTTTGCATTTTATTGAGGAAATTGAAGATAAAAGAAATTAAGCAATTTGTGCAGATCACATAGCTAGAAAATGCCAGAAATTGCATTTTTGACCTGAGATCTGTCTAACTCAAAAATCTATGCACTTAACCACCATAAAGCATCTCATTCATTAATTCTTACACTAAACATTGTGCTAGACATTACCAGGACTAATGATAAAAAAGATGTGGCCCCATGGAGCTCACGTCAATCTACTGCTTTCCATTTTATGTTTCATTATTTTCCATTAAGTGCTCTACATTCTAACCACTGATCATCATTCCTACAAAAAAATTCTATTCTGTACCATTATTGTACTTGAGCTTATTCTCTTTTCCTTACCCCATTCTTTAACCACATCTCCAGAGCTAATTATAAGTCAATTTTATTTTCTTATTTTTCTATTTTCCAAATTACCAGTGTTAGTTGATATTATTTTTATAATTATTAAATAGTAAATATTATTTTTTCAAGTTTATTAACTAAAATCAGCAGGAAGGCTATCTTTGTATGATCCCATATATACTTCCCTCCTTGATGGATTTCCCAACTCCAGCAAGATGTCCCTCTAGTAAGTCTTCCACCAAAGATGTCTTTGTCAGTGACCAGTAGGACTTTCCAGTATCTTTGCACACCAGAATGCCTGAATCCCCTTATTTTTCCTTATCTTTACTTTCTAAATTCTTGTTTCCTCTCATATTCACTTCACCACTTTTTCTTTATTCATCCTCTCAGTTTCTCCAAAGCTCCTCCAAATAGAACCCTTTACCTACCGTAGCCTTCTTATTGTTGACAGAAAAAAATTGTTAAGAGAAAGAATGGTAATCCTGGGAGACAAGTGGGCAGACAAAGAGGTATCTAGATAAGAGAAAGATTTTGGAGGGGAAATAGGTTGCTCTTGAAACTAAGAATGATCTGGAAATCTCAATAGTTGGTGGGGACAGTGAAAGAGATAAAAGGAAGGTCAGGTGGTAAACTGGATCAGATCATACTTAAATGTCAAGGCCACTTAACTAAAGAAGAGGTGTGGGAATCTTAGGTTCCCCTACTAGTTCTTCCTTACTGTAGACGATATTGCCCCCTACTTCACAGAGAAAACAGAAGCTGTCAAATGAAATTGTCTCAACTTCCTGCCACCAAATCTATTAACTCCTGTATCCACACCTATCCTCTCCTCCCTCCAGGTAGTTGAAGGCAACGTTCCTGCTCCGTACAAACCTGCCATTTTTGCTTTCATACTGATTATACTGTCTTTTTCTCACCTCTTCAAACTCTCTCTCTACTGGAGTCTTCCTAATAATACTCAAACATGCCTTCCATCCTCTCTTGACTCCATGTCACATTGAGCTATACATTCCATTTTCCCTTTCTTACCTTTTATTCACAACCTGCTCTACTCTAATCAGTCTCTACCATAACTGACATTCACTAAATCAGTGACCTTTTTGTTGCTCTATTCAATGGGCATTTTTCTCCCTGCTCTCACTTTCCTACTCAGTAACATTTGTTACTCTGAACAATTCCCTTAGAACTCCTACCAATTTGGCCATTCCTTCTTTGTCTCATTTGTGGGATTTTCCTCTTTCCCTATCTTTTCTTTTTAGTGGGCTCCATGCCCAGTGTGGAACCCAACATGGGGCCTGAACTCATGACCCTGAGATCGAGACCTGAGCTGAGATGAGTTGGATGTTTAACTGACTGAGCCACCCAGGCACCCTCCTCTTTACCTATCTTTTTAATGCTGGTATTCCTCAGGGTTCTATTCTAGCCCTCCCTTTACTCTTATTATCTCTTAGTTATTTCATCTATTTTCATGGCTTAATTTTTATCCATATACTAATAGCTCCAGGTCTTTATCTATAGCCCAAACATTTCTTCTGAGCTTGAAACCTATATTTCCAGATTACTGTTTGATAACTCCAATTAGATGTTTCAAGGACATCTAAAATGTAACATGTCCAAAACTAAATTCATTAGGATGATGATTCCGCTATCTACCTAGTTGCTCAATTCGGAACCCTACATTCACTGTTGACTTATTTTCTCAACCACATCACATATCCAATCATATCAAGTTTTTTCAATTCTACCAGGGCTGAGACTAGTCTGAGCTGAGTGAGGCACTCACCCTGAGCACAAAATTTTAAAGAATGCTAAAAATTCAGTAATCAAGATAAATAATATCCTTGCCTCACCCTTAACCCATTCTCTCTCTACATTACAGAGACACCAGGTAAAAGTAAAAATCTAACAATCACCCCTCTGTTCAGAATCCTTTTGTAACTCTCTACTCCAGATAAAGTTCTAATTCATTAATGACTTAAAATGCCCTTCATTATCTGATTTTTGTCAGTTTCTCCTCTTTATCTTTCTCATTTGTACCTGGGGCAATCTGAATTCCTTTAAGTCCTTCAGATATGTCACAATTATGTCTTACCTCCTTGTTCCTTGACTTACAGATATCCCATCTTCTTTGATTAATTGTTGCTAATCCTTTAGATCTCACCTTAGATACCACTTCTTTAGGCAAACCCTCTCTCTCTCTCTCTCTCTCTCTCTCTCTCTCTCTCTCTCTCTCTCTCCCTCTCTTTTTAAGATTTTATTTATTTATTTGACAGAGAGATAGAGAGAGAGCACAAGTAGGCAGAGCGGCAGGCAGATGGAGAGGGAAAAGCAGGCTCTCTGATGAGCAGGGAGCCTGATACGGGGATTGATCGCAGGACACTGGATCATGACCTGAGCTGAAGGCAGGTGCTTAACTAACTTAGCCACCCAGGCGCCCTTAGGCAAACCTTTTCTGATCTTCACTGTTTTAGTCAGACATTCCCTCTATGTGCTCCCATAGCTTTCTTTGTACTTCACCAATTGTAACACTGATCATGCTATATTGTAAATTCCTTTTTACTATGTCTGTCTCCCTTTTCCTGCTGTACTATGTAAGTTTTTTGAAAGCATTGACTCTGTGGCTCTCTAATTCACCAATGTGACCCAATAGGTAGTACAGGATTTGACACATGAAAGGTTCATTAAATAAATGTGTGTTGAATCAATGAATGAAAAGTATAGATGAATAAATTAAATTATTGTGAAATGCCAGAGAGTTGCTATTTATTGGTACCCAGAAAACTGAAACAACTGACTACTAATGGCAAATAACACTTATTTAACATTTCTTAATTTATAAAACATTTCACTTACAGCACCTCTTTTGATCTTCATAATTACTCCAATATGTTATTATAATTGTGCCATGATACAGATGAAACATAGCACTAATATGTAGAGAACCAGGACAATATTTGGGAAAGTGTTTGGCTTCAATGGAAGAAGGATGCAGGAAATGTATTATCACAGATCTCCTGGAATAACACATAAACTATCGTGGAATTGGAATTAGAATCTGACTGTTACTATTAACCACCTCCTGATCGAAAATAATCAGGACCGACTGTTGAGTCTCTGGGTTCTTTCTTCCTCTATTGAGCTCTTTATGTGTTTGAATTGGATATCTTCCAGGGGGGTGTCACCCAAAGGTTCAGAGTGAGTACAGGTTTCCAGGTCAATGATTAAGAACAATCACGTCCAAGTTTCCCCTTAAACTGTGAACACTAAACAACACACACATCCTTTTTCCTCTTCCATTACTGGTTGTCAGTGGTAAACAGAATGTACTTGATCTAAGCTGCATTGGTTTCCACCTACTTATCCAACTCCCCTTATTCTCTTTGATTAAGAGAAAACTCCTTGGAAGCACTGAAGAGCAGGGCAGAAATAGTTAAACCTACAAGCTACTTTAGAAGAAATAAAAATGTCTTCCAATTACCAGATAAATAACTGTCAGATGAAATAAGCTGGTTTGAGAGGAAGGATTAATTACCTTCCTTGCTTCCTTATATATTTTAGTGTAGAGCAGTGGATCTCAGCCTTGACTACACATTAGAATCACTTCGATATTTAAAAAATTATAGATACCTAGGCCCCATCCTACAGAGATCCTGGCTAAATTGCTCCCATATGGGACAGAGGGATCAGTCTAGGAAAGGTCTTAGTTGTATAACCTTGGGTATGTTTTTCTTTTCTTGTCTATTTTCTTTCCCCCTCTTTTCCTTCCCCTTCCTTCTTTTTTTCCTTCCTTCTCTCTTTCCTTCCTTTCTTCTTTCCTTTGGTTTCTGACTTCATTCAGTTAATTTATCTCCAATGTCTAGAGAAAATTCCTATAATAACACTTACCTAATAGGGTTACTGTGAGGATTGAAATAAATGACTTAGATGATGTTTTTAATGTAGCAGGCATCAGTGGTTATTAATTTCCCCTGTCCCAGTACACTTACCAAGAGCTATCACCATAAGTAATCCTGGAACTCCAAAAGCCAATGCATAGCAGTCTTCCCCAAAACACTGCACATCGCCTAAAACAAAACAAAACAAAACAAAACAAAACAAACAAAAAAACCCCCAACCTCCCCTAAAAATAGTAACCCTGAATCTTGAGTCTTTGATATTTGACATTCTGTTCTGCAAGCTCAAGTTTGTAAAATCATAGACATTGCCATCTTAATTCCCATCACCTAATCCATAATCCTTCTTTTGGACAAGACAAATCAAGATATAAAAAATTATCTCAGATTTTTAAGCCCTTGTAAAAGGAGAGGATGGACATCAGGAAGCCTTGAAAAGGTTTTTGACTGGCTCGAGGGAAACCTTATACAAGGTCCCTCAGAAAAGATCCTAACCTCTCAGCATGGGTGTGATAAACATAGAAATCAGGCTTCCTGCATTGATGGAGAGGTAGAAGACGGAGAAGTATCTAGTCCGTTCCTCTGCCTGAAAAACAAAACAAAACAAAACAAAGCAGGACAAATCATCAGTGCAATATGCCTCCTAGCTTCAGATCCATCCTATATTCAGACTATGCTGGAGGTACATACACAGAAACAGATTCAGATATTGCCTCTATGATATCTTAAAATCATATTAGATATTTTAACACATAACCCAAACATTTACTCACCTTTCAAACCCTAATACAAGCATCTTTAACACTCTTATACCCCTCCTAGGCAAAATGATCATCTTATACACCATGCCCCTTATGCCCTACACATGTTTATTCCAATATTAATTTCTTTGCATTAAATGTCTATTTCTTTCAGTAGCCTGAGAATTCCTTTAGAGCAAAAATCAAATCTTACTCATTTCTGTAATCCCTACTAACCAGCACAGCACCTGACCTATATTATAGACTCAACACATGTTTATTGACTGAACTGATTAAGTGAATGATTGACTGAGTTAAAATAATAGAAACTGTAGAATGTGTGGTAGGAATAGCACTAGAACACAGGACAGTGGATTAAACTGTTGATTAAGCAAGGTAGTTCACTTAGTGCTTATGGGAAGTCTATCAGAGAGTATAAAAGGAAATCCAGGGCTTAGAAGTGGTTGGTGGAAACTTGGAGGTGGGTTTGTCTTATTATTGAGATGTCTTTGTGGAGCAGTTACCAAATGAAGCAACTTTAAGATAAAGTTGCTGATGCTTTATTCATTATGTCTCATTCTGGCACCACAGATCTTTTCCTGACACAATAGTATAATCTGTCCTTCCTTATTTACTATTCACAGTGTGTTTGCTTCCTCCTCTGGTTCCCTTTTCAACCTATTCCACTCACCTATTTGCACAGTTCATTGTGCATAGAATTCCAAAGGCTGCCAAAGGTCAGTATTTCTCCATAGTCAGCAAGCAATTATGATCGATGGTATCCCAGACAGATAAAGAATATAAAATAGTAACTCAGATGGTCTGAAGGGTAGGAGAAACACAAGAAACAGGACACAGAGAAAGAACACAGAGAGAAAAACCAGAAACATGAGAAATAGCTATAGGTGAGGAAATAATACATGAAGACAGGCAAAAAAGAAAAATGAGAGCAGAAGAGAGGAAGCCAGAAATGTTGCCTACTTATGAAGACTCTTTTCCTTGCCTACTTGTCATAGTTTCCTCATACGGGCCCATTTTTAGCTTATTCGTACTCCCCTCCACCCCCCATTAATAGTGGAGAGTGTTGGGGCGCCTGGGTGGCTCAGTGGGTTAAAGCCTCTGCCTTTGGCTCAGGTCATGATCTCAGGGTCCTGGGATGGAGCCCGCATCGTGCTCCCTGCTTAGCAGGGAGCCTGCTTCCTCCTCTCTCCCCGCCTCCCTGCCTACTTGTAATCTCTCTCTCTCTCTGTCAAATAAATAAATAAAATCTTTTTTAAAAAATAGTGGAGAGTGTTTAGGAAAGAGGGAATGATCATCCAGAAAAGTTCATCTATAAAATCTCATTCTGTTTTATTCCAAACGATAATTTTGCCCTTTCACAGGATCTCAGGTAGAGACGCTTAAATCATCTCTACACTGTTCATCACCTCCCATTCCTGAAGCACCTACCAAGTTTTTTCTGAAATACCTCAAGTGAAGGTAAACTCATCACTTCAAACTCTATTTGAAGTTTTTCCTTCCATTGAGCAAAACTGTCTTATAGCTTTCACCCACTAGTTCTGGTTTAATTACTGAGATCCTTCCAATATCTATAGACAGCTATAATATTCTCTTTAATTCTTATCTTATACAGGCTGAATTCTCCAATTCCTTCTACCTTTCTTCATAAGATGTGTCTTAGTCCATTCACCACCCTTGTCACTTTCCTTTGAACATGTTCCAATGTTTCTCTTTATTAATGACCAGTACCCAGCACTGAACAGAACTCCTGACCTATGGATTACTTCAATCTTAGCAAATAGCTACCTGCCAGGTACAATTTAATGTCTGCTCTACATTCTTGAAATCACAGAAATAACAGGATTCTTACATGCTTTTCTTCAAACTGGTCTCCACCAAAAGCTGCCACGCAGGGCTTGATACCTCCTGTCCCCAAAGCTATTAGACTCAGGCCAACCAGTGATAGGACTCTGAAATGGAAAGGCAAGGATACTAACGATATTGATACTAAACACAACTGCAGAAATTGGAAATAGATATACAGGAGAAAAAAATGTGCACAAGGGCAAAGACCCCCTTCACATTTCTTCACATTTCTGTGGGCACTTTCCATCTTCCTTCACTCCTCAGAGAAGCCCAGGGACACTTACAATCTTTATGACACTTGAGCCTCTGCCAGAAAGTATACATTGAATGAGAAAGTTTTGTACCTGATAGTCCATTTACCTTTTGTGTGTAATAGGTAGAAGCAGATACTGAAAGAACAACAAAGTTAAATCACTGGTTCTCAATCTTGTCTTAATTTAAGGGATATACCAATAGAAGGACCTTACAAACACCTATCACACATACCCTTACTAACCACAAAACAGAATGGTAACATTCATTATAATTAGTAGAAGAATTGTCACTAATTTTTGATGGGACATTGAGAAGGAGGCATCTAATATTTATTAAAATTTAAAATTCTTAACTCATTGGATAAATACATGTGTAGCCATATTATAAACATGACTATATATGATCTACATCTTGAACAACTGTAATCCTCTCTACTTACCGAATTAATTGACTATCAGAATGTATCAAATATCTCTGGCACAATAAACATCAATAACTTAAGAGGGACAGGGCAACTGGAATATGTGGAACTACACATAAATGGAAATAATCCAATCTTTGAATAGGACTTTTACAATGTGTTACCAGGAAATATTATGCACATTTTTTAATCCTAGCAAAGTACAGATGCATGGGTAGGTGAATAGGTGAGGAAATATGGGGGACATGAGGTTTTAATAATTGTCTTCAAGCATATGGTGAGTTTTTATGAAAAGGATACTAGCTAGGCATTCCACAAGTCTCCAAGTGTTTAATAAAAGCACATAAGGACAGACAAAGTACAAAAGAGTTCAACTGGTCATAAAATACTTTTTTCCCCAACCATTTTGGTAATAAAACAACAGGTTGGAAAACAAAGGGACATCTCTGGTAAGAAAATAGAAAATCACCTGTAATGAATATGTGAGACATTTACTTGTCTAATGGAAGAAATGGAAGAACAGTGGTTCAGTTTATTTCATGATTTTACTCACGTGTGTACCATTTGTCCCCCTATAATTGGTAAGGCACCCAAGGACTTGACCACATGGCCAAGCACATATACCAAGGAGAGATAGATGATTGTCCTGTTGAGAGAGTTAAATCAGTCAGTCTATAAACAGTTAAGAGATGGACAGAAGACATGAGTAGACACTTTTCCAAAGAAGACATACAAACATATGAAAAGATGGTCAACATCAATCATCATCAGGGAAATACAAATCAAAACCACAATGAGATATCACCTTATACCTATCAGAATGGCTATAATTAACAACACAAGAAACAACAGATGTTGGTGAGGATGTGGGAAGCCTCTTACATTGTTAGTGGGAATGCAAACTGGTGCAGCTACTCTGAAGAAGAGTTTAGAGGTTCCTCAAAAAGTTAAAAATAGAATGATCCTATGATCTAGCAATTGCACTACTAGGTATTTACCTAAAGGATAATAAAATACAGATTCAAAGGGGTACATACATCCTGAGGTTTATAAAAGCAATATCAACAATAGCCAAACTATGGAGAGAACCCTGGAAAAAGAAGATGTGGTGTGTATACATAATGGAATATTAATCAGCTACCAAAAAAAAAAAAAAAAAGAAATCTTGTCATTTACAGTGAGTTGGATGGAGCTAAAGTGTATTATGCTAAGTGAAATAAGTCAAAGAAAGACAAATACGATATGATTTCACTCATATGTGGAATTTAAGAAACAAAACAGATGAACATATGGGAGAGGGAAAATAGGAGAGAGGGAAAAAAAAACCACAAGAGAATCTTGGGCACCTGGGTGGCTCAGTGGGTTAAAGCCTCTGCCTTCAGCTCAGGTCATGATCTCAGGGTCCTGGGATGGAGGCCCACATTGGGCTCCCTGCTTAGCGGGGAGCCTGCTTCTCCCTCTCTCTCTGCCTGCCTCTCTGCCTACTTGTGATCTGATTTCTCTCTCTGTGTCAAATAAATAAATAAAATCTTTAAAAAATAAATTAAAAAACACAAGAGAATCTTAATGATAGGGAACAAACTGAAGGTTGATGGAAGGAGGTGGGTGGGGAATGGGCTAGAGGGGTCATGAGAATTTGAGAGGGCACTTGTGATGAGCACTGGGTATTGTATGTAAGTGATGAATCACTGAATTCTACTCCTGAAACCAATTCTGCATTGCATGTCAACTAACTAAAATTTAAATAAAAATTAAAAAAAAAGAAAAGAATTGAGAGGCTTGAATAATAGCCTCAAAGTTCATACTGTTCTCAGTGCTAGGATAAATGGAGTAGGAGGAGGAAGAGGTGGAACAGGAAAGAACTACCTGAGAAATGCACATAGAAATAGT
This sequence comes from Ailurus styani, assembly GCA_002007465.1. Taxonomy (NCBI): domain Eukaryota; kingdom Metazoa; phylum Chordata; class Mammalia; order Carnivora; family Ailuridae; genus Ailurus; species Ailurus styani. Next base: position 521,818 of record LNAC01000428.1, read on the forward strand.
AATGGTGGGGCGCCTGGGTGGCTCAGTGGGTTGAGGCCTCTGCTTTCGGCTCAGGTCATGATCTCAGGGTCCTGGGATCGAGGCCCGCATCGGGCTCTCTGCTCAGCAGGGAGCCTGCTTCCTCCTCTCCCTGTCTCTCTGCCTGTCTCTCTGCCTACTTGTAATCTCTCTCTCTGTGTCGAATAAATAAATAAATAAAATCTTTAAAAAAAAAAAAAGAAATAGTAATGGTGAATGAACCCTTTACCCTGTGTTGTTAGAGGTAATGGACATTCCCTTCAAGCTCCTTTTCATCTGTGACCTGTCCTTTCCCTCACTCACCCCGCACATACACAGAGCATCCACAGGATGGATCTGCAGCAAGTGTTTTTTTGTTGTTGTTGTTTTGTTTTGTTTTTAAGCTAGGAGAACAAGGACAACAGGATACTTTGACCTGTGATGTTTTTATCAAGGAATGTCTTTGGCTCTAGAAATCAATAGTGGTCAAGAAAAAACTCCAGGTAAACAGGAAAAAGGGACGGCTAACACAAAGAACTTTCTTTAAACCCAACCTCTGGGATATACAGGGCTCTGAGATAAAGGGCTCTCAGTTTCAGCCTGGTCACTTGAACACTTGGGTTTATTGTAATCCCTACCACGGTTACCTCATGTTCAAGTTACCAAGGGTAAGAAAGGAGTCGGGGACCATGAATAGGCTGCCCAGTGATAAAGATCATGCAGTTGGTAGGGACTTCTTGCTGTGTTATTTTTTCCAAGAAATCTGAATGACAATAGGAAGTGTAACAGTGAGGAATTCCAGGAAGAACATATGTAGAGATTGACACACTGAAATATGGCACACTACCACACATGCAATACATTCCTTATAAGCATACTATACCAGCATTCCCTTTATTCATAATTAGAATGTTAGTACTAGAAGGAACCTTGGAAATTATATGGTTTACATCTGTGATTTTACAGCATTATGTGCTTGACTATAAAGAATGAAATGAAGGTATCAGAGAGAGGCTGGAGATACGTAATCTCAGGTTGAGGATTTCTCATTCTAAATGCCGAATCTTTCTTGGTTGGCTTTCCAGGGAAGGGACCTTGGGGGTTTATAATGGAAGGTAGGGTGTAAGAGGTTGGGTGACTAATCCAAGGCATTAATTTCCCAGGGCAATTAACATCAGAGGGAGGGGGCAGGGCTTCCCAAAAGACCTTGTAGCATCTTCTAGAGAAAAGTTTTTTTGGTTGTTGTTGGAATAAAAAGAATAAATACAATGGGAATAAAAAGGGACTGAAAAAAGGCCTGCTATCACAAACCAAAAGAGATGATCTCTGCTAGATCATTAGAGAGAAAAAACAAAAGAAGTGTGAGCTGGAGTAATAGAGTCTATATAGGGAGATCAGAGAATACCAGATTGTCAGACTAAATGGATGAGGAAAGTACAAATGGTTTAGAAAGAAAATAAGCAAACTTTGAGGTTGAAAATCTCAGGGAATTAGTCTAGGATATGAAGAATATCAGAGAGGAAGCTAATGGCAGGAAACTTTAACAGAAAGAGAAAGAAGTCAAGATAGATTAGGACATTCTGCATTTGAAACGTGGTCACTGAAATCCTAACCATAGGAAACAGAACTTTTCTGGAGAAACTTGACCAATTTTCCATCTGCAATGAGGAAGGTGAAATCCAGAGAGGTCAAAGGACATTCCTAAAGTGACATTCTTGAGGTGCCCGGGTGGCCAGGTATGTTGAATGTCTGACTCTTGATTTAGGCTCAGGTCGTGATTTTGGAGTTGTAGGATCAATTTATGTGACAGGTCCATGCTGAATGTGGTGCCTGCTTAGGGATTCTCTCTCTCCTTCTCCCTCTGCCCCTCCCTGTTCACATGTTCACTCTTGCTCTTTTTTAAAAAGAAAAAAATAAGTAAAGTGACATTCTAATCAATTAGTATTAGGATTAGGTCTAGAATTTCTATGTCTAATTAATAGCCTAGTGTTCCTTTAGTTTTATTATAGACAGGCTTATGTGGAAAAGAGGAAGTTTTAGGTTTTATTTCACCACGAAAGCCATTGTTAAGTAGAGCTTAGGAACTGAGAAGGAGTATGTGCAGTGATGGCAGCAAAAGAGACCAAACATGAAGAAGGTCAGTTCTGATGAGACCAAAAAAAAAAAAAAAAAAAAAAAAAAAAAGGAGATGGAAAGGACATGTTCTAGACCTACTCAGAGAAAGAGAAAGGAGAATTGTAGAGATGATATCCAAAAGCATATTTGGCAATAAATGTATTTAAGAGAGTGATTGTTAGCCTGAACTGATAGGCATGGGTCACAGGGTATAAAAACCAAACTAGGGACTATGACTAAAAATGATTGGCTCTCTTTAAAAGCAACTTGACATAAAAAATAGCATTCTATCATGCAGTTAAGCCTCTCAGTAGATGTCTACAGACATCATGAAAAGCCATATCCATGCTTCAGTTTTGGAGGAAGTCATTTTAAAAATAGCCCAGTGATAGGTATTAAGGAGGGCACATATTGGATGGAGCACTGGGTGTTATATAAAAACAATGAATCATGGAACACTACATCAAAAACTAATGATGTACTGTATGGTGACTAACATAACATAATAAATAAATAAATAAACAAACAAATAAATAAATAAATAAAAATACTATGTCTTATATGAGAGTCTTTTATTCTATAAAAATTTACTTCTTGAATAAAGACCAAGGCTTATACTTTTTATTCTGCATATAGTGCCAACCTCCTATCTGGATGGACTTGGTGACCAATACTACATAAGTGCCAAACATAAATCTTAGACACCTTCTTATCATCCTTCCCTTAAGTCAAGAAACTGTGTTGACTACCATGCTGTGGTTGTACCTATACATTAAATGCTGACTAAACACTTTAGGACAATGAATATATATAGGCCAAGTGAGATATAAACCAATGTTTACTAAAGAGGATTCCCTGGAACACCACATCCACTAAATATCCTGAAAAAATATTCCATGGTCAAATAAGTTTGGGAATCACTACATACCATAAACTTCTCTTAGAGATTGTACAGTGTTTATTACCATGTTAAAGACTATAAGAAGTCATACAGTAAACAAATCTCTTTGTTTAGCCCAGCATTTTCCAAACTTCTTGGACCACGAGAACTTTATCTTCCTATATTATACTCATTTTATCCTATCAACCAATTTCAACAAGATGCACTTTGAGAAATACTAATTAAAACAAATCCATAGATGACAAGACTATGGAAAATAACTTGATGATGGATAGCCAAGACCCATCTCTAACCTATGAGGAATAATGTTATAGGAGACAACTAAAACATTATCCCATAAATGTCCCTTAGTGCTATTTTCAGAGACTTAAAAGATACAGAACTGAATAGACCATCAGTCTAACTCATGAAAATATTTATTATATTCTTAAGAAGGAAAGCACAGAGATTAGAGAAAAAAAAGTAAAACAGATGAGAAGAGGGATTCATAAGAATATACTAAAGGATGATTCAACCAGAGAAGAGATGGGCAGTATATGAAATAACTACATTGAGGTCTCTAAAATTATAAATTTCCTGGTGGGTGGCAATCTTTATTGTCCCTGAGGTCAGAACAAGAATTGGTCTTAAACTACAGAATGTAAGATTAAAATTAGATTTAGGGAAAATAAAAAGAAAATAATTCCTAACTGGAAAGGATGTAAAAGCTTGGAAAAACTGGTAATGAAGAGAAATAGTCTTTCTCTGTCATCAGTCTTAGAAAGATGCTTACTTATCATGGATAACATAAGTATATTCTTGCTCGGAACTGAGAGGCTAGAAGTGGCAAAATCTCTGCACAATGAATCTGCGATGTGGGGATGTGACCTCCCATTTTCCTTACTTGAATTTTCCCAGCCATGAGTCAGCAATGGCTGCTCCCAGGATGGGAGTGAAATAACAGAGGCTGCTGAAGGCATGATATATAGATGTGGAAGTGTCTTCGCTCCAGTGCAGGAAATACAGGAAATACAGGGTCAGCACAGCTGAGGTGGAAAAGGGGAAACAAAATAAGATAGAGGTATTAAAGTGATTTATGGAGAAGTACATTTCATCTCTGGTCTTTGAAGGTGATTTCGACCTTCAACACTCCTAGGGGTGAAATGACTGAGGGGTGACTTCCAGGCAGAAGAAGCAGGAGCCATGGGAGCTGTGGGAGTGGGGCTATGCTTAGTGTACAAATGCAGTACTCCTCCCTTCAGTCCATGTGCTTACATGGCACCATTTAAGCCAGTCACAAAGATCTTATGGTAGTTCCAATGTCCCTATGTTCTCCCTCCCAACAATATAGTTCATAGACCTGAGAGACAGATATGAAAATGGAAGTTGTCACACTTTTATTCTTACAGACTGTGTTCTGGTTTCTTGGCTTGTATGAGTTACTAGGTGAAATACCAGGAGGTATTTATTGGCAGTGTTGGCTAAAGGGAAAGACTAATTTGGATAAAGGCAGAAAGCGTGGAAAAGAGAAATAAGGGCATAAAGAAGAACATGTTGTTCCAAATATGGGGTAAGGATGAATGGAAAAAAGGAAGACCTTGGGACACAAAATTACCTTTCATGCCATAATAGGAAAAGCGCTCACAGAATTCATTCACCACAATGAAGGCAATGCTCAGTGGATAGCTGGAGCCACAGATTTTCTATGAAACAAAAAGACAATGGTTGAAGCATGAGCTCCCCTCTGCCACCATTTAAATCAGTAGCTTGCTCTATAACAGAAAAATATATTTATTTTAAATCACTATGATAGGTAATGTGAAGCAATGGCTCCTACTCTTCATGAAACAGCTATTATCACACTGAAAGTGCTTGCATTGGTGATAGAAGCTATTCTGAATATTACTTTGCTCCTCATTCATTTGACATGGAAGTATTCAGACATTCCTTGATCCCAGACAACAGACCTGCTCATCGTCCTACAACTCCTCACTGAAAAGCCTGGGGCTCTGAGCAGGAGAATAATCATACTTATTTTTAAGAATAGAACAAAGAATTAGACTATGAGCACTTGATGGCCAAGCAGTTACATTTAGCAGTCAATAACCTCCTTAGCTGCACTGTTTGAACTAACCTCTCTTGTCCGCACCAGCCCTATTTGTCATGCTGGGAGGAATCCTGACAATATGATGGCTTCCCATTCATAGCCTGCTGGAGCCAGGCTCAGAGCCCAGCTGAAAGGAAGCTAATTGATCACTTTAAACTTGAGCAGAGAGTTCTTAAATCTGTAAAATTAAATGTCCACTTTTCCTGTGAAAGACATTCTATAACATTTTCTTGTTAATCTTATTAGACTTTAAAAGAACTATGCTATTACTTGTACCATATCAGTCAGTATATGAGGAATGTCATGTTTATTTCAAACCCTACCTATTATGATAGCCCAGCTAACATGAGGGGGGATGGAGATACCTGTACTTGGGACAGCCACATCTCATCTTGAAATTTATATTGCCTTGGGTGCCTGGGTGGCTTGGTGGGTTAAAGCCTCTGCCTTCAGCTTAGGTCATGATCTCAGGGTCCTGGGATCGAGGCCCACATTGGGCTCTCTGCTCAGTGGGGAGCCTGTTTCCTCCTCTCTCTCTCTGCCTGCCTCTCTGCCTACTTGTGATCTCTCTCTCTCTGTCAAATAAATAAATAAAATCTTAAAAAAAGAAATTTATATTGCCTCTATTTCATAAGAAATACATGCATCTTTATAAACAGACTTAAATTGTTTAGGACCAGAAGATACATAATTAGCTAAATATATAGATAAAGTATTAAGTTAATGATTTTATTTTTTACCCATATGGATAGATATGAATAATCCTCCTAAATTTTAATATATCTTAATATATTAACTTACTTGAAAGACACAATAAACTGGCTTCTTACCTTCCCAGCTCACATCTTGAGAATTATGCAACCTGGAGTTTAGTTAACACACTTTACTAGCTATGTACTACTGGTGTGTTAACTTACTGACCCTGGCCATGCCACTGCACCTGTCTTTATGGTCACTCCTCTTATTCCAAAAAAATGAGAATACTACCACCTCTTGGCTCATAGTGAGAACTCCGTAAATATTGGCTATTATTCCTGTACCCTCTCCACTTTTAAGATTTTGATATAAAGATTTAATGAGATGATGAATTTGGAAGTGTTTAACAAGTATGTAATACAAACATTATTATTCTTTGTTTCTCTGTCCTGTCTCCCACTGTAAACTGGCACACATCGTAACAGAGACTAGATCTATTCTAAAACTTTCCTTGGTGTCTGGCATAAGATCCTGAATACAGGGGGAACTAAGGACTGAGTTTTTGTATTGGTTTAAAAAGAACAATCACACACAGTTCTCCAGGCAAGAATGCTTGCCAAGTTTCCCTGGATATTCAAATTGCTTCTTTTTTCACCCCAGAGAAACTCAGAATATACAATGAGATACAGCAAAGTCCTGGATCCCAACTGAAGAACTCCTAACTACCTCTTTCTGCTGCTGCTTCTCCTCAGCAAAGGAAACTTCTGTTTAGATTTGATTTTCAGGTTAATTCTAACTCCAAGTGAGAATAGTTTTTAATACCCTAATACAGCTCAGCCTGACACTCCAGAGGCCAAGAAGTAGAACAAAAAGAGCAATTCTCTTCCTGTCAGAAGCAGACTGGAATTTGGGAACTCACCGGAGTTGGTTTCTTTGGAAGGCTGAGGGGTCGAGGTGGTACCTCTTCAGTGGAGACAGGTGAAAAAAGAGTTTCCTTGGACTCATTTTTCTGGAAAGGATTCATAGCTTGTTCCCTATTCTCACTCTCCTCAAGCATTTGGCTTCGGTAGGCAGTTGGGACAGCTGCCAGCCTACTGTAAAAATGGGCCCTGGGAGTGGACTAGGTTTAACCCTCTGTGTGTCAGCTTTTAGCAGTTGCCTGACCCAAAGCGAAGCACAAAGCTATAGGAAAAGAAAAGTGTTGGGTCTCAGAGACTAGTCAAAATAATAATTAAGTAAAAGGTTGAGCATGAGGAAGTAAGAGTAACACACATCACAAGATGGGGTAAGACAATGCTGGAGAATTGCAAAAGAGTACAAAATAGCTAAGAATACAATGCCTTAAGTATAGATTTAAAAGCTGATTTCAGGAAAAAAATCTGATTTCAGAGTCATGGGAGCTGCCATTTATTGAACATCTATTATGGCCAACAATAATATATATGTAACACATATATATTATATATATTATATAGATCATATCTATCTACCTCTCTATATTCTAATTCTTAGCACAATCCCCATTTTGTAGGAACTAATGTCCTAAGAGGTTGAATAATTGGTCTAAAGTTATGTGGTCAGCAAGTGGCAGGTCTGGAATTTTAACTGCCATGATTGATGGGAGATTTGTATCAGTAATGCCTATGGTCATTATTCAGGAATGGAGGGTATGGAAATGGGAATGTAGGAATATAGAGGAATTAAAATACATTGAAGAGGGAAAGTCATCACAAAATTGAATTTGCAAAGATAGAATAGATGTTGATTTTGATTTTCAACATAATGAAGTTCAACTAGAAATTTCCTATGAACAGTTAAAGAGGTGGAGCTAAAGAAAATGAGAGAAAAGGTTTGGTGATGTACATTTGGGAATCATTCTTCTTTGCTAAATTCATTCCTTGTGTTTTCATCACTTCAAGATGAATCCATCATTTCATTAATAAATAAAATTCAGTTTGAGCAAAAATTATGATCTATTTAGTTTCTTTTTTAGAAAAATATTTTATTTATTGAGAAAGAGAGAGAGCGTGCATGCACATGAGCGGGGAGGGGAGGGGTAGAGGGAGAGAAAATCTCAAGAAGACTTCATGCTGAGCACAGAGCCCTATGCAGGGCTCCATCCCATGACCCTGAGATCATGACCTGAGCAAAAATCAAGAGTTGAGCACTTAATCAACTGAGCCACCTAGGTGCCCCATAAACTAGTTACTTTCTAGATATTATTGCAAACATAATTTTCCTTAATACTTAGTAGTTGAACTCCCAAATGACTCCAGAATATAATATTTAGCCCTTATCAGAGGAGGAATAAAAACGGGTATGATGGATGATAGATCCATTTAATACAGTAAGTTGATGGGGTAAAAGAAGAACAAAAGAGAATGACGCCTTACCAGTTGTCAGTGAAAAGAAAAATGAGAAGAAAGGCCAGAGCGCTATAAGAAAAATGAGGGTTAAGCTAACAAGGAGATCAGAAAACAAGAGAATTAATTATTTTATTTGAGAATATGAGGGGAAATCTATAAATTTATGCCTTGAAAAATTCTTTAATTATTTGAGTAACTTGTTGATGAATAAGGTCAGAACAAACTTCAACTCAGACTTTGACCATGTCTTCTCATTCCTCATCGTCCCTCTCTCCCACCAACCTTTAACCAAAGAAGAGTCCAGCTTCATTTCTGACTGTGGCATTAATGATTAAGCTGTAGTTATTCTTTCAAAAGGTATTATTCCTTCTGACTTAGTGTGGTTATAACTTTAAATGCAAAACAAATAAATAGTCATGATTTACTAGCCAAGTTAACCTTGAGATGCCTTGAAGATCTAATTATATCAATGGTGTCCCCTGCTTTGGTCTATACCTCTAGAATAGCATTTGATAGGGTGCCTGGGTGGCTCAGTGGGTTAAAGCCTCTGCCTTCGGCTCAGGTCATGATCTCAGGGTCCTGGGATCAAGGCCCGGATCGGTCTCCATGCTCAGCAGGGAGCCTGCTTCCTCCTCTCTCTGCCTGCCTCTCTGCTTACTTGTGATCTCTCTCTGTGTCAAATAAATAAATAAAATCTTAAAAAAATAGAATAGCATTTGACCTGGCAGAGCACCTATAGATACAATGCACCTGTAAATGCAATGCACCAATTCCTTTGTGTTCAAAGGTACCCCAAATACCAAACTTTAGAGTATTAGCATTAGTTCTCTGATACTCTTAGATGAAGTTCTTCTTTTGATTATGGCAATATAATGCTAGCATTCATAGAATCAAATAATATCAGAGATGGAAGGAATATTAATCTTGTCCTATGTAAACTAAACTTCCCTGATGGTGAGAGTGATATAGGGTAATTCATCCACATATATATTTATTAATTCACATACATGTTTATATATATTCCAGAAAAATTCATATATATGTATACACATATGTATGTATGTACATATGTGTATACATATATACACACACGTATACACACACAGATTTGCAGGCCTTTTTCTTAAAAATACTTATTCAATAGATTTAAGTAGGCATCCAAGAACCTCTGTTTTTAAGAAGCACCTCTAGTGATTCTTATGACAGGAATTTAGGGAACACTGATTTGAAATCCCTCTCCTAGTCTAGCTTACAGAATATTACAGGAGAGCTCAAAGCTCAGAAGGGACAGAGCAAGGACTAGAACTCAAGCCTCCCATGGCTTATTCTAGAGCTCTTTCTATCATACATCAAGATGTCTCTTACACCCTATCATTTTTGCTAAGTTGAAATCAGAAGAATAAAAGGGAAGAAATCAAAGAGAAAAGAAATTCCTGGATAGAAATTAGCACAAACTCTTCGGAGACAAAAGAGGTAATAAAAGTGGAAGAATCTAAAGTACTAGTAATAAGAGTAAAAAATATTTATGGCCTCAGTGAGTGTATCAGCAGAGTGATATTTTACACTCACATTCAGAAAGTATAGTAAAGTTCTAAAATGACAGATACTAATATAGTCAGAGAGAAGAGAAATAAGAAATTAAAAGAAAACATGTTTAGTAAGGTATATGAATATAGAATCAGCGCATAAGGGGCACCTGGATGGCTCAGTCAGTTAAGCATCTTCCTTTGGCTCAGGTCGTGATCCCACAGTCCTGGAAATGAGGCCTGCATCAGGCTCCCTGCTCAGTGGGGAGTCTGTTTCTCCTTCTCCCTCTGCCCCTCCACCCACTTGTGCTCTCTGTCTCTCTCTCAAACAAATACAATCTAAAAAAAAAAAAAGAATCAGCATGCAAAAATAAGTTATACTTAACTACCACCAAAAACAAACAGAATAGGGAGTTTTAAAAGTGATACCAGCAATAATTGCATAAAAATACCTAGGAATAAATCTAAAAAAAGATATCCAAGACCTCAACATTAAACACTATAAAATATTATTGAAAGAAATTAAAGATCTAAATAAATGAAGAGACATACCATGTTCATGATTTAGAAATTTCATATTATAAAGTTGCCAATATTCCAAATCAACCTGTTGTTTCAATACAAAATCCCAATAGGTTTTGTGAGTGTAGAAAAATGACAAGATGACTTCTGAAATTCATATGGGCAAATCAGAAGGGGAGACAAACCATGAGAGACTGTGGACTCTGAGAAACAAACTGAGGGTTATGGAGGGGAGGGGGGATAGGGGATGGGTGAGCCTGGTGGTGGGTATTAAGGAGGGCACATATTGCAAGGAGCACTGGGTGTGGTGCATAAACAATAAATCTTGGATCACTGAAAAAATAAAATAAAAGAAAGAAAAAAAATGACATCTTGCCATTAGCAACCACATGGATTGCAAGAGAGGTGTTAAGCTGGGTGAAATAAGTCAGTCAGAGAAAGTGAAATACCATATGATTTCACTCATATGTGGAATTTAAGAAACAAAACAGATGAACAAAGAGGAAGAGAACAAGAAATAAAGTAAGAGGAAATCAAAGAGGGAGGCAAATCATAAGATACTCTTAATGGTAGGGAACAAAATGCGGGTTGCTGGAGGAAAGCTTGTTGGGGGTAGGTTAACTGGATGATGGGCATTAACGAGCAAACTTGATGTCATAAGCACTGGGTGTTATATGCAAATTTTGTTTGTTTTTTTAAAGATTTTTTAAAAATTTATTTTATTTGACAGAGACATAGAGAGCACAAGTAGGCAGAGAAGCGGGCAGAGGGAGAGGGAGAAGCAGGCTCTCCGCCAAGCAGGGAGCCCAATGTGGGGCTCGATCTCAGGATTCCAGGATCATGACCTGAGCCAAAGACAGTTGCTTAACCAACTGAGCCACCCAGGCACCCCTATATGCAAATTTTGAATCACTGAATTCTACCTGTGAAACAAATAATACAGTATATGTTAAATTGAATTTAAATAAATAAAATTTATTTTTTAAAAAATGAAATTCATATGGGGATGCATAAGTCAAGAATAACAAAGGCAATCTTGAAGAACAATAGTGGAGGACTTGTACTACCCAATATAAGACTTATTATTAAAAGAAAAGACGGGCCCCTGGGTGGCTCAGTTGGTTAAGCAACTGCCTTCAGCTCAGGTCATGATCCCAGAGTCCTGGGATCGAGTCCCATATCGGGCTCCCAGCTCCATGGGGAGTCTGCTTCTCCCTCTGACTTTCTCCCCTCTCATGCTCTCTCTCACTCTCTCTCAAATAAATAAAATCTTTAAAATAAAATAAAATAAAATAAAATAAGACATTATAAAACTATTGTAATTATAACAGAGTGGAATCAACACAACAGTAAGGCAACAAATGGAACAAAATGGACTTCAGAAGACATACACATATGCTGAGGCATCATTAGTGACAATGTTGACACTGCAGCGCAGTGGGGGAAATAGTGGTGCTTTCAATAATAAACACCATCTGTATATCCACATGGGAAAAAATAATTTTGGCGCTTATCTTACACCATATGTAAAACAATTCTATATAGATTGTGGATCAGTTTTTTAAAAATAAAACTTTTAGAGGAAAACATAGGAAAACATCTTTATGTTCCCTATGGAGACATATTTCAAGATTTCTCAAATAAGACATAAAATATGGTTACCATAAAAGAAAAACAATTGATATTTTGGACTATATTGGGTATTGGATTTTGAGTTATAAAATTATTATAAATTTATATTATAAAATTAATAACTTTTGTTCACCAAAATACACGTTAAGAGTAAAAAGACAACACACAGAATGGGAGAAAATATTCATGTATCTGTCAACGGATTTGTGTTCAGACTACATAAATAACTCCAAAAAAATCACTAACAAGAAGATGGCATGTCCAGGTTGTTTAGTTTCCTATTGTAAATGATAGTCATAATAACTTTGCATATAAGTCAAATATATCTGAAGGATAAATACGTAGAAGTGAGATTGCTAAGACAGAGTATGTTTTTATAATTTTTAGAACTGCCTATTCATTTTCTTTGCTCATTTTCTTAGTGATTTGTTTCTTCCCTTCTTGTAAGTTTACAAAATCTATATTATTGATGTTAATGCTGTCATTGTCTACACTGCAAGTATTTTTTTCTATTGCCCTTGTAGTTGGACTTTTAAAATTAAATATAACTTAAAATGCACAAATCTCAAGTGTAAAAATCCATTTTTAAAAAATTTGTGTAACACACAACCATCACCCAGGTAAGACAAAATATATATACATATTTCTAGCACCTCGGTGCTGAAAGTTCTTCAGAGAAAAATACTTGCTGCTTCCCCTCTGTCTCCCAAACTGTCCTCCCCCAAGGAAATCACTTTTCTGACTTCTATCACCATAGATTTGTTTTGTTTGTTTTGAATTTCATATAAATGGAATAATACTGTTTGTATTCGTTTGTGTTTGATTTTTTTTTCTCAACACTATGTATGTGAGACTCATCCATTCTGTCATCTGTAACAAGATTTCTTTTTCCTGTTGTTCAGAATTCACTATGCAAATATGACACAATTTATTTCCCCATTCTTCTGCTGATGGACATTTGGGTTGTTTCCAGTTTTAGGGTTGTTTATTGTCAACTTGGTCTAAACTAGGAACTGTTTCCTTTTTTAAAAAGAAAATTTTTATTTATTTGATAGAGAGAGAGATCACAAGTAGGCAGAGAGTCAGGCAGAGGGAGAGGGGGAAGCAAACTCCCTGCTGAGCAGATTGCCCGATGCGGGGCTCTATCCCAGGACCCTGAGATCATGACCTGAGCCAAAGGCAGAGGCTTAACCCACTGAGCCACCCAGGCGCCCCTAGGAACTGTTTCCAAGAATCATCTTCTCTGGTTGGGTCTAGGCCAGAAAAACTTGAGTGAGATTTAAAAGTGGAAGTGAAGCAGTATGTATTATTTGGAGCAGTAAAAGACTGGGCAGAGGTCATGGTTAAACACCTTGAACCACAACGGCTTTGTCTTTTGCTGATGGAACTGTGTGTGTAGGGGAATGTGTTCAAAGCTCAGGATGTTTTCAAGTCTTCCCAGATTTTACTTTTTATCAGGCTCTTTTTCAGTGTCCTGAATACAAGCACATAGCCTCAGGGTTAGTCAGGAGTATATGAATAACTTGGGGAATCTCTGGTCCCTGCTGTGCATGTGCATAGCCTCAGCTAGAATTTCATCTCCCCAACCGGACTGCAGCCTCACGCTGCTAGGGCTAAGCTTGGCTCTTCTCCACTGGCCTGCATCTGAGAGGTTACTTCCATGAAAAACGTTGCAGGGCATAAATGACATCTACTCCTACAGACTGGGTGAGACTCCTTCATGAAGGCAGGGTAGGAGAGCTATCGACCCTTTAGAACACACTTTTTGTGATTTTTTTTTCCATTTTTGAGTTCTTAATTTTAACTCCTCTCTTACTAAATTGGAAATTACTAAGATAATTATTATAGGAATTATATGTGAAGGTTATAATTCCCAAATTCTGACATGTCTAAGAATGTCTTCTTACTGAAATACAGATGACATTTAACGTACACACTATAGGTCACACTCATATCCTTGTGCAGAAGCAGCTTTCCTAACTTTAGTGCTTTAGTGTAGTGTTATGGAATGGTTCGAACCCATTGATTTTTGTTCCTTTGTAGCCAACTTACTTTTCCTACTTGTAAGCATATATCATCATCATTTTCATCAAATCATCCAGAACAGGTAAAGTAAAATGATATTGTGCTTATGTCAACTAACCTTATCATAGTAATCATTTCATAATAAATATGTGGATCAAATCATCACACTGTACATCTTAAATTTTACAATGTTATCTGTCAATCACATTTCAATAAAGACAGGGAAAAAGATATTTGCTTGGCATCATGTCAGGATCATCAGATGATTCTGGCAGAGAACCTCATATCTGGTAATCTGTCTTATCCATAGTTCCCGGCATTTCAGTGTCTGAAAAAAACACCAAATGAGGAGATACAGAGGCATGGGAAATATTATTTCATTCCTCTCTAAACCACTTATATTCATCCTTAAAGGGTATAGAGAATGATAGTCTAGGTATTCAGACCATAAAAAGAACATGTCTTTAAGAACATGTTTCATTGGGCGCCTGGGTGGCTCAGTGGCTTAAAGCCTCTGCCTTCAGCTCAGGTCATGATCTCAGGGTCCTGGGATCGAGTCCCACATAGGGCTCTCTGCTCGGCAGGGAGTCTGCTTCCTCCTCTGTCTCTGCCTGCCTCTCTGCCTACTTGTAATCTCTCTCTCTCTCTCTCTCTGTCATATAAATAAATAAAATCTTTAAAAAAACATGTTTCATTTCCGAGGGAAATAAGGGGAAGAAAGGATGAGCTATTTTGACTGCAAGAGGTATAGTTTAAGAACATAATGTTATGTAGCTAACTTTATCAGTTCAGACCACCATGTACTCATTTCTGGTACAGTAATCACTAATCAAAGAAATCTTAGCATAATAAGTTTCAGTGAAAATCATTATAATTTGTATTACTACGTTAAAATGATAAGCATGTTTTTCTAGCTACTTTAAATATTTGAGCTTGTTTTAGTTATGTAATAAATGACATAGCTGTTGTTCTCAGATAATGATTGATGAATAAAACAGATATAAAAATGAGGATATAAAAATGAAAATAGATTAGCTGAAGGTATGCCAAAGAGAGGAAGGGAGAGAGAGAGAGAAGATAGTAAGAGAGATTAAAACCAAAATTTAAAGATTAAAAAAAATCCAAAACTACAGAAATTCCTGTAGTAAATGGCAAATATGACAAAATTTTTTATTCAACTTCAACTGCCAAAACTTGGAAGCAACCAAAATTCTTTCAGCAGGTTAGAGAATAAGTAAACTTTGGTACATCCAGACAACGCAATGTTATTCAGTGACAAAATGGAGTGAGCTATCAAGCCATGAAAAACACATGGAGGAAGCTTAAGTGCTATTTAAGTGAAAGAAGCCAGTCTGAAAAGGCAGTGTACTGTATGATTCTAACTATATGACATGCTGTAGAAGGCAAAACTAAGGAGACAATAAAACATCAGTGGCTCCAGTGGTTGGGGTGTGGTAGGAGGAATAAACGAATAGGCAGAGCACAGGATTTTCAGGGCTGTGAAACTATTCTGTATGATACTGCAGTGGTAGATACATATCACTATATATTTGTCAAACCCACAAATTGTACAATACAAAGAACGAACTCTAATGCAAATATGGACTTTAGGTGATGTGTCAATGTAAGATTCATCAATTGTAAAAATGTACCATGCTGGTGCAGATGTTTATAGCGGGTGAGGTTGTGTGAGGAGGGGAACAGGGAGTATATGAGAATTCTCTGTACTTTCTGCTCAATTTTGGTATGAACCAAGAACTGCTCTAAAAAGTGAAGTTTATTAAAAAGAAAAAAAGAACTTGAAAAAGAAAAGAGAACTTGCTGCTGGTCAGTGGCTCTCAACTATAATCTAATATTTACAATTTTCCTCCAAATTCAAAAGCACTGTAGATGTAAATATTATCTACTTAACACAATTGCTTATTTTTTTCTCAAAAGCAAAATTTTAAAGTGACAAAAATATTATGAGATACAAGAACAGTTTTTTCATTAAAACGATTACCTAGCTTTACTTTTAACCTAAATTATAGCTTAATTTTGTCAAGAATTAAAGTATTCTCAACCAAAATTTAAGGACTATCAGATATAAAAGGCTCAGAGATATAATTAAAACCATGGGCATTTATTATAAATCAATTGTTTTGACATTTCACAATTGTGAGACAGCAGTGGTTTTTTTTTAACTTAATTTTATTTTTTCAGTGTTCCAAGATTCATTGTTTATGCACCACACTCAGTGCTCCATGCAATACATGCTCTCCTTAATACCCACCTCCAGGCTCACCCATCCCCCCACCCCCTCCCTTCCAAAACCCTCAGTTTGTTTCTCAGAGTCCACAGTCTCTCATGGTTCGTCTTCCCCTCCGATTTCCCCCAATTCACTTTTCCTTTCCTTCTTTTAATGTCCTCCATATTATTCCTTATGCTCCACAAGTAAGTGAAACCATATGATAATTGACTTTCTCTACTTGACTTATTTCACTCAGCATAATCTCCTCCAGTCCCGTCCATGTTGATATAAAAGTTGGGTATTCATCCTTTCTAATGGAGGTGTAATATTCCATTGTATATATGGACCATATCTTCTTTATCCATTCATCTGTTGAAGGGCATCTTGGCTCTCTCCACAGTTTGGTGATTGTAGCCATTGCTGCTATGAACATTGGGGTACACATGGCCCTTCTCTTCACTACATCTGTATCTTTGGGGTAAATATCCAGTAGTGCAATTGCA
The DNA here is from genome assembly GCA_002007465.1 of Ailurus styani. Classification (NCBI taxonomy): domain Eukaryota; kingdom Metazoa; phylum Chordata; class Mammalia; order Carnivora; family Ailuridae; genus Ailurus; species Ailurus styani. The sequence goes on from LNAC01000428.1 coordinate 538,417, forward strand.
GAGTCAGGGTAGTTCTATTTTTAACTTCTTAAGGAATCTCCACACTGTTTTCCAAAGTGGCTGCACCAACTTGGATTCCCACCAACAGTGTAAGAGGGTTCCCCTTTCTCCACATCCCCTCCAACACTAGTTTTTCCTGTCTTGTTAGTTTTGGCCATTCTAACTGGTGTAAGGTGGTATCTCAATGTGGTTTTGATTTGAATTTCCCTGATGGCTAATGATGATGAACATTTTATCATGTGTCTGTTAGCCATTTGTATGTCTCCTTCGGAGAAGTGTCTGTTCATGTTTTCTGTCCATTTTTTGACATGATTATCTGTTTTGCTGGGTGTTGAGTTTGAGGAGTTCTTTATAGACCTTGGGTATCAGCCCTTTGTAGTGTCTTTTGTGAATATGTTCTCCCATCAGATACCTTGGAATAAACCTAACCAAAGAGGTAAAGGATCTGTACTCGAGAAACTACAGAACACTCATTAAAGAAGTTGAAAAAGATGGGAAAGCATTCCATCCTCATGGATCGGAGAATAAACATTGTTAAAATGTCTATACTGCCCAGAGCAATCTATACTTTCAATGCCATCCCGATAAAAATTCCACCAGCATTTTTCACAGAGCTGGAACAAACAATCCTAAAATTTGTATGGAACCAGAAAAGACCCCGAATTTCTAAGGAAATGTTGAAAAAGAAAAACAAAGCTGGGGGCATCACATTGCCTGATTTCGAGCTTTACTACAAAACTGTGATCACCAAGATAGCATGGTACTGGCACAAAAACAGACATATAGACCAATGGAACAGAGAGTCCAGATATGGACCCGCAACTCTAGGGCCAAATAATCTTCGACAAAGCAGGAAAAAATACCTAGTGGAAAAAAGACAGTCTCTTCGATAAATGGTGCTGGGAAAATTGGACAGCTATATATATAGAAGAATGAAACTCGACCATTCTCTTACACCATACACAAAGATAAACTCGAGATGGATAAAAGACCTCAACATGAGGCCAAAATCTATCAAAATCCTAGAGGAGAACATAGACAGTAATCTCTTTGACATTGGCCACAGCAACTTCTTTCAAGACACATCTCCAACAGCAAAGAAACAAAAATGAAAATGAACTTTTGGGACTTCATCAAGATAAAAAGCTTCTGCACAGCAAAGGAAACAGTTAACAAAACAAAGAGACAGCAATGTTTTAAAACAGAGCATTGAACTTGAACTCTAGAACACCTGATCTGCCACTTGTTAACTAACAACATGTTGCCAAGTTACCCTACGTCTGTTTTCTCATCTGTACAACCTAGTAAATGGAAAGCACATGAAAATGCTAGTACCTAAAAAAGGTCAAAAATATAATATCAAATAAAAATTATGAACCAAATTTAATTTCCTTTATCATCAAAAGTTAGGATACATTTTCTTCAGTATTAGGAATCTTTATTCTTAATATAAAATAAATTATTACATCTTACAAATTTTATATTGATAGCTGAATGTTTCTTCAATCATCACTGTCACTTCCTGATTCACTCAGCTGCAAATCATTTCCTAAAATAAAAAAATCAAAACTATAGTAATTATTTAATATTTTCATATTCAATATATTTACTTTGGGGTAACATAAATATCATGCAAAATATTAACACCATAGGTGAACCCATTTAGCCAGCATTTTATCACTAATAATTAGGTTGCTTATCCTATAATTTAGTCATATCATTAGTAATTCCAAAAATTAATACCATTTGTAAAGAAAACATACACCATCAATCTTCAGCATAGTTTTAGTATCACCTGGCATCTTTGTTAGTCTTCTTTCACACACCAACACCACCTTCCTTTGTTACTCCCACTGATTTAATTACATCAGGTAATGAGAAAAAATGTGGTTTAGAAGATCAGCCTAAACCATTCTGAAGAGTGAAAAAATGTTATGCAATTTTGTACTTAAAATTCAGTCAAAATATTAAATAGTATATGTTAAGAGTAACTCATCATTGGTTCTGTTTATAATTCAATGATGTGCTTATAGCGATGGAACTTACATTCCAGTGGGGAGACAGAAGTAAACAAACAAATATATAATATGATACCAAGAACGGATAAATACTATGAAAAATGAAGATGGGTATGAGAAGAGTGGTGAGAGGTGCTATTTTAGACAGGACAGTTGATAAGGCCTCCTTGAAGGATGACATTTGAACAGAGATCCAACTGTAGAGAGAAAGTTATAATAATGTGGATGCAAGGCAGATACTTTCCAGGCTCAGGGAACAGCACATACAAATGTCCCAAGGCAGAAGTGTGCTTGCTGTATTCTCTGACTGCAAGAAGGCCCTGCAGGCAGAGTGGAATGAATGAGGAAGAGATGATAGGAAATGAGGTCAGAAAGATATTCAGATATCCAGAAGACTGGTTTCCAGGTTATGATAAAAACTTTGGATTTTGTTTGAAATGTAATAGGAATTCATCAGAAAATTTTAAGCAAGCAACTGAGTTGAAATGTTGTTTAACAGTGAATATGGGGGCACCTGGGTGGCTCAGTCATTAAGTGTCTGCCTTCGGCTCAGGTCACGATCCCAGGGTACTGGGATCGAGCCCCACATTGGGGTCTCTGCTCTGCGGGAAGCCTGTTCTCCCTCTCCCACTCCCCTTGCTTGTGTTCCATCTCTTGCTGTGTCTCTCTCTGTCAAATAAATAAAATCTTAAAAAAAACAAAACAGTGACAATGCTATAATGGTATATATATACTATAATATACTATAATTGTATTGCAGTTTCTCACGTAAGAAATAATACAGGCTTTGACTCAAGAGGCTCAGGTGGAGGTGGTGCTAAGCAGTTAGGTTTATAATATAAAGACAGAACTTACAAGACTATCAAAAGTACTGGATAGGGCACCTGGGTGGCTTAGTTGGTTGAGCAACTGCCTTCGGCTCAGGTCATGATCCCGGAGTCCCGGGATGGAGTCCTGCATCGGGCTCCCAGCTCCCTGGGCAGTCCACTTCTCTCTCTGACCCTCTACCCTCGCATGCTCTCTCTCTCTCTCTCTCTCTCTCTCTCTCTCTCTCTCTCAAATAAAATAAAATCTTAAAAAAAAAAAGTACTGGATATAGGAAATGAGAGAAAGAGAAAGGTGAAGAAAGACCCCTAGTGTTTCTGATCTAAACAACTGGGTGGTGGTATCATTTACTGAGATAAGAAATGCCAGGGGAACAAGAGTTGTGAGAAAAATCACAAGTTCAATTTTCAACATGACACATTTGAGATACATAGTAAACATTCAAGTATATATGTTATAGGCAATTGGATATACAAGTCTGGAGCTCCAGGTAGAGGTTACTCCTGAAAATAAAGATTTGGGAGTCACCAACTGCAGGGGTTTATTTGAAGACATGGGATTGGATAATACCATTTGAGTAGTAAATTACAAAGGGTAAAAACATTCTCATATTTTTAAACTACTCCAAAATCAACAAAAAGCTGGCATAATTTGAAGCTCATATCCAATTTAAGAGGAGTAGTTTCTAGGCCATAAATAAGTTGTAAGAGAGCTCAGTCCAGTGCATGAACTCCAGAACTCTTACATTATTTGATAAAGAAATCTGCTAAAGCATCTTTTGTGTATCTGGTTCCCATGACCATTTTATACCTTTCAAGGATTAAGTTTCCATTTATTACACAACTATTCTATGTCATAAGAATATTCAACTTGATAGGATGCCCATAGTAAGTTTCTTATGTTAAATCCAAATGTTCCAAGTTCCACTTCTGTTAATAGACTTCATGTTGTACAGGTTATATGCATGTATTACCATGCTGTTGAAATGTTTGGTTGATTTTGAAGGTATGAGATTAGCCTGTGAACATGACATGCTAGCAAAGGAAACACATTTCCAATCAAAATGGTAATTATGACTTGGAAAAAAGAATTTACCCATAGCAAATGCACACAGACTCCTAAGCCAATGGTTCTCAATGAGAAAAACACTGTTCGCTTAGAGATGTTACAGAAATTTATATGAAGTGTTGCTTGTCCAGATGATATGCAGATTGCTAGTGGCATTTAGTGGAAGGGTAATATAGGAATGGTAAATGTCTTACAATGCAGGGACCACTCTTGCACAATAAAAAACTCTTACTACATTCTGCAAAACTTTTGAAAGTCCAGTGATATATTCATGTACTTGGAAGACTTGTTTGCAATTGTAAGGTGAGAACCTAACTTCAGTTTTATAAACTAAAGTATTATTTTACACAGATTTAAAATTCACTGAAATTTACAAGGATGGAACTATCATGTAAACTGAAAGAATGCTTTGTTTTTTTCCAGAACTTTACAAAGATTTTCTTTATTTAATTGTTTTGGAAAACATATTAGTGATATTAATGCTTTTCTAATCCCTATTTTAACAAATTAAATAGAAAGAAAAATTGTTGACATTATGAGTGGTATTTTGTCTTGCTTCTCTTCATTCTAAATTGATTCATTAAAGATTTCAAATCTATACTACAAAGCTGTAGTAATCAAAACAGCATGGTACTGGCACAAAAATAGACATATAGATCAATGGGACAGAATAGATGGCCCAGAAATAAAACCACATTTATATGGTCAATTAATCTATGACAAAGGAGACACAATGTATAATAAATGGTGCTGGAAAAAATGGACAAATGTATGCAAGAGAATGAAACTGGACCACTGTTTAACATCATACACAAAAGTAAACTCAAAATGGATTAAGACCTAAATGTGAGACCTAAAACCACACAAATCCTAGAAGAGAGCATAGGCAGTAATTTCTTTGACATCAACCATTGCGAGATTTTTCTAGATACGTCTCCTAAGGCAAGGGAAACAAAAGCAAAACTAAATTATTGGGACTACATCAAAATAAAATGCTTTTGGGCGCCTGGGTGGCTCAGTGGGTTAAAGCCTCTGCTTTCGGCCCAGGTCATGATCTCAGGGTCCTGGGATCGAGGCCCGCATCGGGCTCTCTGCTTGGCGGGGAGCCTGCTTCCCTCTCTCTCTCTCTCTCTCTGCCTGCCTCTCTGCCTCCTTGTGATCTCTCTCCCGCTGTGAAATAAATAAATAAAATCTTAAAAAATAAAAAAAAAAAAAAATAAAATGCTTTTGCCCAATAAAGGACCCATTAACAAAACAAAAAGACAACCTACTGAATGGGGGAAGATACTTGCAAATGACATATTCAATAAGCAGTAAATATCTAAAATATATAAAGAATTTATATGACTCATTACCAAAAAGCAAACAATCAGATTAAAAAATGGGCAGAGCCAGTAGAGGCAGGAACTGCTCACACCAAACCCTGCTTCCCTCTACATGGCAAGTGCATATTTACTGGGACAGGACTAACTCTGGGCTGGCAGAATGGGCCTCTCCCCCAGAAGACCAGCACAGGCAGCACCCCACATGCACCAAGTCTGCTGATTATACCGTGCTTCAAAGCATCATCTTCAGTTATGATGGGAATAGGACCAGGCTGTATTTTTTTTTTCTTCCTTTTTTCACCCCCTTTGGAATCAGGCTTACAGTTCTTTGTCTGTTAGTTTGTCTTCTCATTTCTTTTTCTCTTTTTCTGGATTAGGCTCCCTTTTTTGTGTTTCTTGTTCTTTTTCCCCCCTTTCTTTTTCTTAGGAGTCAGGCTTATTGTTTCCTGATTGTCTGGTTGGGTTTGTTGTTGTTGCTTTTCCTCCCCCTGCCCCACCTCTTTTTTTTTTTTTTTTTTTTTTTTTTTGGTTTTTTTTTTTTTTTTTTTTTTTTTTTTTTTTTTTTTTTTTTTTTTTTTTANTTTTTCCTCTTTCTTTTTTTTCCAGGCTTATTTTAACAAACAAAGCACACTTGGTTAAAGGTCTAAACACTACCCACTGCAAGCAAGGAGGAACCCTGCAGAGAACTGATCTGTGGGAAAGAGCAGCCAAAATGCAACAGCAGAGTGCACACAGCATACACTAGAAACACTTCCTGAAGTGCCAGGCTTTGGACAGTGTATGATTCTATTTTAATATAGCACTACTCTCAGGTGCAGTAAATATAACAAGATATCCTAACATGTAAAAGATAGAAACTGAGCCAAAATGACAAGATGGAGGAATTCTCCCCAAAAAGAAAGGTCAGGAAGACACCACAGCCAGGGACTTGCTCAAAGCAGATATAAGCAATATGTCTGAACAAGAATTTAAATCAACAGTTATAAGATTACTAGCTGGACTTGAAAAAAGCATAGAAGACACCAAAGAGACCATTGCTGCACAGATAAAAGGACCTAGGGCTAGTCAGGCTGAAATTAAAAATGCTATAACTGAGATAAAAAACAGGTTGGATATAATCACAATGAAGATGGAAGAAACAGGAATGAATAGGTGATATAGAAGATAAAATTAAAATAATGAAGCTGGAAAAAAATGAAGCTGAAACAAAACTATTAAATCATGAAAGAAGACTTAGGGAACTCAGTGATTCCATAAAGTAAAAAAATATCTGTATCATAGGAGCTCCAGAAAAAGAAGAGAACAAATTGTAGCTGAGAACTTGACTAATCTAGGGGAAGGAAACAGGCATTCTAGTCCAAGTGGCAGAGAACTTCCCTCAAAAATCAACAAAAACAGGTCGACACCATGACATATCATAGTGAAACTTGCAAAATACAAAGATAAAGAGAGAATTCTGAAAACAGCTCAGGAGAAAGTCCTTAGCCTGTAAGGGTAGACACATAGGGTTAGCAGCAGATCAGTCCACAGAGATCTGGTAGGCCACAAAGTACTGCCATGATATATTCAATGTACTAAATGGGAAAAATATGCAGCTGGAAATACTTTATCCAGCAAGGCTGTCATTCAGAATAGAAGGAGAGATAAAGAGTTTCCAAGACAAGCAAAAACTAAAAGAGTTTGTGAAAACTAAACCAGCTCTGCAAGAAATATTAAAGGGGACACTTTGAGCAGGAAAGTGAGAACAAAAGCAACAAACACTAGAAAGAAACAGAGACAACCTATGGGAACAGCAACTTTACAGGTAATACAATGGAACTAAATTCATCTTTCAATAGTTACTTTGAATGTAAATGGACTAAATGCTCCAATCAAAAGATACAGGGAAGCAGAATGGATTTAAAAAAAAAAAAAGACCCATTGATAATGCTGCTTACAAGAGACCCATTTTAGACCCAAAGACACCTCCAGATTGAAAGTGAGGGCACAGAGAACAATTTATCATGCTAATGGACATCAAAAGAAAGCAGGAGTAGCCATACTTATATCAGACAAACTAGATTTTAAACCAAAGACTGTAATAAGAGATGATGAAGGGCACTATATCATAATAAAGGGTCTATCCAACAAGAAGCTCTAATAATTGTAAATATTTATGCCCTGAACTTGGGAGCAGCCAAAAATATAAACCAATTAATAACAAACTTAAAGAAACTCATTGATAATAACACAGCACAGGACTTTAACTTCCTACTCACAGCAATGGACACATCATATAAGCTGAAGATGAACAACAAAACAAGGGCTTTGAATGACACACTGGACCAGATGGACTTAACAGTTATATTCAAAGCATTTCATTCTAAAGCAGCAGAATACACATTCTTTTCAAGTACACGTGGAGCATTCTCCATAACAGACCACATAGTGGATCACAAATCAGGCCTCAAACAGTACAAAAAGATTGAGATCATACCATGCAAATTTTCAGACCACAATGCCATGAAATTTGAAGTCAACCACAAGAAAAAATTTGGAAAGACCACAAGTACATGGAGGTTAAAAAACACCCTACTAAAGAATGAATGGGTTAACCAGGAAATTAAAGAAGAATTAAAAAAATACACGGAAGCAAATGAAAATATGACAATATAAAATCTTTGGGATGCAGTAAATGCAGTGATGAGGGAAGTACATAGCAATACAGGCCTTCCTCAAGAAGCAAGAAAAGTCTCAAATATACAACCTAATCTTACACCTTAAGAAGTTGGAAAAAGAGCAGGAAATAAAGTCTAAAGCCAGCAGAAGAAGGGAAATAATGAAGATCAAAGCAGAAATAAATGGCATAGAAACAAAAAATATAGAACAGGCCAATGAGACTAGGAGCTGGTTCTTTGAAAGAATTAACAAAATTAAGATCCCCCCCAGCCAAACTTATCAAAAAGAGAAAGGACCCAAGTAAATAAAATCATGAATGAAAGTGAAGAGATCACAACCAACACTGAAGAAATACAAACAACTATAAAGAGAATATTATGAGCAATTTTATGCCAATCAATTATGTAATCTGGAAGAAATGGATAAATTCATAGAAACATATAATCTACCAAAACTGAAGCAGGAAGAAATAGAAAATTTGAACAGACTTATAGCCAGCTAAGAAACTGAATCATTAATCAAAATCTCCCAACAAACAAGAGTCCAGGGTCAGATGGCTTCCCAGGGGAATTCTACCAAACATTTAAAGAATTAATCTTCTTAAACTGTTCCAAAAAATAGAAATGGAAGGAAAACTTCCAAACTCATTCTATGAGGCCAGCATTACCTTGATTCCGAAACCAAACAAAGACCCCACTTTAAAGAAGAATTATAGACCGATATCCCTGATAAACATGGATGCAAAAATTCTCAAGTTACTAGCTAATCAAATCCAATAGTACATTAAAAGAACAATTCAACATGACTAAGTGGGATTTTTTCCTGGGCTGCCAGGATGGTTCAATATTTGCAAATCAATCATCATGATATACCACATTAATAAAAGAAAGGATAAGAACCATATGATCCTCTCAATAGATGCAGAAACAGCATTTGACAAAATACATTATCCTGTTTTGATAAAAACCCCGAAGAAGGGATGCCTGGGTGGCTCAGTCGGTTAAGCGTCTGCCTTCAGCTCAGGTCATGATCCCAGGGTCCTGGGATTGAGTCCCACATTGGGCTCCTTACTCAGCAAGGAGCCTGCTTCTCCCTCTGCCTGCCTCTCACCCTGCTTGTGCTCTCTCTCTCTCTCTCTTTCTGGAAAATAAATAAACAAAATCTTAAAAAAAAAAAAACCAACCCTGAAGAAAGTAGGGATAGAAGAAACATACCTCAATATCATAAAGGCCATATATGAAAGAGCCACGGCTATCATCATGCTCAATGGGGAAAAACTGAGAGCTTTTCCCCAAAGGACAGGAAAAAGACAGAGATGGCCACTCTCACCACTGTTGTTCAACATAGTCCTAAAAGTCCTACCCTCAGCAGTCAGACAACAAAAAGAAATAAAAGGCATCTGAATCAGCAAGGAAGAATTCAAACTTTAACTCTTCACAGACTACATGATATTCTATGTAGAAAACCCAAAAGACTCCACCAAAAAATTGCTAGAACTGATACGGGGAATTCAGCAAAGTCACAGGATATAAAATCAACACACAGAAATCTGTTGCATTTCTATACACCAATAACAAACCAGCAGAAAGAGAAATCAAGGAATCAGTCAATTGTACCAAAGTTACAATTTGGTAACCAAAGTTACCAAAAACCATAAGATACCTAGGAATAAACCTGACCAAAGAGGTAAAAGATCTGTACTCTGAAAACTACAGAACACTTACAAAAGAAATTGAGGAAGACACAAAGAAATGGAAAAACATTCCACACTCATGGATTGGAAGAACAAATATTGTTAAAATGTCTATACTTCCCAAAGCAATCAACTTATTCAATGCAATCCCTATCAAAATAACATGAGCATTTTTCACAGAACTAGAACAGATAATTCTAAAATTTGTATGGAACTGGAAAAGACCCTAAATAGCAAAGGTAATGTTGAAAAAGAATAGCTTGTTTCCCTCTCTCCTTTTTTTCCTTTCCCCCTTCCCATATGTTTATCTGTTTTCTTTCTTAAACTCCACATATGAGTGAGATCATATGGTATTTGTCTTTAAACAAGCCATAAGTGACTCTTAATGACAGAGAACAAACAGGGTTGATGAAGGGAGGTGGGTGAGAGGATGGGCTAGATGAGTGACAGGTATTAAAGAGAGCACTTGGTGTGACGAGCACTTGAGTGTTGCATGTAAGTGAAGAATCACTGAATTTTACTCCTGAAATCAATATTGCACCATATGTCAACGAACAAAATTTAAATTTAACAAAAAGGAAGAAAAAGAAGAGCAAAGTGGGAGACATCACATTTCTGACTTGAAATTGTATTACAAAGCTGTAATCATCAAAACAGTATGGTACTGGCACAAAAAGAGACATATAGATCAATGGAACAGAGCAGAGAACCCAGAAATGGACCCACAACTATATGGTCAACTAATATTTGACAAAGCAGGAAAGAATATCCAATGGAAAAAAAGACATTCTCTTTAGATAGTGTTGGGAGAATTGGACAGCCACATGCAGAAAAATGAAACTGGACCCCTTTCTTACACCATACACAAAAATAAATTCTAAAGGGGTTAAAGACCTCAATGTGAGACAGGAATCCATCAAAATCCTAGAGAAGAACACAGGCAGCAACCTCTTTCCCCTCAGCTGCAGCAACTTCTTACTAGACACATGTCTGGAAGCAAGGGAAACAAAAGCAAAAATGAACTACTGGGACTTCATTGAGATTAGAAGCTTCGGCACAGCAAAGGAAACAATCAACAAAACTAAAAGGCAGCCTATGGGATGGGAGAAGATATTTGCAAATGACATATTGGATAAAGAGCTAGCATCTAAAACCTATAAAGAACTTATAAAACTCAACATCTCCAAAATAAAAAAAAAATCCAATTAAGAAACGGGCAGAAGACATGAATAGACATTTCTCCAAAGAAGATATACAAATGGCTAAAAAACTGATGAAAAATGCTCAACACTCATCAGGGAAATACAAATCAAAACCACAATGAGGTACCACCTTACACCAGTCAGAAAGGCTAAAGGTAACAACACAAGAAACAACAGATGTTGGTGAGGATGTGGAGAAAGGAGAACCCTCTTACAATGTTGGCGGGAATGAAAACTGATGGAGCCACTCTGGAAAAAGTTAAAAATAGAACTACCCTACAACCCAGAAATTGCACCACTACGTATTTATCCAAAGGATACAAAAATAGTGATTTGAAGGGGCATATGAACCCCAATGTGTATAGCAGAACTATCCACAATAGTCAAAACATGGAAGGAGACCCAATGTCCATCAGTTGATGAGTGGTTAAAGAAGATGTAGTATACATACAATATTACTCAGCCACCAAAAAGAATAAAATCTTACCATTTGCAATGAGTTGGTTGGAGCTAGAGTATGTTACGTTAAGCAAAATAAGTCAGTCAGAGAAAGACAAATACCATATGATTTCATCCATATGTGGAATTTAAGAAACAAAACAGATGAACATAGGGGAAGAGAAGGAAAAACAAAGTAAGATAAAGACAGAGAGGGAGGCAAACCATAAGAGACTCTTATATATAGACAAATTGAAGTTTGCTGGAGGGAAAGTGGGGTAATTGGGTAATGGGCATTAAGTAGGGCACTTGATGTAATGAGCACTGGGTGTTATATGCAACTGATGAATCACTAAATTCTACCTCTGAAGTTAATACTACACTATATGTGAACTGACTTGAATTTAAATAAAATCTTGAAAGAAAAAAATAATAAATGGTAGAAGATCCAAACAGACATTTTTCCAAATAAGTCATACAGGTGGCCCTTAGACACATGAAAAGATGCTCAAAATCACTTATCATCAGGGAAATGCAAATCAAAACCAAAATGAGAGATCACCTTACACCTGTCAGGATGGCTAAAATCAAAAAGACAATAAATAACAAGTAGGGATGAGGAGAAAAAGTAACCCTTATACACTGTTGGTAGGAATGTAAATTGGAGCATCCACTGGAAAACAGTATGGAGGTTCCTCAAAATTAAAAATAGAAATATTATATGATCTGATAATTGTACCCCTGGGTATTTACTCGAAGAAAATATAATCCTTATTTCAAAAGGATATATACACCCCTATGTTTATCACAGCATTATTTAAAATAGCCCAGATATGGAAGCAACCTGAGACTCAGAAGGATAAAGAATATGTGTTATAGATCTACAATGGAATATTATGCAGCCATAAAAAAGGGATGAGGTCATTCCATTTGTGATGACATGGATGGACCTAGAAGGTATTGTGCTAAGTGGAAGAAGACTGAGAAAGACAATAACCATAAAATTTCACTTACATGTGGAATCTAAAAAAAAAGTGAAAAAGCAGAATCAGGCCTATAAATCTGGAGAACTGATGGTTGCCAGAGAGCAGGAGAAACAAGGACAGGCAAAATGGGTGCAAGTGAGTAGAAGATATAGGCTTGCAGTTGTGGAATGAACAAGTCACAGGAATAAATTAGGCACAGCATAAGGAATATAGTCAATGATATCATAATTGCATTGTGACAGACAGTAGCTAAACTTGAGGTGAGCACAGCATATTGCATAAACTTGTGGAATCACTATGCTGAAATGTAACATTTTTGTGTCAACTACACTCAGATAAAATAATTTTTAGTAAATAAATAAATTTATTATTTAAAAGTACATGCAAACATATGGCTACTTTATTATCTTCTGGTATAGCCATGCTTGAATATTTACAAGGTGGAATGAGTATTACTTTACTACAAGTTATTTTAATTTTGTCTTAATATTACATTAAGTTATTTTCAAAGATGAAGGTACCTAGGTGATACTAAGTTATGAAATGCACTTCAAGATAGTTAAAGGGGACTTTAAAATAACTTTTATAAAAGATGGTATTGGGTCTGATAAGGTTAAAAAATGAGATCATTGTAGTAACACTAAGAGGGTTTATTTCCTCTTATTAGGAAAATTTCATTTGGATAAAATATATCAGAAAAAGAAATTCACTGCTTTTTTAGAGAAATCCCAAATGGTTACTACTAGTATAACAAATCGCTACTGACTTTTGCATTAATTCTTACATCCACAGTTATTTTATTATTCTTATAGTTTGTTGATTCTCCTGAATTTTTCATATAGACAATTGTATTTTCTTTCTTGTTTTCAATTCTTATATATCATTTCTTTTACATGTTTTATTGCATTTGTTAGAACATTCAGTACAATGTTGAATAGAAATTATAGCATCAGTCTTTTTTTTTTTTTTTAGATTTTTATTTATTTATTTGACAGAGAGAGAGAGAGAGAGATCACAAGTAGGCAGAGAGGCAGGCAGAGAGAGAGGAGGAAGCAGGGAGCACTATGCGGGGCTCTATCCCAGGACCCTGAGATCATGACCTGAGCCAAAGGCAGAGGCTTTAACCCACTGAGCCACCCAGGTGCCCCAATGGTATCAGTCTTTCTTGTCTTCTTCCTAACTTGAGAATGGTTGTAGAGTCTAAATTACCATGTCGGCAATAGATTTGCTTTTTGTAATTAACTTTTATGAAGTTAAAGAAATTTCCTTATATTAGACCTTTGGTAAAAGTTTTAAAATTAATAAATACTAAGTTTTGTCAAAATCAAATTTGCTAAAATGATCGTATGACTTTATTCTTATAATCTCTTAATGTGGTGAATTATACTGCTAGCAATTCAGATACTGAACATTCCTTACATTTCTGTGATGACCCTTATTTGGTCATGACTTAGCTTGCTTGTTTTAAGTGCATGGGTTATTCAATTTTCTAATATCTTCTTTTTGTTACAAAACTCCTTTATTTTTTATTTTTTTAAACATCTTATTCTATTTTATTTTTTTCAGTGTTCCAAGATTCATTGTTTATGCACCACACCCAGTGCTCCATGCAATACGTGCCCTCCTTAATAGCCACCACCAGATTCACCCATCCCCCCCACTCCCCTCCCCTCCATAATCCTCAGTTTGTTTCTCAAAATCCAGTCTCTCATCTTTCGTCTTCCCTTCCGATTTCCCCCAATTCACTTTTCCTTTCCTTCTCCTAAAGTCCATCTTCTTTAATAATTTTGTAACTGTGTTCTTTTTTTTTTTAAGATTTTATTAATTTATTTGAAAGAGAGAGAGAGCACATGAACAAGGGTGAGGGAAGGGCAAAGGGAAAGGGATGCTTCCATGGGAGCCTGCCATGAGGTGGGGAAGGGTCCCAGGACCTTGGGATCATTACCTGACCCAAAGGCAGCCGCTTAAATGACTGAGCCACCCAGGTGCCACTAAATTTTTTTTTAAATAAAAAATATTTTAAGGCTATAAATTCCTATGTAAATATCATTTTGGCTGCATTCTTAAATTACTGAGAGACATTATTTTTGATATTGTTTAATTGTAAATATTTTATAATTTCCTCATAGTTTCCTTTTAACACGTAAGTTATTAGGCATCTGCTTGGAATTTTCCAAGCATGTATTTTAAAATAATTTTTGTTTATTTTGAATTATGTATTATGTATAATTTTATGTATAATTTGAATTACGTGATGTATAATAAACATTGTATTATGATGCTATCATAAAATGTGAATTCTTTAAAATAATTTTACTTCCTTTTTCTCAGTAGGAAGCAATTTCTAAAATGTTTTATATATGCCTTAAAAGAATGTCTGCTTCACATTTTGGATTGTAGAATTCTATATTTACTATTATAATAGGCATATTAATTATGTTGTTCAAAGCTTTTATACCCTTACTAATTTTGTCCGCTCGATTACAGATGGATTAAATCTTCCATTATGACAGAGACTTGTAAATAACTCCTTCATCCATCAATTTTTATTATATATATATATATATACACTCACACAGACATATAGCTACACGTTTTAATATACATGCACATAAATGGTGAAGATATATTACTATGGGCATATAAATTTGTAATTCTTTATCCTCCTGGTGAATGGAAACTTTTGTCATTATTTGGCCACTCAAGAAATCAGACACTCCAATTTTATCTCTTAAGGTAGGAAGATTATCACTAACGACATTAATAACTGGAAGTTCAAAAGACCTTTTCTGGTCCCTATTTAATTCATAGTTTCACTTTCTCTGCCACCCAGACTTGGCTCCTTCCTTCTTTACTTCTATTATTTGGCTAGAGCTAGAGTCAATCCTTCCTAGCTGCTTTCTTTATTATTATTAATTAACACAGTGAGATTAGCTTTAAATAAACAGAAAGTCCCATTCTCCCCCTAAGAGTATCAACGTGTAAGCTTTTATTAAAAAGTATTTATTGAGCACCTACTATGTATCAGGGACTGTGCTAGATGCTAGTATTCAACAATAAGCAAAAAATAAACATCATAATTGGTGTCCTCCTGGAGCTTATACTTTAGAAGAAAGGAAATCACACAAAAGATGTAACTTTATAGTGATGACATTTGATATAAACAAGATATTGCTCTGAAATTCTACAAAAAGGGGGATTTGACCTTGTCAGGAAGATGTCCTTGATAAAGTATGCCTTGAATTGTAATCTAAAGGAGAAAAAGTTAACTATTTGAAAGAAAGGAAGTGTTTCCTCCTGAATGATTAGCAGTGTATAAGGGCCCTAAGGTGGGTGAAAGTATTTCAGTACTGAGGCAAAAATTAGGTAAACCTTGCTAGAACAGAAAGAGCAAGACCATTATAGTAAGATGTTACTGTTTCATTATAGTAAGATGTCTCTATCATAAAAGAAATTACAAATGACCCTTGAAAAATGTGAGGTGAATTTAGGGAAACTGACCCTCTATGGTGAAAAATTTGTCTAAAACTTTGACCCCACAAAAACTTACTCATAACCTACTGTTGACCAGAGGCCTTACTGATAATAGAGACAGTCGATTAACACATATTTTATATGTTATATGTGTTACATATACATATTTTTAACAACATTAAGAAAATCATAAGGAAAAGAAAATACATTTACAGTACCAAAAAAAGTCTATTAAAAAAAATCCACGTATAAGTCGACTTGCACCATTCAAACCTGTATTACTTGAGGGTCAACTGTACTAGCTATTTAAAAGTTTAAAGCAGTAGGGGTGATAGATTTTAATATATTATATATTTAATATATTTTAATTATGAAAAGATCAAAATGGCTGCAATGTACATAATGGAACAAAAACGGGCTTGACTAGATAAGGGGTAAACCAGTTAGAAAGTCATTGCAGAGTGAAAAGCAAGGAATAACAGCTTGTGGAACTAGAGTGATAGTGGAGATGCAGAGATGTAGATGAATTTGAGAAATATTAAGGAAGTAAAAAAAAGCAGGACTTGATGAAGGATTGACTACACTATAAAAAGGGAGTGGAAGTAAATCCTTGCATACAATTAGGCTTCTGGATTGTATTATTAGATGAATCCTGCCTTTCACTAAGAGGAAACATAGTAAGCTAATGATTATGAGCTGGTTTTGGATAAGCTGAATTTGGGATGCCCTTACTAAAAGATGGTATTGGACCTACCTGTTTCCAGAGCTTAGAGGTCTGGGTCAGAGATGCAAATTTACAAGTTATCTATACGTAAGTGCTAATTACAACAGAAATATGGAGGAGATTATCTAAGGAAAGAATGTGGAGTAAGAAGAAAAAAGGACCTAGAATGAAGGCTTGAGAACTCCAGCTCTAATGACTAAGTAAAAGATTCTAAACTGGCGAAGGAGAAAGACAAATGTATCTAGAGAGACAGGAAAAAACCAATAAGACATTATGTCAGAGAGTCAAACGAAAAGGAATGATTCAACAAAAAGGTAATGGTTAATCATAGTATCAAATGAATAAAATAAGAGTTTTTTTCTCTTTACTCAAATTTTAGATCATAATCACTATGGCTCCACTGTAAATTCTTACTTTTCCAATTACTCATGTTTTATAAATACTTACTTAAAGTATTCATCAGAAGGCCACTATTGTCATGAGATCTATTCTGACTGGCATCCATATAAGGAATCCTGTATTGTGGCATGGCAGACATGGCAGGATGTCCTGAGATATAATTCCCTGGATCAGAAGAAGATGCACACTCTTCCTCATTTGAGTCACTGGAACTATCCTCACTACTTGAAGATGATGAACTTTTGGAATCCGATGAACTATCACAACTACTCATTTGGTCCATTAGACTAGCTTCCGCCTTCAGTTCTGAAAATAAAACAGAAATTAATAGATAGGTTAAATAAGTAATATTAAACATAAATATTAAATAAAAATAAAATTTGAATGTGTTAGTTTCTAAGAAACTGTTGAGGAATAAATGAGGTTAAACATACATTTACAGCATTTTAAGCATTTTATTTAAAAAGCTCCTTTACCATTAAAAGGCATAAGCAATGCCTAAATCTAAATGTTACATTATACCATTATACTTACATATGTATGTAATTTAAATAAAATAAAGAATATGAAAAATTAAAACTGCAAAAATTAAAATCTATTTTGGCAGGAGCCATCCTCCAAATCTTCTTACTCTCCCAATATGTATAAAGCAACACAGTACATACAGATGTATTTTTTTTTCCAGCTGTTCTGACCTATAATTGACAAAACTGTATATATTTAAAGTGTACGACAGGCTCCCAGCCCCAGTGTAAGAAGCAGCTTGGCCAGAAAAAACACTTTGCCTTAAACAAAGAATCTGGACAGTCAGTGTGAGCAGTTGGGTGATGCTAAGTGGAGAGAGCTCCCGCCTCTGATCCAACAGTTCAAGGTGGTCAGGCTGGACATCAGGGATCTCACAGACTGTGTTTGCAAGGATGTCAGCTGTGCTTTCTGGGCCAACCCCTCTCAGAATGAGCTTAGCCTTTGCACCAAAGAGCCGGGGGATGCCAGTATGCACCTGGTGCTCCAGGGCCTGTCGAGTACCACCTGCAAGATATAGAACTGCTGCCTGATGGAGGCTGGCTGTGGGGTCCTATCCTGTGTGCTGCACTTGGTCCACATCCTCCATGAACTACACTCCACTGACAATTCTTTGGCCGATGCAGGCCTGCAGCTGCTCTGAAAAGGTCTCCTGGGCTCCCAGTGCTACTTTGATATCCTGCAGCTAGAGTGCTGCAACCTGATAACTGCTAGTTGTGAGCCCCTAGTTGTGGTGTTCAAAGGCCAAGCAGCACTCCAAGGAGCTCATGGTGAGCAATGATAGCATCTGTGAGGCTGGTGTCTGAGTGCTATACAAGGGCCCGGTGGACTCCACCTGCCACCAGTTGGAGACGCTCAAGCTGGAGAACTGTGGTCTCGCATCAGCCAATGGTAAGAACTGGGTAGTATTGTGACCTCCAAGGACTTTGCTGCAGGTGCTGGACCTGGGTAACAAGCTGGATGATCTGGGCATTGCCGAGCTATGCCCCAGAATGCTCCACCCCAGCTCTTGACTCAGGACCCTGGGACTGTGACATCACCACCAGGGGCTGCAGAGACCTGTGCCACATCCTTAGGGCCAAGGAGACCCTGAAGAGTCGAGCCTGGTGGGCAATGTGCTGGGGGATAAGAGTGCCTGGCTGCATGTGAGAGCATGCGGGAAACTGGCTGCCAGCTGCAGCACCCATGGGCAAAGTCCTGCAGCCTACGGCCATCTGCTGCCACCACTTTGGTACGACAATGACCCAAAAGAGTATCTCATGGAGCTGCAGATGAGCTACAACAAGCTGGGGGGTTCTGGAGTCCAGGAACTCTGCCAGGGTCTGGGCCAACTTGGCACCATGCTGTAAGTGCCCTGGCTGGGGGAATGCAACATGATGGACAGTGGCTGTGGCAGCCTGGTCTTGCTCCTGCTGGCCATCCACAGCCTGTACAAGCATCAATTCAGGCAACAATGACATGTTCTGGAATAGCACAACAACTACTGGATGAAGGAGACAGAGGATGGCCTGCCGGTCTGGGAAGGGCACAAGCTGAGTCTGAGGTTCATCTCTTCAGTAGCCTCCAGCCCCAGTTTCTGAAACCTGCTCTTCTGACAGGTCCTACCTGGTACCCTGCAGGGGACTGGCTGCTCCTAGGGGTTCTCACTCTGTTGTCCTAACTTTGAATGAAGAGACACACTCAAATCAACAGACATCTGTGAGAAAATTTTAGACATAATTATTAAAGCACTTTTTTTTGACAAGAGGAAAAAACCCCAAAATGTACAACTTAATGCTTTGATATACATTATGAAATAATTATGACAATCAATTTAATGCACACATTCATCACCTCATAGTTTCCGTGTGTGTGTGTGTATGTGTGTGTGTGTGTGTGAGAGAGTGATGGGAATATGTAAGATATGCTCTCTTAGAAAATTTAGACATCATACTACTGACACAAAAATAGATGTGTAGATCAATAGACTAGAATAGAAAACCCAGAAATGAAACCACAACTGTGACAAGGCAGGAAAGAATATCCAGTGGGAAAAACACAGTCTCTTCAACAAATAGTGTTGGAGAAATTGGACAGCAACATGCAAAAGGATGAACCTGGACCACTTTCTTACACCATACACAAAAATAACTGTTAAATGGATTAAAGACCTAACTGTGAGACATGAAACCATTAAAATCCGAGAGGAAAAAAAAGGCAGTAACGCCTTTGACATCGGCCATAGCAACTGCTTACTAGATGTGTCTCCTGAGGCAAGGAAAACAAAAGCAAAAATAAACTATTAGGACTTCATCAAAATAAAAAGCTTCTGCAAAAAAAAAAAAAAAAAGCTTCTGTACTATGAAGAGAACAACAAAACTAAAAAACTAAAAGGCAAACTTCAGAATGGGAGCAACCTTCAGAATGGGAGAAGATATTTGCAAATGACATATCTGATAAAGGGTTATTATCAAAAATATATAAAAAACTTATCAAACTTGACACCAAAAAAATAATCTGATTAAATAATGGGCAGAAGGCATGAATAGACATTTTTCCAACAAAGACATACAGATGGCTAACAGACACATGTTATGGAAACAGCCCAAATGTCCATGGACTGATGAATGGATAAAGAAGATGTGAGATTTACATATATATACACTACATATAAACTTTAAATATAAATATATATATATTTTACACACACACACACACAAATCCTCTGATGGAATATTACTCAGCCATAAAAAAGAATGAAATCTTGTCATTAGCAACAATGTCAATGGAGCTACAGAGTATTATGCTAAGTGAAATAAGTTAGTCAGAGAAAGACAAATACCATATGATTTCACTCATGTGGAATTTAAGAAACAAAACAAATGAACATAGAGGGAAAAAAGAGAGAGAGGCAAACCAAGAAATATACACTTAATTGTAGAAAACAAACTGAGGGTTGCTGGATGGGAGATGGAGGGATGGGATAAATAGGTGATGGGGAGTAAGGAATGCACATGTTGTGATGAACACTGGGTGTTGTATGTGAGTGCTGAATCACTAAATTGTATATCTCAACCTAATATTACACTGTTAACTAACTGGAATTTAAATAAAATCTTAAAAAAATTTAGAGGTGGGGGTATTAAGGAGGGCACATATTGCATGGAGCACTGGGTGTTGTTACACATAAACAATGAATCTTGGAACACTACATCAAAAACTAATTATGTGTTGTATGGTGACTAACATAACACAATAAAAAAAAAATTTAGACACCATGGTGTATATTAGATCCCCATAACTTACTCATCTTATAACTCAAAGTTTATATGCTTAGACCAAAATCTCCTCTTTCTCCCTACAGTCCCTGGCAACCACCCTCCTATACAGTATCCATGAGTTTAACTTTTTTACATTGCTTCCACATATAAGTGAGATCAAACAATATTTATCTTTCTCTGTGTAGGTTATTTCACTTATTTCTCTTTCCAATAGTTTGTTAGTATATAGAAATGCAACTGGTTTTTGTATATTGATTTTGTATCCTGCAATTTTACTAAATTCACTTATTCTAACAGTTTTTTGGTGGAGTCTTCAGGGTTTTTTAGGCATAAGCTCATGTCATCTGTAGAAACAAATTTATTTCCTCTTTCCAATTTAGATCCACTTCTTTCTTTTTCTTGCCTAATTGCTCTGGCTAGGATTTTAGTACTATGCAGAATAGAACTATAGAGAATTCTTTTTTATTTTTTCAGTGATCCAAGATTCATTGTTTAAAAATATAATAATAAAATTAATAAAATAAAATTAAAAAAAAAAGGATATGGTCCCCAAATACCCAGCCTGGTAGGGAAATAAGAAAAAGTGGTGAGTAGTCTGACCAAAAAACTATCCTTGTTTTGAGATTGTGTCTTTCAAGCATTTTGGTATTATACTATACTTTCTTTAATAAAGGCTGATGATGGTAAAAAAAATAAAAATAAAAAGAAGTATAGAGAATGTCTTTCCTTTTTTTTTTTTTTAAATTATGTTATGTTAGTCACCATACAGTACATCATTAGTTTTTGATGTAGTGTTGCATGATTCATTGTTTGCGTGTAACACCCAGTGCTCTATACCTGCCCTCCTTAATACTCATCACTGGACTCACCCATCCTCCCCCACCAAAACCCTCAGTTTGATTCCTGGGGTCCATAGTCTCTCATGGTTTGTCTTCCCCTGTGATTTCCCCTATTCAATGCAAGTTGGTAAACACACTTTGGAAAACAGTGTGGAGGTTCCTCAAAAGGTTACAAATAGTGCTACCCTATGACCCAGCAATTGCACTACTGGGTGTTTACCCCAAAGATACAGATGTAGTGAAAAAAAGGGCCATAGACACCACAATGTTCATAGCAGCAATGTCCACAATAGCCAAACTGTGGAAGGAGCCGAGATGCCCTTCCACAGATGAATGAATAAAGAAGATGACAATGTCTTGTCTTATTCCTGATCTTAGAAGAAAACTTTCAGTTTTTTCACTGTTGAGTATGATAGCTGTGGGCTTGTCATATATGGCCTTTATTATGTAGATCTATATTTCTCCTATATATCTAATTCATTGAGAGTTTTTAAGGTGAAAGTGTTGAATTTTGTCAAATGCTTTTTCTGCATCTACTGAGATATGATTTTCATCCTTCATTCTGTTAACATGATATTTCACATCTATTGATTTGCATGTTAAAATATCCTTGTATCCCCAGCATAAATCCCATTTCATGATGGTGTATAATCCATTTAACATGCTATTGAATCTGGTTTGCTAGTATTCTGTTGAGGACTTTTGAATTTACGTTTGTCTGGGATATTGGTCTATAATTTTTTTAGTGTCTTTCTCCGGGTTTGATATCAGAGTAATACTGGCTTTGTAAAATTAATTTGAAAGTGTTCTCTCCTCTCCAATTTGTTGGAATAGTTTGAGAAGACCTGGCATTAATTAATTCTTCTTTAAACATTTGGTAGATTTCACCAGTAAAGCCATCTATATGGACCTGGGTTTTTCTTTGCTAGAAGAGTTTTGATTATTGATTCAATCTCCTTACTTATTATTGGTCTGTTCGGATTTTCTCTTTCTTCATGATTCAGTCTTGGTAGGTTGTCCCTCTCTAGGAATTTATCCATTTCTTCTAGGTTATACAATTTGTTGGCATATAATTTTTCAGTCTCTTATGAATGTATTTCTGTAATTATCAGTTATAACGTCTCTTTCATTTCTCTTTTTTCTTCATTAGTCTAGTTAAAAGTTGGTTAATCTTTTTAAAAAACCAACTCAGTTTCATTCATCTTTTCTATTGTTATTCTAGTCTACTTCTCTTATTTCTATTCTGAATAATCTATATTATTTCCTTCCTTCTGCTGACTTTGGGCTTAGCTTGTTCTTTTTCTAGTTCCTTGAGGTTATAAAGTTAGGTTATTTGAGATCTTTCTTTTTTCTTAATGTAGGCATTTATTCCTATAAACTTCTTTCTTGAACAGCTTTTGCTGCATCCCATAAGTTCTGATATATTGCCCTTCCATTTCACATATTTTTTTTAAAATTTCCCTTTTGATTTCTTCTTTGACCCATTGGTGGTTCAGGTGCATGTTGTTTAATTTCCACAAATTTGTGTATTTCCCCATTTTCCTCCCATTGTTGATACTAGTTTCAAACCACTGTGGTTGGAAAACGTACTTAATATGATTTCAGTCTCCTTAAACTTATTAAGACTTGCTTTGTGACCTAACATATGTTGTATCATGAAGAACGTTCAGCATACACTTGAGAGGAATGTGTATTCTGCTGCTATTGGATAGCATGTTTTATACAAATCTGTTAGGTCTATTTGGTCTAAAATCTAGTTCAAATCCAATATTTTCTTCTTTTTTTAAATTATATTTTTTCAGTGTTCCAAGATTCATTGTTATGCAAATTCAATATTTTCTTATTGCTTTTCTGTCTTGATGATACATCTATTGTTGAAAGTGGGGATATTGAAGTGCCCTACTATTTTTGCATTGCTATCTTTATTTCTCCCCAGATCTATAAATGTGTAATATATGAGGGTGCTCCAGTATTGGATGCATATACATTTACAACTGTTAAATCCTCTTGATGAAATGATCCCTTTATCATTATCTAATAACCTTCTTTGTCTCTCGGGTCTCCATGAATGAAATCTTAATAATTTCTTACAAGGGGCATTATACACACTTAGATTTTACCTCTTTCAATATCATCCATTGGAGATGCTGGGGACATTTTGTCTTCAGATGGAGAATGTTTCACAAGATTGGGAGTCCTAGCTGAATTTCGCATTTGTTGCTGCTGTTGTTCTATACGATACTGAATTTTACTACTTCCTTCAACTCTGCAATTAAGAATACAAAGCTCAATACAACAGTGACAGAAATTTTACAACTGCAACTTACAAAGTTACTAGAATTGGCTACTTATTCTTTTCCCTAGAGGTCCTTAAAATGATATTCAAAAATTAAAACATTAGTTTAGTTCATTATTTAACAAATACTTATTGGGCCCTGCTATCAGCATGATATACACACAGATCCAATGGGGGATACAAATGTAAATAAAAACAAGACTATTGCTCAAAATTGAAAAGATGAGATAGACACAAATTACTAAGATAAACGGAAATTAAACATAAGTGTATAACAAATACAACATATCCCCTAAAGTCTAAAATTATCATTTCTATTAAAATCAATTCACTTTAACATTTTTCATTCCTAACTTTAAGACATGCTACTAAAGGAGATTCATACACTTTCTTTTGCATATTTTTAAGAAAGGAGTATATAATATAATTATGCTTGACTTCTGTATCTTCCATTTCCAGTCACCAACTTCTATCAGTTCTACCTTCACAGAGTATTTAGAACCTCACTATTCTCTTCATTCCTACTTTCAAAAATCATGGTTTATGTATAGTTCTCTTTCCCACATTGTTTCATTCTACTCAACTTGTTTGGTGGATTAACATTTCAAAAAAATGTAAGCAAGTCAATCTACTTATACGTGGGCACAGAAACAAATGTTTGCTCTATTCAAATAGGTCTTACTCACTGGCTCCAAATAAGTCAGATATAATTCCTGTTTCCAAGCTTTGCCTAAAACTTCACTTTCTCTCTGATCAATTAAATATTTTCCAAACTTTCCTACTAATAAAAATTACAAGGCAGGAAGAGGATAATAAAAATAGAGCTTCCCAGGGTCCTTATCTGATCTGAAGTTGGACTTGGGAACTCATATTTAACAAGCACCCATAGTAATTCTTATCATAAAGTATGTTTGGGGGGGGAGTCCCAAAACTTTTTTCTTTTTTTAAAAAGTTTTTATTTAAATTCTAGTTAGTTGGGGCGCCTGGGTGGCTCAGTGCGTTAAAGCCTCTGCCTTCAGCTCAGGTCATGATCTCAGGGTCCTGGGATCCAACCCGGCATTGGGTTCCCTGCTCGGCGGGGAGTCTGCTTTCTCCTCTCTCTCTGCCTGACTCTCTGCCTACTTGTAATCTCTCTTTGTGTGTCAAATAAATAAATAAAATCTTAAAAAAATAAATAAATTCTAGTTAGTTAACATACAGTGTAATATTAGTTACAGGTATAGAATTTAGTGGTTCACCACTTAGGTACAACACTCAGTGCTCATCACAAGTGCCCTCCTTAATCCCCACCACCCATTTAACCCATCCCTCCACCCACCTCCTGTCTGGTAACCATCAGTTTGTTCTCTATGGTTAATTGTATGTTTTTTGGTTGCCTCTCTCTCTTTTTTTCCCCCGACGATTGTTTTGTTTCTTAAATTTCACATATGAGTGAAATCATATGTTATTTGTCTCTCTCTGACTGACTCATTTCACTTAACATAACACTCTCTAGCTCCATCCAGGTCATTGCAAATGGCAAGATTTCATTCTTTTTTATGGCTGGGTAATATTCCATTATTTATATACATATACCACATCTTCTTTATCTATTCATCAGTTGGTGGACATTTGGGCTGTTTCCATATTTTGGCTATTTGTTGATAACACTGCTTAAACATCAGGGTGCATGTATCACTTTGAATTCTTAACCTCTTAAGATATCAGTAAGGACTCCCTAAATGCTCCAATAAATGATAACTTCTCCCTTCCTTTAAGTGCTAGAACAATTTTTTTCTATGCTATTTTTTTTTCTATGCTATTTTTATGGCTTTTAGTGTAGATCTCTTATATTACACGATAATGTACCACATATTTACAAACAAGAATTTGAGATGGCTATATTCTTACTGACTTTCTAAATAGAATTATCTGTTAATCCAGTTAAAATGAAGACATTTTGAGGTTAGTATTTGTATAAGAAATTTTCCTTTTTCTAGTGCCTTACATATTCTAGGTGCTTAATAAATTTTCACTAATGAAGATGGAATTACTTTGTAAAGTGTATAATGGCTCTTTTCAGTCCAATTCTATGAAAGCATTTATAATAGAATAAAAGGTACACCTACACGTATAGAAAACATTCAGAAACAAAAAGCTTTTATGTATCATAGAAAGAAGTGGTAAAAGCCTTTGGCTAAGGGTCTCTACTGAATTTAAACTTGGAAAAGCTTAAAATATTTTTGTACCACTCAGAAATAATCCTTGCATAATAATGTAACTTGATCCAATAATTTCTTTTACTGACATTTGCTTAGCAATTTATTTGCTGATAAAGTAATTTATTTCGTTAACCACATACCTTGTTTTTTTTACAGTGATGTTACTGCTGAGTTTTTCTAGTCGACATTCTCCAGTGTCATGGTTAATAATTAAAATGCATTCTTTTAAATAAGGTTTCTTTGAACCTTTGAAAACAGTTACTGGTGGAGTTGAACCCTGTTTAAAAAGTTAATTATCATTACTTGAAATTTATCACAGAAATTCAGTTGGGAAAGCCTTTGAAATCTGTGTTTCTCCATCTATGTTATACCTCAAGTCACCTAACTTTCTAAGTTTATTAGTTGGACAACAAGGATTCATAGTAAAAAAGACAGAGATGAAGCAAAGCTGAGGTCTCAAACCTGCTCTCATTGAGGAAAGGGAACAGAGGAAGTACTTGCCCTGAGTCATTAAAGATTTGTTTCATTGGTCTACAACAGGCAATTGGGATTCAATTTTAATGCAACCAGTACATTTTACAGATAAGGGAACAGAAGCCCTGGATCATATTTCCTACCCATTCTCTTCTTCCTTCGTAAGTTTAGTTTTTCAAATGTGGTATTTTCTTAAAATGGTGCTTACCTAGGCAGATCACCTTTTAGGCTAAACCTCACTAATTAACTTTAGCATCATTAAGAGTGGGACAACTAGACATATACTTCATGATGTGATATAAAAGCAGCACCACCTAAACTATTCTTGCCTAAACACACACACACACACACACACACTCTCTCTCTCTCTCTCACTCTCTCTAACTCTCATCAATCCTTTAGATATAACTATCAGTTTACAGCAAATATAAGGAAAAGCAGAAGAAATGAGTAAGATACCCCTAAATAGCAATCCAAGGACTCAAATTACAGTTGATAAGAGATTTGTGCACTAATCTTCTTAAACATATTTGTATTCCTACTTCGAATAGATCTTAAAATTATGATACATTAATGTACTTTGAGTTCCTAAAGAATAAAGGACTGTATCATTATTTCCTTTCTTGCTCCTAGCACCTCAAGTACCAAACCCTTCACAAATACTAAATGGATGCTGAATATGGAAATATGAACATTTTGATCCTAAGTAACAAGTAAAATAAAGTTTTCATAGTCTGTATACCTGCCTTCCACACTTTGAACAAGTTTTTACCCTTATTCTATACCCCAAGAAAGAGGTATTAAAGTATTAAAGTACCAGGAAACTCCCAAGCATATGAACTGTCTTTGCCTCTAAATAACTATTGTCAGCAAATGAAATTTAAATCAGAGGCAGCTTGAAAGATAAGGACTCAGCCACGACAGTACTGGGGGTGGAGGGCTCCAGGAAAACGAAACAGCAAATGCAAAGGATCTGAGGCCAGAAAGATGAAGGGAGAGCGAAGGGGTATGAGAAAGGTAGATGAGCTTGGGCAGATGGATGAGTGTTAGATCCTGCGGGGTCTCGCTGGCTGTGGAAGGGTTTGAGATTTTTTTCTGTAAGTTATGAGAAGCATTTGGAAGCAGAAGAATGATCATTCATTCATTCATTTATAGCATGCAAGAGCACATGCAAGCAGGGGGAGTGGCAGAGGAAGAGGAATAAAGAGAATCCTAAGCAGGCTTCATGTCCAGCATGGAGCCCAGGGTGGGACTGGAGCCCAGGGTNGGCCTCTAAGCAGAAGAATGATCATTCATTCATTCATTTATAGCATGCAAGAGCACATGCAAGCAGGGGGAGTGGCAGAGGAAGAGGAATAAAGAGAATCCTAAGCAGGCTTCATGTCCAGCATGGAGCCCAGGGTGGGACTGGAGCCCAGGGTGGGACTGGATCTCAGGATCCTGAGATCATGACCTGAGGTGAAATCAAGAGTCTGATGCTCAACCAACTGAACCACCCAAGTGCCCCTGGAATTACCTTTTAAAAAGACTGCCTTGTATAAATGTATGTGAACATCTGCAGAGTACAAGACACTGTTCCAAGTGTTCTACATATACAACATTAAACTCATTCAATTCTCAAAAACCAACCAACCAATAAACAAAAAACTACTGAATACATCCAATCATCTCCATATTTACTGCTATTACCCAACTTCAGAACCCAATCATCATCTCACCTAGGTTCCCATTATCCTCCTCCCTACTCTCCTTTCAGTTTTGTTCCCCATCTGCTGACAGGGAAATCTGATCATGCCTGATTATAAATACCAGGAAAGGATATTAATCAGTAATGAAAGGGAAAAGTACAATTGTACTTCCAAATGGGAGGGGGGGTGGGGGGAGAAAGAAGAGATGCTTAATGAAACTAATAAAAAATGAGAGAAAAAATAAAATAACGAATAAACATACTAAAGATGATAGATATAAAAATCAGGTAGATCAGCTTTGAACTAAAAGTGGATAGAATTCTTTTAATAAAAACAGAAAGTGTCGAACTGGGTTTAAAAATGAAACAGAATAGGGACATCTGCGTGGCTCAGTCGGTTGAGCACCTGACTCTTGGTTTTGGCTCAGGTCATGACCTCAGGTCATGATCTCAGGATTGTGAGATGGAGTCCCACACCATGCTCCAGGCTTAGTGTGGAGTCTTCTTGGGATTCTCTCTCTCCTTCTCCTTCTACCTCTACCCCTGCTCATGTGCTCTCTCTCTCAAAAATAAATTAATAAAAAATAAATAATATTCTGTTAACAAAAGATATATTTAAAACAAATATCAGCTAAATAAAAGAAAGAGACACTGAGATTCAATGAACATGCAAATCAAAAGAAAGGGTGGCAATATTAATACTAGACAAGGTAGTAAGCTTAAAATCACAAAAACACGGTTAAAAGATATATATGATAAAAGATATAATTCATTAAAAAATATAACTGCAATAGGATGTTAAAATAGAGGCAGTCCTAAAATAAGCTGAGGTCCCAAGAATGTGGTGGGCTATTCTCTCATTTGAGCTAAATTCTCAGTGGACAGAATCAAACCAGGTTCATCCTGGATGAGATGTTGCCCAAGAGGGTGGTTTAGAGTGGCATAGTAGTGTATCTGACATATAGAACTTTCACACGTCAGTGTTTGGGGGCTAAAGTCATAAGCAACCATTAGAGATGCATTTCCTGTATAATAGGAAGTATAGTTGGAAGTCTGAAGTGGACTGTTTCATTGAGTCCCACAAAAGTACTCCTCAAGATAGAGACAGTAGTAAAGAATGCCAAACTTGGACAGCATCAATGACAAATCATTTTAGTTAATTAAGTCTTTTCCCTTCAAAGTAAACATTTTGAAATTTTATAATAGTCAAATATAGAGAATTATTTATAAGGAAGAGAGATTTGTAAATGCCTAATATTAATCAGCTTAATAGCCTTCATTTTTATTAGGCTCTTCTACTTGGTACTAACAAAGGTAATCCAGAGGAATAAAAACAGAAAATCTACCCTATGAAGGAACTTCCAGAAACCGAAGGTAATCTTAAAAGTATAGTATAATGAAAGTTCTATTTTATAGGATGACTTCTAGTTCTAGTCATTTTTACCCAGACGATGAAAGCAAGTTCATAAAGAAAACAGAGAATCTAAATACCCCAACAATCATTACATTTCCACAAAATTAAGAACTCTGAAGAAATGTTAAACCTCCTGTTTGTTTAAAGAAATTCTTTACTTAAGGGAAGAAAGCCCACAAAGTGTATTTGAGAATGTAATTTCTATTCTTATTCACAATTGCTCTAGAACTGTATGTTCAACAGAAAAAAATATTTGCTTTCTACAGGTGGTAATTTTAACTATTCTCTTTCAGCTGTCTAAAAGGGTTATAGGATAAAATTAAAATTCTTTTGCATTACACATTAAACCCTTTTTTATCTGATTCCTAAATACTTTCCATCTCCCACTATGTCCCTAGTGGACTCCTTCTGATCTGGCCACAGTGTCTTATATGTAGTTCTTCAAATGTAACAGAATTTTTGTTGCCTTGTCTTAGCCCATGTCTTTCTTTTCTCTGCCTAAAATGTTTTCCTTCTTTCCTTTACCTGGTAACTTCAACTCTTCTTTAAGACAGGACACCCTAGCATCTCTTCTTTCTCCACTGAGTTCTCTTCTGCACTTCTGTAATATTCTGTGTATACCTCTGTGACAGTCCTTACATTTCAATATTGTAATCAGTTATTTCCTGTCTTCCTCATTAAGTGGTAATATTTTTCAGGACACTGACCATGTCTAGTTTTCTGCTGTATTCCCAATAGCTACTAGTACAGAAGTTACCACACAGAAGGCACATGCAAATATGGCCCATCTGTCATCTGTTTCTTCATGCATACATACACACACACAAATATTGAGACATATTCTTTTTGGATATATCTCTGGTGGACTGGCGGGGGGGGGTGTTACTTCTTCCCAAATTATTTATTTGCTATTTTGGAAATTTACAATTTGAAGGTTTGAAAACTTCCCTCTATACTTGTCATTCTCTAAAGAGATATTTCAATTGAGATCCTAACCAAACACTTGGTGGATGGTAGCTCTCGTTTAAAGAAAGTTATGTGTGAATGAGAAAGTTTTATTAATAAATGTAAGAATTCCCATCCACTTGTAACAGAAAACCAGTGCAAGGAATGAGGATGGAAGGATTGCTAATTTGAGAAAAAAATTCTACATGGCAAAGAAGAACCCAGCTAAAGTTTTTTTTGCAAACCAATCATCACTGATCAATAATCCTATGATCTGAGACCAGGCTAACGGTACCTGTTATCAGCTTAAGGCTTTTCAATAACTTTTAGAATTAAGGGGATGGTTTAGGTTTTTCTTTAATAAATATCATAAAGCAAAAAAGTCTTAGATTTATTGGTACATAATTTCCAAACTATTTAGAGATGTCAGCTTTTCATAACAGAGTAATACAAAAGTTTATTCATCCACATATCTCACACTGAATTTGTTGTTCATTTCCTTCAGTTTGTAAGGGAGCAAATGAGAAGTCTCTCCCACAAATTTAATTAACCTTAGGAAGACTTTCAGAGGCGGCAACTGATACAGTCTGACATAACAATGGGGTCTCAATAAATAGTGTTAACTAATAAAAAATAAGAAGACTAGAAGACTAGAGGATAGAGAGCTTGCTTGCTCTACCTCTAATCACAACAAATCATCTCATAAATGCATACAAGAGAATGTCGATGAATTGGCACAAAATCATTTCTGTTAAAAAAATTAAACAAAACAAAGAAAAAATCTCAGTCCAGTGCTTTCTCTATATGTTAAAATATATAGTCTGTGTTCTCTGAGAATAGATCAAGTCAGTATAAAAGAAAAAAAGAAGTAAGTTGAATGCAAAGACATTTCTAACTCAAAAACTAAGAAAACTAGAGTAACAGATAATTTGTCTATTTATGTAAATAGTATTTGGAAACATCTGGAATTTTTTTAAATGGACAAAACTAAAGCCTCCCTGACCTAGCTTCTTTCTTTTCTAATCCATTCCCCAAACTACTGCTAAAATCACTCTAAAAGCACAAATCTAATGTTACTACTCTGCTTAAAAACCTCTAAAGGTACTCTAATACCTATAGAATAAAGTCTAAATTCTACACTAGAAGATAATATATTTTTCACAGTCTGATCCCAATTGACCTTTCCAGATTCTACTCCTATACATCATTTTTCATAATTCTGTTTTTGCTACATTAATTAATTTATTCCACAAACTTCTTGTTCTTTCTCTATTAGAACCATTTACGTACTGTTTCTTCTGCCTAGAACAGTCTACTCCTTTTCTGTCTGATGAAATTCTACTTGTCCTTCAAGGCTTAGCTCAAATACCATCTGCCTTATGAAGCCTTTCAAGATTCTACCAGGCAGAGTATTTGAACTCACCTATGTGTTTGCACAGAATTTTGTACATGCTCTAATATATAGCATTAGACATCTGTGTGTCCTTCTGCTATAACGGATTAGGACTAGAAGTCCGGGAATATGCTATTATTCCTAGTTTAGAGTACAAAATCTGGCTCATAGTACTAATTTAATAAGTATATGTTTAGACCTCTAAAGTATTTCAGATCATTTGAAATGACAGTTCTTGAAACTCATTAAATAGATCAAAGTACTTTTTAAAAAGTATTTTCAGATTGTTTTACCTAAAATGGCTTAAAATAAGGTTTTTGTTTATTTGTTTTCCTTTGGTGTATTTGTTAATTACTTTAACTACCACTACATGAATTGTGCAATTATTTTCATTTAAATTTAGTAAAAATCCTGCAAAAGGATACTTTCAGTCTAAATATATACAAATACTCACCTCTATATTTGGCAGAGTAATTGTCACCTGTTCACCTTTGCCGACTTCAAGCTCTCCTTCACAGGAAGTGTCAATAGAAGCAGGTTTGAAGTCATCTAAAAATAGAGACAGATAAGATTTTTATAAAATGGAACAATAGGTGGGTACCTGGATATAAAAAATATGAGCATGTTTCAGCATGATAAATCACTTTGCAACAGCCAGTAATTAAAATGGTTTAGAAGAGTCTTCATATTATATATAAAATCCAGTTTATTTCTATATGTATAATTCTGAGAAAAAAAGTAACAACTAAACTCTAAAATAGTATTCCTCAAACCATACTCCTTCTGAATCTTGTTTAGGTCAAGATAAACTAGACTAAGATGTTCCACTGCTAAAAATTACATAACGTCAGTGTTTTCACAATTTGGTTAAAAACTGGTATCAGTAGAATGTTTTCAATTTTCAATCTTTTTCTCCCATAATTTTACCTAAACCACCTTGGGTGGCTATTATCACTTGCCTCCTGTCCTAGCAGACTACATAATTAATGAATACATGGCAAACACATGTTCATGGGGAAACTTAAGAAAAAGCAATCATTGAGCTTAACAGTTTGAGTTTTTCATGAATCCTACCATTAAAAGATACGTAAATTTAAACAAATCTTCAGAAGAACTTAACTTAAAATAGGTATTTTGAGTTAAATCTTAATTCAAGTGTTATTAAAATATATTACCCAGAAGGAATTTAGGGTGCTCAGATACTTCACATGCTGAACAAGTTTATAAAACTCTAAGATATGAAAGCCACTTAAAAATAATTCACATTGGGCGCCTGGGTGGCTCAGTGGGTTAAAGCCTCTGCCTTCGGCTCATGTCTCAGGGTCCTGGGATCGAGGCCTGCATCGGGCTCTCTGCTCAGCAGGGAGCCTGCTTCCTCCTCTCTCTCTGTCTGCCTCTCTGCCTACTTGTGATCTCTCTGTCAAATAAATAAATAAAATCTTTAAAAAAAAATAATTCACATCAATTCATATCAGTGACTGATAATTCTGATATAGAATTCCTTGGGTAATATATTTTTTCCAGGTTAATTCTTTATTAAAATATAGCATACATGCAAACTAGAACATAAGTCATAAGCCTGACAAATTTTCACAAAGTGACACATATGTAATCAGCAACAAGATCAAGAAATAGAACTTTATCAATCCCTGAAAAGCCTCCCCCAATTACCCCTACCTCAAGAGACGAATCTTTATATTAACAGGGAAGCCAAAGACAAAAAGTCTAAATCCAAAGTACTGAACATCTATTAGAATTTAGGGAACTATAATAGGTAGATCTTGGGAAAAGAGAATCTTCCAGTGCTCATCAAGTCATCTTCTGTCAATAAACAAAAGCTGGCCCTGCTTCCCAGTGATAACTATAATGGCTAATATTTATGGAACACTTACTTCCTGCCAGGCCTCTTGCTTAACATTTCATATTTAATTCTTATAATGATTCTAAGAAAAGTGAAATCCATTCTTAAGTTCCCTAAGCACATATAAATGGAAACAATTCGCAGTAAGTATTCTTTATAATATGATTTATTCTTTATGCTGCTTTAATTCAAAACTGAACACATGTAATATCTCTTAAGACCTTGATGCTTACACTTATCATGATGAGCGGTGAGTAATACATAGAATTGTTGAATCACTGTATTGTACATCTGAAACTAATATGATTCTATTAGATACTAGAATTAAATACTAGATTTAAACGATACTAGATTTATACTAGATTTAAAATAAAACTAGAATTAACAATACTAGAATTAAGATAAAAAACAATAAAAAACAAAAAAAACCCCTTGATGCTTATTTTTAGATTTTAAGAAACAGATAAAAAAAAACATAAGCAATATGGAAAATGTGAAAGAATTTGATTTACAGTGTATCCTTAAGTAGTACCACTGAGGATAAAGACTGAAAATAAATTGGGTAGTTAGTAGCAGTAAAGTAATGATAAAGATAAAAAATAATTAAGGTGTTAAGTTTTAGATGTTTAAAAGAAGTTCTAGAGAAATAAGTGTTAATATCAATTGATTAAAAGACAACAGGGGCGCCTGGGTGGCTCAGTGGGTTAAAGCCTCTGCTTTCGGCTCAGGTCATGATCCCAGGGTCCTGGGATCGAGGCCCACATCGGGCTCTCTGCTCAGCGGGGAGCCTGCTTCCTCCTCTCTCCTCTCTCTCTGCCTGCCTCTCTGCCTACTTGTAATCTCTCTCTCTGTGTCAAATGAATAAATAAAATCTTTAAAAATAAATAAATAAATAAATAAAATAAAAGACAACAATATTGAAGAAAACAACTTAGAATTGAGCCTTGAGTATCACAGAAATAAAGAGAAAGAAAGCAGAAGGCAGGAAAATCAAGAGAATAAAGAAAGATACAAAAGTAAAATATTAATAACAGCTATTACTTATATAATTAATTATATAATTGTTTTAACATTTTTCCTAATTACTTTTATCTCAAAGATTCACAAAAATTCTTAAAGTAGTGAATATCCCTATCTTACAGAGAAGGCAGATGATGATGGAAGAAACTGAGTCCCTTGCCCAAGATCATGCAATTCATATATGCTAAAGCTAGAATAAGGAACCACAAATTTAGTAGACTAAAAAGATAAGAGGTTAACCAACAACTTTTGATATCAGTCTTATTTTTTTAGGATTTTATTTACTTACTAGAGAGAGAGAGAGAGAGAGCGCGTGCCTGCGAGTGCACACACAAGTGGGGGAAAGGGGGTGGTGCGGGGAAAGAGAGAAGCAGACTTCCCACTGAGTGGGGAGCCCCACATGGGTCTCCATCCCAGGACCCTGGGATCATGACCTAAGCCTAAGGCAGACACTTAACCAACTGAGCCACCCATGTGCCCCTGATATCAGTCTTACTGATATAAATATTCATGGAGAAAGAAGGAAAGTTCAGTTTGAGTTGGTAAATATCATTTGAAACCTTAAAGGGAAAACTTCATTTTATAAGACTATATACAGAATAAATAAAGTAAATGTCACTTAAAATATTTTAATATAAGTAATTTATCATCATGGTCTATGGGGGTACCCACAGTAATAGCCTTTGTTCGTCTTAAAGTGTCCGCAACTTTCTAATTTTAACTCTCCTTCAAGGTTCTGCTCACCAGTGCAATTATTCCTGTTAATATTCCTCAATCTTCTTCATCACTCATATCTAATCACTATGTCTTTTTCCAAAATATCTTTCGGAGCCATGTCCTTCTATTATTGCTGAGGACAAATAGTTTTCAATCAACAAAATGCTAAACTATCAAAGTACCTACAGCTTGCCCATCTACTTTTCTGTTTTTGCTTTTAGAATGTTAATCTTATTTCAAAGTCTCCTCTTCCCCAAAGTAGTCGCTGGGTGGAGCCCTTTCCTTACTCTCCAAAATGTCTTTTTTTTTTTTGTCCACTTCTTAGCATTTACCATACCATTCATCAAAACCTAACATAAATGACGTGGCATTATTTACCTCTTCCTGTACGTGCCCTTTTGGATTGTAATTTTTTAAAGCATAATGCCTCATACTTTAATTTCTCCTGAATTATGGCTCTTAGCATAATGCCTTTAATATAATGGGAACATATGAGATTTTATAATTGACTCTGGTTGATATGTTTATCCTTCCCTAAACTACCTCCAAATTTATTTTAAGTATAAACTTATTTCAGGTAAGTTATGTGCAAAAGGCTTGTTTTCTAATTGTTTCCGGAGGATCAGATTCATCTATATACTTCAAGATTTTCATTTCTTTAGGGTAGATACTGCCATATTCCTTTTGTACTTTTCACTAGTACATTTCTGTTCTCATAGAGAACACCCATAACTTAATATTTGACAATAAAGAATTCTCTATGATAAATAGGTAAAATAGAAATGACATCCTAGAGTAAAACAATAGTTCTCTGATCTCCCATATTTTTCTGACAGTGACACAAAGGACAATGCTGGGAGATAAGACTGTCATTTAACTACAGCTGAGTAATGCTTTAGAGAAGAGGCCAGAAAGGTCACCCAAGGCAGTGAAGCAGACCACTGGGGAACCATACTGAATAAGCCCGATCTCAAGAAGACAACAAATTGCTGTCAAGAGGAATACGGGTTTGGTGTGGCCAGGTTATCTTCTGATTTTTGAAAGAGAAGCTGGTAATCCAGATTTCTGTATTAAAGATCTTGATATTTACATATTTACAACTAATTTATGTTAAAACACAACAACTATTTGGGTCAAACAAAGCATCTCTAACATCAAATTCAGCCAATAGGCTGCTAATATAACCTCTGTTTTAGTGTTCAAATACTGATTCTTTTTCTTTATAATATATCATCACTTTTTTAAAAACTATTTTATTTATTTGACAGAGAGAGAGAGAAACAGCAAGAGAGGGAACACAAGCCAGGGGAGTGGGAGAGGAACAGTCAGGTCCCCCGCCGAACAGGGAGCCCGATGCGGGGCTTGAGGCTGATCCCAGGACTCTGGGATCATGGCCTGAGCTGAAGGCAGACACTTAACGACTGAGCGACCCAGGCGCCCCAATATATCATCACTTTTGATCTTCACAACAGCTCTTTGAAGAGTCTCACCCACATTTTACCAATAGGGAACTCCTCTAAAGTGATGATGCCAGTAAAAAATCAAGTCAGGAACTCAAGACACATACTCCATCCACTTATAAAATATAGCCTTTTTGCCTTATATTCAGTTCTTAACTTTGGGATGTATGGGGAGGGGTTGTTAGGAGATGAGGAATAATCAGAAGTCTAGATCCTCTCCACAGAAGAAAATGCATGTATGAACATACATATCAAGTACTGCGTAATTTCAAAAGATTCACAAGTCCCTGAAGCCTAGATGTCTATGGGACAACTATAAAAGACAGAAATGTACTTAAAATATCTGTAGCTTTACTTAATGGTAAGGATGACATTATAATTAATAAATCAAAACTATTCTGAACCTATTTATATTTCTAATTATTTTGCTATTAGAATAAATTTTACTTTTATTACTTGTTATATTGTCTTTATCTTCAAACAAGTTTTTTTAAGTGTACAACTTTTTAGTTTCAAGGGAACAAAGTATAGACAAAGAATTATAGAATTTGTTGAGTAATCTCCTGTCTTCCATATGCTTCCAAATGCCAAATGTATTTTCAAAGTTGCTATGATTCCAGACTACATAGTTTCTTTCTTCCAGTTCTCCTTAGTTTGGAAAACTCACCACCAATTTTACCATTTATTTATTCTCTGTAGATTTCTTTCACCTATGTTATTTCTTTTTTTTTTTTTTAAGATTCATTTATCTATTTGAGAGAGAGAGAGAGAGAGAGAGAGAGAGAGAGAGAGAGAGGATGCAGGGGGAGGGGCAGAGAGGGCATGGGGGAGGAGCAGAGGGAGAGAGACAATCTCCAGCAGACTGCCTGACACAGGGGCAGGGTTTGGTTTCATGATCCTGAGATCATGACCTGAGCCAAAATCAAGAGCCTGACACTTAACCAACTGAGCCACCCAGGCACCCCTATGTTATTTTCTTCTTTATAGTACAATTACTTATATTATGTATACAGTAGAAAAACATTTCCTACTTTGAACTTAATGCTTTTTCAGTCAATGCTGATCACTTTTCTATTTCAGCTGTAGTGTCACATAATATCTATATCTTCATAAAAGAATCACAATTACTATCATAAATTGACTTCCTGGGATATGAACTAATTCAGCTAACTCCAAAACCCATACCCTTTCTAATATACAACATTGATCAGAGAACATTCATTGTAAATATAATTTTAATCCCATTTTCATTAGTGTACCTTCTAATGTTTGCTCACACCAAAGCTTACCAACCACTTTTTGGGGAGTGGCTCCATTTGAAACCTCAGACAATCTTCCTGTAGTCACTGCCCATGAATTCAATGTTTCATGTCAGCAAAAAGTACTGTAATTTACAAACTTGGGAATTTCAATGTCTAGTTCCTTATCTAGATAAAAATTGTAAAATTAGCACTTGCCCAAATTCAAAATTTATTTTAGTGTGTCCTGTTACTCAAACTCTTCCACCCGGTGAATTATCTGCTGCTAAACATTTAGCTTATCATTTACAGACTATCCCATGTCTTCCCTACCACATGCCAGACTATATTTTTGA
Source organism: Ailurus styani (assembly GCA_002007465.1). Classification (NCBI taxonomy): domain Eukaryota; kingdom Metazoa; phylum Chordata; class Mammalia; order Carnivora; family Ailuridae; genus Ailurus; species Ailurus styani. Next base: position 576,910 of record LNAC01000428.1, read on the forward strand.
TAGGTTTTATTGCTAAGCCCTGATAAATGCTTTTGAAAGTCTAAGTTAATTATATTCATCGGCATTCCTCATACACACATGAATATAACCCTTCAAGAATAATAGTGACTATTATTTATCCTCTACCATGCACCAAATACTGTGCTAAGTTGTTTATGCAATCTTATTTAATCCTTAAAAATCTCTGAAATGTAGATATTATCATTTACATATAAGAAAACTGAGGCTGAGTGTTTAGAGCATGCTCCAAAAATTACATTACATACATAGGTGGTGGAGGCCAGAATTCACATCCAGTTTTGTCCAAAGCCTCAGCATATTAGACAGGCATAATTTCCCCTATACATAAACACAGAATATTACTTTCTCCCAGATTACACTAACTCAATCTAGTGTCTTATAATTTAGGTTCACCTGAACGAAAGTAAGATATCCTGTTCTAAAGTTTCCATCCCTTACTCTGAGTCTTTAAGAGTGAGGATCATATGGTAAATGAATATATCCTCAAGGATAATGATTGATTTTATTCAAATAAATCTAGAAAGATTATGCCTGCTTCAACAAGAATAAAACTGAGGCTAAAAACCTTATGTCTTCCACAGCACTAAGTGTGTCTTCAAACATCTGGGTTTATTGTGATTGCTATTCCTTTGGTTGTTTTGTCTATATTTGCTGTTGTTGTTGTTTTCATTCTTGTAGCTAAACTGATTCTTGAGCTCTAATGGCACAATTCCAGCATGTTGAGAACTTTTATGAATGAAAAGCTTTGAAGTCCCTGCAAAGAGCTTTTCAAAGGCTATTTTATATTCCCTTCATTTGGGGCTCATGTCCTTAAAAGAGAACATATACCCAAATTATTTGAAAATACAACAACAAAATGAATAAATTTTCATAATCTTAAACCTTATGATTTGAAAAATCATTAAAAGGACACTGCAAATCCGAGAAAGAAGAGGAGTGAGGAGATACTATTTGCAAGAAAGGCATGGAGAAACCACGTAAAAGCCATAGCATACTTTTGGAAAATGGGACTGAAGGAGTGAAACTGCATAGCCAGCACCAGCTGTCTCACTGTGGTTAATGTTGGACGACAGAGTATGTCAAAACAGAAAAAAAAAAAAAAAAAGGACGGGTGCCTGGGTGGTTCAGTCTGTTAGGCAGCCAAGTCTTGATCTGAGCTCTGGTCTTAATCTCAGGGTTGTGGAAAAACAAAACAAAACAAAACAAAACAAAACAACCCTGTTGAAGATCTTCTGTTGACAAATATCTCCGTTGTTTATTCTACCAACTGGATGTTAATTTTGCTTAACAAACCCCTTTTATAAAATGCAAATATATCATTGGAGAGTTAAACCTATTGGTCTTTATACTTTTACCCTGAGTTACTAGAATTAGATTGTCTACAACTTAACTATAAACTTTTGGAGACTGTTGAGTATTGGGTATTTTGATTGAGGCATGGAAAAGTTCAGAGTAATAACCATGAAGATCTCTGATAGTCTAAGCACAGGATGACTGACAAAGGTAGAACGATAAGACACTAAGGAAGAACAAGGCAGGGGAAAGGAAGTGAAAAAATACCTACTTAACAATTTTGCTAGAGAAAAACAAGAGGCTATGATTCAAAGATCTTAAAGTTTCCTTTCTGCTCTATAATTCTGAGGGCTACTACGCAAAGAATGAAATGTTTTACATACCAAATCATAATATGCTATATTTTCCTTCCTGGAATCTACAGCATCCAACATTAAAGTAAAAGCTCTTTTTTCTACCTCAACAAGGTAACAGAGGGTAATTTATCAAAACTAATTCCAGAGGACAATCAAAAGGAAATCAAAAGGAGAAATCAAAGGGCAGTAAATATCTTTCTTAAAAAATGAATAACACACCCTCCAGTATTTTGATAATCAGTATTTGATAACTGAGCGAAATCAGGGGTCCAAAAGAGATACAGATTACTGCAATGGTTGAGAATATCTATCCGGGAACACACTAAACAAGAACTCTCAACAGTCAGAGACAGAAAAAGTGATGAAAAGAGGGAGTATTTCCCTACTACCCTCAATTTATTCCCTTTCCCCCGGAAAACAGTTCGGTCTTTTGCACCCTTCCATCTGTCACCTTACTATTTTCCTATCCATCGCTTCATCTACCAGTCATGTCTGTCTCCACAGTCACTCTGTAGGTCTCCTCCACAAAGTTTCCCTTTCTGCTTCCTGGTCTCGAGTCTCTCTGCCCAGGGTTTACCCACACCTGCTCAACTCCCGCACTTTCCACGAACCCCCTGGGACTCCGGGCAGGGCAACGGATAGCGCTGGGCACCCCATTCTCCAGCAGAGTAAGGGGATCTGTGGGAACAGAACTCTGAGAGGTCTGTGCCTCCAAACCCCCATATCCAGAGTTCCCTCTTTCTCCCGGGGATCGTCCTCACTCACAGCGTACGGTGTGGAAGGCGCAACGGGGCCGCTTCTCAAAGCTCTCGCCTAACTTGAGTACCCGCTCGCGACGGTCCATGTGCGAGGGTCCCGCTCCTCCATTCATCATTATTCTCTGGCTGCGACTTTGCCTTGCCCACCTGCGCTCACTCCCGTCTGCCACCTCATCCTGAAGCAGCTGCACTTGCTGTGGCCCCGGCAGCCAGCAGACTCCGCCCCGCGCCTGACGCGCGCAGCCCCCGGTCTCCCTTAGCGTGCTGATTGGCTACCTGGAGAGGGGCGCCCCGCCCCCTGGCTCTGAGGATCCTGGTCCCGCCTCCAGGCCCCTTCCCGCGTTGCGACGCACGCCGTCCAGGGAAGGCCGCGCAGCTGAGATACTGGGTGCGAGCAGGGTCTCCTGGAGGAGAACGTGAAGAGAGGATGAGGTAACCCACCTGAGGTGGCGACTGGGGAAGGGGAAAATCTCGGGGTACCGGGAAGCCAGGGCCACAGGGTTTCTGGGCTAAGCACCCCGGCACGTAGGCGATCCTAACGGGAGAATCTGCGCCCTTTCTGTGGAGATCTGTAGTGGAAACTGAGGCCCGGGCAGGGGCAAGAGCGGGGAACAAGGCCCGGTGTCTTGCCCAAGGCATGGTACCGCCGAAGCTGGGTCTAGAATCCGGAGCGAAGGAGCCCGCGGCCTCAGAGCCTCGGACCTTGGACCTCACTGGAGGCGACCCCGGCAGTCGCCTTCTGATTTTTTCCAAAGGAAATTCCCAGTGGTGTTAGGACCGGGACAGGGGACCGGAAGGAAGGGGAGGAAAGGTTCGGAGTTAGGAATTACGGTGTTTCCGATCAGTTGCAAGCAGATTGCATTAGGTAGCATTCTTTTACTTATTTCCTTCACAGTGAGCCTTGGAGGCTGTAACGGCAGGAAGACGAAATTCCTAAAGGATCGAGGCCCGAGTTCCTGCTGTGGCAACAGGGTAATAGCATTAATAATTAAAAAATAATTGTTTTTTTTTCCACTGTCAAAAGTTCATGAGTTTCATGGTAAAGATGAGGGAAGTGTTGTGTTAGAGGAGAAGCATCCAACAGAAAGTTTACAGATGGTTGTCGCAACTGGTGGTGGTTTTTCAGGTTAAGTATGTAATCAAACTCTACTCCCATGCTTTCTTAGCCAATTTGTCAATTTATTGTTTTAGGCAAGTACATGAATATGTCTCCCTTACTCTATCTGCTTGTCTAAATTCAACTTTTTAAATAATTTTAAGACCGTTTAGTGTGGTAATTAAATGCTCAGGCTCTGGAGCCAGAATTCTTGTGTTTCAACCCCAGCTTCCTACTTTACAGTGTGATTTCATGCAAACTAGAATATGCTCATCGTTAAAATTGGGGGAAAATAATAGTGCTTATTCCTTAGAGTTGTTGAGAGGATTGATTGAATTAATACATGAAAAGGTTTAAAACAATTCACAGCACATAGTAAAGTCTCTCCAAATGGTCGTCATAATTGACGTATAACTCTACTGTCCGGCAATATTTTAGAACCATCCTTGGTTTCTGCTTTCTTTTCTAAATCTCGAATTATTCTAGAAAGTAGGAATTGCTATTTTGTTTACTATACAGATAAGAAAACTGGTTCAGAGAAGCCCACTCCTCTGACTCTGGTCTGTTTTCTTAGCTGTGTCATCTATTTGGCACCTAAAGTATTTTATATAATTAAGTATTTTATTTTACATGTATGTATGTATGTGCATGTATACTTTTTCTTTCCCAACCAGAACATGAACAACAGAGACTCTATCACATATAAAATTCTTATGACACATGCATCTAACACAGTGCCCTACACACGTGTTTCGTGATGATGATAATGCTTCAGTGGTGTTTTATTATGTTAACTAGAAAACAATAACAGTGTTCTAAGCCTATTTTACTTAAAAAAGACTTTCAGTTAGAAATAAAAGGTTTCCATATTGTAATAAAGAAGAAAGCAGAAAGTCAAGAAATTGAGATACCACCTTACACCAGTTAGAATGGCAAAAATTGAAAAGGCAGGAAGCAACAAATGTTGGCGAGGATATGGAGAAAGGGGAACCCTCTTAAACTGTTGCTAGGAATGCAAGTGGGTACAGCCACTTTGGAAAACAGTATGGAGGTTCCTCAAGAAGTTAAAAATAGAGCTACCGTATGACCCACCAATTGCACTACAGGGTATTTACCTAAAAGATACAGGTGTAGTGAAAAGAAAGGCCACATGCACCCCTACTGTTCATAGCAGCAATGTCCACAATAGCCAAATGTGAAAGGAGCTGAGATGCCTTTCCACAGACGAATAGATAAAGAAGATGTGGTCCATATATACAATGGAATATTACTTAGCCATCGGAAAGGATGAACACCCACCATTTGCATTGACATGGATGGTACTGGAGGGGATTATGCTAAGTGAAATAAGTCAAGCAGGGAAAGTCGATTATCGTATGGTTTCACCTGTGGAACATAAGGAATAGCATGGAGGACATTAGGAGAAGGAAGGGAAGAATGAAGGGGGGGATCAGAGGGGGAGCTGAACCATGAGAGACTATGGAGTACTGGAAACAAACTGAGGGTTTCAGAGGAGAGGGGAGTGGGGGAATGGGATAGCTGGGTGATGGGTATTAAGGAGGGCATGTACTTCATGGAGCATACTGTTTGCATTGTATGCAAACAATCAATCATGGAACACTACATCAAAAACATAATATAATAAAAAAAAGTGAGTTTTGAAATGCTCAAAGTTTGTGCTTTTATTCCTTGCTTCAACATATATTTATTAACTACCTACCAGGCATAGGTTAAGGCACTGGTCTAGCCTCCTGGAATATGACAGTGAATCAAGAGGTAAGAAGGCAGCAACCAAGGATGGTATGAGTTTTATTGTCATGAAACCTAATGTGAATTTTCACCAAACATGTATTAAAATGAACCAGGTTGTACTAGCCCAGGAGTTAAAAAAAAAAAAAAATCAAATTAATGAATTAAATTAGAGTTCAAAAATGTACCCAAGTGACATTTCACATTGCTTTGTTTGTATCTATTCATGACATATTACTTCAGAAATTTATAACTGTATGCGTTTGTTTTTTTCTACAAATCTATAACCTCATCTAACTTAAAATATAGTTAGGTTTCTGTCTTACACCATTCACAAATAAGTGTGTATTGAAAATATAAAGATATAAGTGAATGAAGATAGCCCTAAAACAAACCATAAAAACATTAGAAAAAATTAAGAGACTGTATTTAGCTTTTAGGGTAGGGAGTACCTTTCTAAGAATGTTACCAAGGTAGATAAGGTAGAACTGTGTAGAGACACTATAATTAAACTTAATAAATGACAATGAGAAATTGTTTACAGCCAATATAAAAGGTAAAGGGTTCATATCCATATATGAAAAGCTGAAAGCTTCTACAGAAGAATAAACCAATATAAAAATTATTTGAAACAAATGAATAAAATATAGCTATGAATAGAATATGAATAGAAAATATATAAAAGAAGAAACAGCCAGTGAACATGAAATGTGCCTAATTTGTCTAATCAAAGCAATACAAATTAAAACAAGATGATAGCCATTTTTCAACTAGCAGAAATGTAAAAGAAAACAGTATGTATTAATGAAGGCATAGTAAAATGAGCAACCTCATATGTTGTTAGTGGAAATACAAATTGGAACACCCATTTGAACACTCATGTGGTTTAAATATATTTTGATGCACTCTTACTAAAGAAGCATAGTATAATGGAGCCATTGGAAAGAGTGAGATAACTGTATCCACTCTCTTAGAAAGTTATATGTCTACTATGTGCCAGGAGTGACACCAGGAATTGTGGTGGGCTTTCTTTGAAATATTTTCAGAATTTTTTTTTTTATGATTTACATTTTACCTAAAGGGATGACATTTCGATGCTTGCATTATGTCCAAGTCTTAGGTATAAAGGACAGTGATGCCAGTGGTGAAGAATAATAGCTAAAAATAAGTGAGTTAGAAGCGTCATTTGGGAATGCATTTTATGTTTTTTACTATTTTACATGGAAGGGAATATAATTAATAATGTAGCTAAAACCATAGACTTTGGAGTCAGACTGAGCTGGATTTGAATACTGACTCCATCATATGCTGGTGGAATTTTTTTTTTTTAAGATTTTATTTATTTATTTGACAGAGAGAGAGAGATTACAAGTAGGCAGAGAGGCAGGGAGAGGAGGAAGCAGGCTCCCTGCTGAGCAGAGAGCCCGATGTGGGCCTCGATCCCAGGATGCTGAGATCATGACCTGAGCCAAAAGCAGAGGCTTTAACCCACTGAGCCACCCAGGCGCCCTGCTGGTGGAATTATGATAAGTTTCTTCTTCAAGCTTTATTTTTCTTATCTGTAAAATGAGATTATTATAGGCTCTACCTCGTATTCCTGATGTGAGGATTAAATAAGATGATGTATATAAAAGCATTTAGCACTGTGCTTAGTTCATAGAAGTAAATGTAAGTAAAGATTGTACTTTTTATTAAATAATGATATATTTGAGCTTTGAATGCCTTAAAATTTTTTCATAAAGTTTTAACAGACTGGGATGCATTTTTATTTAATTTTAAGATAATTGATTTTATTTACTGTGCTACTTATAAACAAGCTTTTGTTATCTTATAATTACATTTCATTTCTGAGTTGTGTGTTGGGGATCCACAAGACCAACCCTAAGTTCAGTGATTCACTGGGAAGGCTCATAGTTCTTAGGATATAGTCATATTTGTGGCTGTGATTTATCATAATGAAAGGATACAAAGCAAAATCAATAAAGAAAAAAGGCAAACGGGGAAAATCCTGAGGAAAACAGATGCAAACTTCCAAGAATCTTCTCCCAGTGGATTCACATAGGACACACTTAATTCTTCCTATAATGAGTTCTGACATTTTGAAGTGTAGTCTACCAGAGATGCTCATTAGAGACTTAGTGACAAAGGTCTTTATTGAAAGATGGTCATGTAGGTATCCTCTACTACCAACTACCAGAATTTCAAACTTCTGGAAGGAAAGCAGATATTCTGCATAAGTCACATTGTTTTCACAAACACTTCAGGCACAGTGAGCCACTTTTATCAGGGAATGGTGGAAACCCTTCTGAAATCCAAGTTCCTAGGTACCAACCAGGGACCAATCTTGTCTCAGACCTATGTTAGCTCTTTTCTGTACTTAGTGTCTCTTTTGTGATAAAAGAAAGTAATTTCTATCACAGGATTGTTGTGCAGATTAGAAGGAGTGAATATGGAGCACGTAGCACTATTTCTGATTTTTAGTGTGTTATAATCAAATGTGCTGTAGCTGTCACAGTAAATTATAGGAGTCTTTAGCTCTATTAGAGGTATTCTAGTTAGAAAAACCAGAGTCTACTATAAGGAAGAAATTGAAAAATCTACCCTTCACTTCTCAAAGCAAGCAGAGCTGAAGTTTTATTTATATTGAAACTGTTTTTCAGACATTATTTAGGAAGCAAATATAGGGCTGTTTGACCTTTACCCTTCTGATCTGTCTGATTCTGTTACAATATAGGTGATAAGAAATGAAGCCAACAGGTACAGACCCAAGGATCTTATCTCTAGCTGCTGAAGTTGCAAAAAGTCCTGAGCAAAATGTCCCTGTTATACTGTTGAAGTTAAAAGGTAAGAAAATCTTGGGGCCCCTGGGTTGTGCAGTCAGTTGAGCATCAGAGTCTTGGTTTCGACTCAGGTCACGATCCCAGGATTGTGAGATTAAGCCCTGCATTGGGCTCTGCGCTCAGCCCAGAGTCTGCTTAAGACTCTTTTTCTGTCTCCCTCTGCTCCTCCCACCCCCCCAAAATAAATAAATAAATCTTTAAAAAAAAATGTAAGAAAATCTTTTTGTGATTAGTTAACATTGTTTAAGTAATAGAATAATTCCATCATGGGTATAGTTTTGGCATTTGTTTCTGATTTGCTCAGAGAAATTTTAACATTGTGATAAAGCAGTGATTTTGTTTTCTTTTTAGAAGTGTTTTTTGTTATTATTCAAACTATAAAAATACAAAAAGCTCTTGGATTTATTGAGCAAAAATAAGTATATCCTATTTCCTTTTGCCTTAGAAATAATAAACACACCTTTAGGAAGCTCAGAGTTGAAGAAAATCAAACAAGATATATATTGTTATGACCTCATTCAGTATTGCCTTCTGGTGCTCAGTCAAGATTGTTCTCGAATCCAGGGAGGTTGGACTACAATTTCTCAGCTTACACAGATATTAAGGTAAAATGAAGCAATAAGTCCACTTGTTCTTGAGGGATGTAGTAGCAGATTCTTATAACATTTGCTTCTTTTTATTAATCTGGTTAATAAACACTGGCAACCTTCTTTGTGGTAGATTATGGTTGTACTTTTCATACCATATATTGTTTGCAACTATACTTTTGAATATTTCACTGTCTAAAATTTTGCTGCCTAAGTCCCATGAAGGTGATGATCATGTCTTTTGCTTACCACTCAGTCTCTAGTACCTAACAGACTCTTTATTGACTAAAGAATATATGAAGAAATGAAGATACTAAGGCACTGACTCTATACTGAAAAAACTTAGAATAGAGATGAGATGAAGTCATGTGACTTTGTCATACAAGGCTGAATGAAATAGGTCTGAAATGAAAGATAATAAGCAAAGTACTACAGGAGAACAGATATAGAAACTAGTTGTTCCATGTTGTATTGATTTATCTTAATTGTGTATTTCATTAGGTAACCCAAATTCTGTGAATAAAATTCAGAAACAGCATGTACTGACCTATTGCCATGCCAGAAATTGAGAGAAAAAATCAAAATCATTTATTTTTAAAAAAGGCAAAAAAATAAACCAGTTCTCAGTGCCTAAGCTACTTCCTAATTAAGTAGCTAAAAGTATGCATTGCTAATTGATCTTACCTTTCAAAACTGCTATTCCTAATTTGTTACTACATAAAGGCCAGATTCAAGGTTTATAGTTAGAAAAAACAATTAACAAATGTAGATAATGTTCTTTTTTATACTTTAATTTCCAAGATCATTTCCTTAAGTAAATAAAGCCTTTGTTTTGATTAGATATATTGGCTCATGAAAATACTGATTAAGGCTCTCTGGGGTGGAATCCAAATCTTAAGAAATCCCCATGTTTGTGAATGTACAAAAAACAATATTTATTAATGTTCACAATCAAAATAGACACTCTTAAATAATTAGCTTTAGGAACCAAAATAAAAAGAGAAATTAATATATGTAAGCATTTGTCCATTACTTTAGGACTGGTGTACCAAAAAAAAGTACATTGAGCATTCGCCAGTTTTTAGCATACTCATGGGCAGTCACTATTGCTTATCAGTATCTTTACATTATGTTAAAAATTGTCTGACAGCAATATGTACTAACTCGAGGTCATTCTTGGGTTGGGGACTCTCGTTAGTATTAGTCTACACAAATACTTTTTATTATCGAGGAGTTTGAATATACCCATTTTATATCCAGGGAGTGACTTTTATGTGCAGTTTCAAGAAGATTCATTTCTCGAAATGACTTTCTCTCCTTCAAAGTAAATTACAAAGTATTCCTAATAGAGCTAGGTTTTTATTGTTGACTCCTCTCCTATAAGGAATATGTAGTCAGATATTTTGTGGACTTGAAAATAGATATCCTGGAGAGCAGAATTGGTATTAGAATGTTTGATTTTTTAATCTGTCCCTTGTAGACTAATCCTACCCTGGGTATTTTTCAGGTATCAGAGGCCTAAAAGGTATCAGCACAAATGTTTTTTGTGAATTAGACTCCCAAGATATTGTATTGCTTTTGAAGTGTTTGTAGCTCATTCACTGAAAACTTGCCTCATTTCTCTTATTTGTGAGTCAGGTGTATTTTGTTTCCCAAAAGGTTAACAAGTAGGTTTTTAGAACATTTGAGTCCTGGCTCTAAGTACAGGCAAAGTCCACACCACTTACTTTTCTAAAAAGTTGTAGTGCTAATTTTCCTTCAGAAGTTCTTTTTTGAACTAAAGGACAATGTCTATAGAAGCTTTAGCATTCAATTGAAATTTATAATTAACACAAACTGAGTCACAGACTTGTGCTCTTATTTCAGCCATTGCTGTGTGGGCTTGGAGCCAGGAGAAGATGCAGAGGAATTTTACAATGAATTACTCCCATCAGCTGCAGAAAGTTTTCTGGTTTTGGGGAGGCGATTGCAAACATCTTTCATCAATGCAGCTAAGGTATATGTGTTTATTTAGTGTTTTAATAGCCAAAATTCTTGAGAAGATGTTCCACATTTTTCACAGGTGCATTATTTGGCTGACAGTACAATTAGAGTAGTGGATTCAAATATTTTTAAAATTATAACCAAAAATAATCTTTAGCTGTGAAATTTTAAAATGCTGGCTGAAGCATACTGTATGACTTTTCGAAGGATTTCCCTTGCTTCTTAACTTTGAGCAGCACCCATAGACATTTCCATAGCATCTTCCTAAAACATACCTTTTACTTAAATTAAGAGTAGAGGAGAGTATTGTTCTGTGGCCCAGCACTTTTCTAATAGCTTCTATGGCAAAGAACAATAAAGGTGAACTTTTTCTATTTGATCTTTCGGATCTTCTGCAGTTGAAATATTTCAACCCAAACATAGGGCTTGTTCAATCCAAAAAGCATTTCTTGGGTGGATTATGCTAAATGGTATATGTATTATTTATTTATTTTTTTAACTGTGAGTTACTTAGAAGTATGTTGCTTAATTTCCAAATATTTGAGAATTTTTTTAAAGTTTGCATTTAAATTCCAGCTAATTAACATGCAGTGTAATATTAGTTTCAGGTGTACAATTTAGTGATTCCACACTTCCATACAACACCTGGTGCTCATCACAAGTGCATTCTGTAGTCTCCATCACCTATTTAGCCCATCCGCCCACCTACCTCCCCTCTGGTAACCATCAATTTGTTCTCTATAGTTAAAGAGTCTGTTTCTTGGTTTTCCTTTTTTTTCCCCCTGTGCTGGTTGGTTTTTGTTTCTTAAATTGCACATATGAATGAATTTTCTTGATGTTTTATTGTTGCCAATTTCATCCTTAATTCTCTTGTGGTCAGATAACATACTCTATTATTTCGGTCCATTGAAATTTTTTTTGACTTGTTTTATGGCCCTTTTATCTTGGTGAATGTTTCATTACAACCTGTTCTTGCTCTGTACAGTGCCATCTTAACTGAAACTCATGCATGTTAGAACCATGTAAAGATTTCGATATGCCCAAGTTTCATTTAAAATGGTACCATGCAAAAAGCAAGGGCTGTCTCTGTACTTGAATGTGAACTCTGCATTTGTTGTGTGGAATGTTCTGTGAATGTCAGATCAATTTGGTTATAGAACCTATAGGAATTACAAGTTAACAAGGCTGAAACTCCTTTATCTTGTAGTAGTTCTTGGCTATGTGTACCTTTGGCCTACTGCTATATTGAAGATTGAGCAGATTCACAACTTTTGCAGATTATGAAGAGAAGTAACTAAGTCATCATGGGATATTAAATTCCAGTTGAGGTGCTTTAACTATATAAAGAATAGACACAATCTTATACTTAATGCCTAGGCTAGTAAAGTAGACAAGATCTTCAGATATTTCTTATAGAAAACCTGAGACGTGTCTTTAATTAAAAAAATTTAAAAATTATGAGTGAAATTGAATGCAACATACAATATGGAGAAGATAGTGGTTTGAGTATAAGAAACAAAGCAGAGGATCATAGCAGGAGAGAGGAAAAAATGAAACAAGATGAAACCAGAGAGGGAGACAAACCATAAGAGACTAAATCTCAGGAAAAACTGAGGGCTGCTGGAGTGGAGGAGGGTGGGAGGGTTGGAGTGGCTGTGTAATGGATATTGGGGAGGGTGTGTGTTGTGATGAGCACTATGTATTGTGTAAGACTGGTGAATCACAGACCTGTACCCCTGAAACAAATAATACATTATATGTTAAGAGTTAAAAAAAATATATATATATATATATATGCCACAAAGAAATTTTTTTAAAAAGCAGCATTATTGGCAGGGAATTGAACTTAGTAGTAGAGTGTAGGCTTTTTATGTAATAGATCACAAATTCTTCCAGCATCTCCACAGACATTTTGAAGGATGTTAGCATTAAATAAATTTTGCGTATTTCTAGATTTAATTAATTCAAGTTAATGAAAGTGGCACGAATTATGGGAATTTGTGTTAGACTTGATTTCTTTTCCTGGCTGTGCCAAAAACTAACTCTGGGTTCTTAGGCAAATCACTTGATTTCACGTACCTCAATTTCCTCTTTTGTAAAATGATTTGTATCTCATGAATAGCTCAGACCATTAAGACAGCTTTATATTTTCTTTAGAGTACCTCTATTTAATATAAGGGGCAATAGTAATTACATTCTTTTCATTTATATAGTCCTTTAATAATGTCTTCCTGTTCTTTATTATGGTATTTGTATAGAGACTATAAAACGTTTTTTAGTAATACATCAAAGGGACTAAACCAGCTACAGAAAAAGCGGGCCACTTTACCACAGGGCAAAATTAAAATAGGGTTGGAGATTACAAGAAAACTCAACCTACTAGTTTTATCTACCTAGGTGTTTACCAATCAAAAAAAAATTTAATTAGCTAGCATATAGATAGTAGATCATGTGGTGAGACATACACAGGATGATCTGGCCTAAACTGTAGACCGGTTAAAATATACACATACATATATATGCATACATGTGTACATATGTGTATATATATACATTCTTATATATTGCCATAAAAAAATACCTATCCAAAAATTTTGAAGTGATATAAGGGTAAGTTTTCTTAACCAGTCTCAGAAGCCATGAATTTATGGGTGACATTATCTAATGGGTTTTTTAAGGAAAATAGGAAGTCTAGGAGCCCAGCACTATCCTTCGAGATTGACAACAGTGAAGACATGACAACCGTGCTCTTTCTACTGTGGTTTTTGGTGAAACTGGCAAAGCCACTTTCCTGGACTAAAGGAATTCTTGATCTAATGTGACATTTCTTTCTTTTTTGTTTTTTTGTTTTAATTGTATTTAAATTAGCATGTGCCTGTTGAAGCAACTACCTAATCCTGTGCTAAAATAATAGGAAGACAATTATTATTATGAAGAATAATTATTATAATCATAATGTTTTGCTGTCATCATCATTACTTTTGTGCTAGAGTACAAACATTTAAGACATGGATAAAGTTAGTGGCCTTTATACAACTTTCCCCTGCAGTTACATGGCCATGACAGAATTGTGAACAAAATCTGCTTCTTATTTACCACTGTGACACATACTCTAATTCAGAGTAATTTCCCACTCTACTTTCCAGAAAGGAAGAAGTAGGAAAAAATTGTCATTTATTTGTTGAATAAATACTAATTGAACATTTACTATGTCGGAACTATTTTAGACACTGAGTATATAGTGGAGAGCTAAGTAACGTGGTCTCTGCTTTCATGGAGTCATAGATTGGAAGCTATAACTGAAATGCACTAATAATAATGTTTTACATGCTGACACGTTTGCACAGAGCAGTGATTTTCAAGCCTGGCTGCATAACCAATTACCCACCTAACTTTGTAAAGATACAGATGTCCAGCCTTTGACTTTGGAGATTCAAATTCAGTATGTTTGAGTTAAAGTCTGTACATGGGTGTATTATAAAAACAAAAACAAACTCCATGGCAATTTTGATGCATAGCTAGTGTTGAGAAATCCTAGTATATCAACCTGTAGATCTTAAACTCTTTATGTTGTCTCATTTGACCTCTGGATAACAACCGTTTCTCTAGTAGGTAGAGTACGTATGACTAGCCCATAACACAAATTTTATAAATTAAGAAACTAAAGGCTACAAGATCATGAATAGCTAAGATCCAGGAACCAGGTCCTCTGATTCCCCAGAGAGAAGTTTCTCTTTCTTTTTAAATAAAGCAATTGAAGAAAAGTAAATTGGGTTTGTGTGTGTGTATTAAGGGCGAAGAAAAAGATGAATTACTACACTCTTTTCAAATTGTGACTGATTCTCTCTTCTGGCTTTTGGGAGGCCATGTTCAACTCATCCAAAATGGTAAGAGAAAGATTTTTAAGGTAACTGATAATCATTGTAACAACTTGATTTTTTTTTCTCAAAATAAATACTATAGTATTTATATTTAGTATTAGTTAATACTATAACATTAACTATACAGATAGTTAAATGAAACTACACTGAAATAACCCCACACTCAAAAAAAATAAAAGCCTGTTTGGACATTCTAGCTTTGAATAGCCAGCATTGACTATATGAATATTAAGAAGAAAATTGCTTAAATATAATTTTCTTCTTAGCTTTTTCTATTTAGCAAATCCAAGATAAGGATTAATGATAATTTTAACAATTTAGGGAAAATTTTTCCAAGTTCCAAAGATTACACCTGTATTTTAGACTTACTGTGAGAGAAATCCCTATGTACAGACTGGATATGATTTAATTCATAGCCTAACTATTCATATAAGAGTAAGCTTTTATATATTGAAATTTTTACTGAACTTGAAAGTTATTTTATAGGATATTTCCACACTAAACATTGAGAAATATAAATATGCATTAGGTTTTTTTTAAGGTTTTATTTATGTATTTGAGAGAGAGTGTGCACAAGAGAAGGGGAAGGGGCAGAGGGAGAGGGAGAAACAGGCTCCCCCCTGACCCGGGAGCCTGACGCTGGGCTCTATCGCAGGAACCCGAAATCATGACCTGAGCCCAATGCAGACTTATAACCAACTGAGCTACCCAGGTGCCCCATGCAATAGTTTTGTAGTTTTTAGTTTATACTTTTATAGTTTTCTATGGATTGTTAAAAACACAATCCTGGTCCTTGTGCCTCACTTTATTTCCCATTTTCTAGAGGCAACCTCTTTAAGTAGTATAACTAATACTTTGGGTAGTTATATCCATTTTTTTATTATGTTATGTTTGTCACCATACAGTACCTCATTAGTTTTTGATGTAGGATTCCATGATTCATTATTTGAGTTATATCCATTTGAAGCTAAGTACATTTAGAAACCAAGTCCTATGATTACCCAAAAACAGTGTCTCTGTCTCTCTCTCTAATACTTATATACTTCTTTTTCTTTTAAAGCATTACCTATTAGTTTCCCATTATGAAACAAATATTATAAAGTTCCCAATTTAAATAACTTTTATCAAAAATGTAAAGTACTTAGTTTTACTATAGTGGAATGTAAAAGACCTAGTAAAAAGAGAGACAGCAAGAGAGAATACCTGAATACAACTTTTAAAATATGCCAATTTTTTTTTTTTAATAATAGCTGTAACAAAAGTGACAGTGTTTTTCAGGTCCATCTGTAGGTTTAAAATATCAATAATGTATTAAAACTAAATGGTTGTGAAATTCATATACAAAATTGGGATCTCCAATAACCTTTCTCTCTGAAAAGAATCAGCTTTTTGGAGAAAAGGCTGACTGTATGTCTGGGTAGAAAATACACAAGGTAAGCCTGAAGTATTCGTAATACCGGATAGAAAGGAAGCAATCAAAGCTTATTAGGATTCTGTGAAAAGGACTCAGGAGCCAAAATAAGGAGGTTTCTATTAGCCAAAAATGGGAAATTTGAACAGTAATAAGGATAATAACTACTGAGGATGAAAACACATCAAATATAGTGAGACTATTAAAAAAATTATCATTAGAGAACCAAATCATTTTGAAAACTGGCAAATGAAGAATCCAGCATTTATCTTGCCCTTTCTTATGTATTGACGAGGAGAAATTTCTCTTCATAGAAGTATTCCAGCTAATAGGTGAAGAAGGAAAGATAGACTATTACCAGTGTACAACTACTAATGAATGAGAAAATTTAGGAATTAATCATCCGTCATTGTCAAAATTTCAGAAGTACTTCCTAATGGCTCATCATAACCTCACATACAAAATGTAGATGTCAAAAATTCAAACCTGAATCATTTGATCCCCCAGCTCCAGTTACCAATTTATAGAAGGTCAGAGAAACATTAAATTACAGCCCACGAATGTAATTAGCAAAACTAGCTTGTGGGAAGCTCCTAGGACAATTGACATAGTTTTGTCGTGAATAAAATGTCAGGGGTAAAAGTGGTAGAGGAGGAATCCATAGATTATATTTGAAAGATAACCAGTTACAATGTATAATATATGCAATGGGTGGATCTCGTTTGGATCTTGATTCAAACAAACTTAAAAATCTGAAACATTTGGAAATTGGAGCACTGACTGAATATTTGATAAAATTAAGGAATCATGATTATATCAGATAATGGTTATATTTTTTAATAATTCATATCTTTTGGGAGTATATATTAAAATACTTGTGGATGAAATAACTTGATATCTTGGATTTGCTTCAAAATAAAATGGGAGAATAGAAGTGATTGGACTAGGTGACATAGGATTGGCAATAAGTTGATCACTGATAAGGTCGAATGACTGGTACATGCAGAATCATGATATCGTTCTCTCTTGTGTAGGTTTGAAGCTTTCATTATAAAAAGTTTAAATGGGCAAAAGTATCAGTTTTCTGGGGGGGACCAAATAGTTACTTGACACTCAATAAAACAACTACACTTGAAAAACATAATAGGGACTCCAAAAATAAGTTTTATTGAGTTTTTATTAATATTATTATATAAATTATATTTACATATATTGTTATAATAATATAAGGCACACATTGTAAAAAAAATGGAATGACTGTTTAATAAGTTATTTTAACATAACTTTTAATATAGATAAAAGATACATATATTCTATATACTACATGAATTCAGTAAATTCAGAGTTAAAAAAAGTTACTAATAAAACATCTTTAAGTAGACAAAAATGAAATAATACAGTTATCTCTGTTATAAAAGAATTTTTTACTACTGAAGTAATAGAAAATAAGAAGCCATGGAAATATTTAGTAGTGGTGGAATTGATTTTTTTGAAGTTGTTAAATGTTACAAAGATGATGTTTAGTAACATATTGAAATATTGGACTCTGTAAATAGAAGAGAAATTAATATGTGAAAGAAATCAGATATGTTCTCTCAGGAGAGAAAAAGAGGAAAAGAGTAAAGTTTCATGGAAGCTAGGATAGTATTCACATGTGTGCCTTGTCTGCACACCTGATCCCACTTTAATTAAAATTCTGATTAGTTAATGGAGAAGGGAATAGAAACTGACATTTACTGGGAACCTACCCTGTTCTAGGGCTTTCTGCAATAGGCTGTGAGAGCTATTCTAGCTTTGTAGCTGAAGAAATCGGTGTTCTGAGAGGTTAAGCAACTTGCATAAGCATCCAGTGTCAGGTCTTCATAACTGGCTGCTCAGAGCCTAAAAATTATAAACCAGTAAAAACAAATGTTCTGTAAGTAATAACTTCATTATTATTTAAGACAAATTATTAGCAAACATGGTACATTATATAAAATAATTCAATATTTTAAGGCTATAAGCCAAGGTTTGCAGTCGTATGTATCATTTCCATTCCTTCATATTCTCTCTTCTTCACAGGAAATTTCATTTTATTCACTGAAATTTATTGCTTAAAAGAGATTCAAACTTAGGATATGTTTTATTTTGTTTCTTATTTAGTGGGAGATAACAATAGAGTCTTAGTATTTGTGGATACTTTCTATTTATACCTTTCATAAAATGGAATGACTTATTTATGGCCACTTAAACTGCCCATCTTAAAATCTTATTTATTGTAAAGTATACAAAAGCAGGAATGTTAGCAGAAATGATCATGCTTTGATCTGGTTTTGAAAGGAC
Source organism: Ailurus styani (assembly GCA_002007465.1). Classification (NCBI taxonomy): domain Eukaryota; kingdom Metazoa; phylum Chordata; class Mammalia; order Carnivora; family Ailuridae; genus Ailurus; species Ailurus styani. Next base: position 595,207 of record LNAC01000428.1, read on the forward strand.
AAATGAACCCAATTGTATCACAGGATCTTTTAATTTTTTTTCTCTTTCAGTACTACAAAGTGATCATTTCTTGCCCTTACTGCAAACTGACAATGTTCAAATAGGATCTACAGTCATGAGTATGCTACAGAACATATTACAGATCAACAGGTGACTTGGTTTTACAAAGTATTTATCAAAGTATTTATAAGTTTTAACTTTTGGTCCATAAGCATTACCAGTTTTATTCCAGTTTTGCTGAAATCATCAATTACATATGACTTGTACATGATACTTCAAGAGCTCTGTTATTACAAAGACTGGAAATTTATTGTTGAATTGGTATCTCAGAGCTTAAGAAGATTTTAGATCAATCTCAGGCTTAGAGAAGAACTGTGATATCTGAAGAGAAATACTGGGATCACAATAAAAATGCTTAATCATATATTTATTTAGCGAACTGCAAACTTACTGTTATGCCATGTGCTTCAGAATGGCATAAAAGAACTAATGGGTAAATGTTTTCCAGTTTAAAATGTAAAAAGGAGTATACACAGTTGTAATAATTGACTCTTCCAGTTCCATATGGATTTATTATGCATGCAGTATGTGCCAAGTATGTGTCTGTCACTGGGTTCGCAAAGTTGATTAAGATATAAAACTTGCCTTCAGATAGCTTACAGTGTAGTGAAAGAGCCCAACCAATGAACATAATTATACTATAACATACTAAGTTAAAATTATAAAAGTATGCACAAGTGTTAGAGGAGCTCCCATCCCAAACTGAGGGGTGATGCTTCCAGAAGAAGGTAACACCTGAGGTGAAACTTTAAGGTTGAAAAATTAGCCAGAGAGGAAGAAGAGAAAACAGTATTTCTAGGCAGAGGTAACAATGTAAGCAAATGCACAGAGATAAGAAACAACATGCTGAGGATAAAAAGTGGGTACAATTCCTAGTTGCTGGCATTTAAAGTTTAGCACGTGGAGATGGCTGCCAAGTTCTGCAGACTTAAGTCATAAAGAGCTTATATGCTGTGTTAAGGAAATTAAATCTTATCCTGTAGGTAATGGGATTATTAAAAGATTTTTTAAAGTGGATAAAATAGGTATATTTTATTACTTCATTACTCAGGTTACTGTGTGGAGGTAGAATTTAAAGGGGACAAAACTAGACAAAGAAGGCAATTAGAGGAAGCAACTACAGTAATCCAAGTGAAGTAATAAAATGTTGGCCTTGTGCACTGATACCTAATAGATTTTAAAGCGACTGGATCTTAAAAACTAATGAATTGGGGCCCCTGGGTGGCTCAGGGGATTAAAGCCTCTGCCTTCAGCTCAGGTCATGATCTCAGGGTCCTGGGATCGAGCCCCGCATCAGGCTCCCTGTTCAGAGGGGAGCTTGCTTCTTCCTCTCTCTCTGCCTGCCTCTCTGCCTACTTGTGATCTCTGTATCTGTCAAATAAATAAATAAAATCTTTTAAAAAAAAACAACTAATGAATTAAAATCATCAAGATTTCACTTCTACTTGTGACTGAGATGGAATAATAGAAATGGATTTACCCTACTACCTGAGAAAACAAACAACAGGCAAATTATGAAATGATAGATTTTTTGTTTATTTTTTATTTTTTTTTATTTGCCTCGTGTGTTTATTTTCTGAAGAAATAAAACAGAACTAGTTGTATTTGAAACCCCACATTTACCACCCCTGCCCCCCGCCCCTGCCTCCCTGATACTATTTCCCTCCCACTGTTAGGGAGTTTTCAGAAAAGTGGACTTGAAAGAAAGTGAGCCGTAAGGAGAAGGACTGAATAAGGTGAACGTAACATTTTCTCTACTCATAGCATCGAGAGGTTTCCAGACTGGCTCATGGAGGGGTGTCCCAGCTAGGCTGAGTTGAAGAGATAGAGGTGAGGATCTGGAGAGAACAAAACAGGTAGAGTTCATAAGACAAAACATCAAAGAAAAGAGAGCTACCTGCAGAGAGAGCCTCAGAGATCAGAAAGTCTCCTTTAAGCATTCGGTAGAGTACTAATTGGCATGCACATGTAAGAAAACTATCCAATGTTAGAACAATAATCCAAAACAGCGAAAAGGAACAGTACCAGAAATTCACACAGAGCCAAGAATATTGTCTGACTCCAACAGCCAAAGTGGAAAACCTCATGAGTAATTAAACATTGGGTAGAGTATTCAGGAAGGTTTCATCTCAGTACAGGGGGATAATTAGCACTAGGCTGAGTGCTAGTCCGGACCATCCAAACAAAATAAAAGCAGAACACAGAGGGAGCAAATTATTTCCGAGTAACTGCCCTGGTTTTTGAAACTGCCTTTATCTCTTAAAAATCTTTATTGTAAGGTATACAAAGGCAGGAAGTTTAGCAAAAATGGTCATGTTTTGATCTGGGTTTAAAGGGATGAGAAAATCCCACTTATGCCATCATCACATCTTCGCTTCGATCTCTTTTTTTTTTCCTCTTTCTTTAGTAATACAAAGTGATAGTTTCTCACAGTTACTACAAAGTAAAGATATTCAGATAGGATCTACCATCGTAACGATGCTATAGAACATGCCACAGATCAGTAGGTGGCTTGGTTTTACAAAATGTTACTGATATTTCAGTTTTGGTCAGAAGCATTACCAATCTGATACAGTTTTACTTAATCATTGATTGTATGTCATTTGTATATGGAACTTAAAAACCTCTAACCAGAAGAAAACCCAAAATATTTTTAGGAATACACAAATACATAGCACCCAACAAGATAAAATTCATACAAGTATCAGGCATGCAAACGTGCAAACAAGTATCAGGCAGAGAACAGAACCAATAAGGACAAAAATCAATTGATCAAGACCGACATATATCTTAGAGTTAATGGGACATTAGGATAATTACTATAACTGTATTCCATATTTTCAAAAAGTTGAATAGAGACCTGTATGATATAAGACCCAGAATGAAAACTACAAACTAGATATGAAATAGGGTTGACAGGAAATTAACATTGGAGGTTAGTGAATCTGAAGACATAGCAATAAAAACAATTCAAAATGAGAGAAAAGGAATCAAGAAAGAAAAACACATCAGTGAATCAGTGATATAAAGGACTATTTCAAAAAACTTTATATAAGCATAATTAGAGTACCTAAAGAAGGTTGTGGAGTCAGAAGAAAATATTTGAAGAAACAGTGTCTAAGAATTTTCCAAATTTGATGAAAACTATAATCTTGCAGATTCAAAAAGCTCATCAAACCCCAAAAGACAGTAAAATACGATACCAAGGTACATTCAAATCAAAGCAGTAAAGCTGGTAATAAAGAGAAAATCTTAAAAGCAGCCAGAGGGAAAAAAAGACTCTAGGTACAGAGAAATGAAGATAAGAATGACAGCAACTTTCTCCTCAGACACAATACAAAGAAATACAAACAAAGTGATATCTTTAATATACTGAAAGAAAACAACCATTGAACCTAGAATTTTATACCCAGTGGAAATAGGTTTCAAAAACAAAGACAAGATACTTTTTCAGAAATCACCAGGAGACCCACAGTACAAGAAATGTTTAAGGAAGTTCTTCAGCCAGAAGGAAAGTAGATCTACACAGAGTATTGAAGGATATCAGAAGTGGTAATCATATAATTAACTATAAGAGATTATTTTTCTTATTATGATAATGTAATACAATAACATTTGTTTACACAAAAGTAATGTATTTGGGAGCTTGTAACATGTGTTAGTAAAATGTATTACAACAATAACAAACACTGGGAGGAAAGAAATGAAAGCCTAATGTTACAAGCTCTTACAGTATAAATAGGTTTCCCTGGCTATCTGAAATTTCACTTTGTGCCTCCTTGCTTTTATAAAAGACCTGCATTACTACTTGTTTTTGCTAACCAAAAGGAATTCAAAGATGACTTTCACTTCTACGAAATGGTAATTTCTTCTTCACTTTATGCCATTTTGGCTTACAAAAGGTTTCATAGGAACACTCTACTTTTGGATGGTGGGGGAAACCTGTACATGAAGTAGTATATCACTTGAAGGTAGTCTCTGTTGAAAATAATATGCTGTGAACCCTAATGCAACCAATAAAATAACAAGACAACGAGTTATAGTTAATAAGACAAGAAAGGTAGTAAAAATAAATCATAAAGTTATACTTATTCCAAAGTAAGTCAGAAGAAGACAAAGGAGAAGAAGAGAAAGAAAGAAGGAAGAAGGAGGAAGGAGGAAGGAAGAAGGAGAAGGAGGAAAAGGTGAAGGAGAAGAGTAGTGAAGGACAATGGAACAAGTAGTCACCAAGAAACAGATTTAAACCTATCTATATTAGATATAAATGCTTGGCAACCCCTAGTTAAAAGGAAGAGAATGACAGATTGGATGAAAAAATAGGAACCAACTACATGCATCCTTCCAGAAATGCACCTTAAATATCAAAACATCTAAGTAAGTTAAAAGTATGAAAAAGGATACACCATGCTAACCCTAGTCAAAAGAAAGCTGGAGTGTCTATATTAATATCAGGAAAAGTAAGTTTCAGAGCAAAGAACATTACTAGTGATGGTTATTTCATAATAATAAATCAGTTCATTAAGAAACCATGTTTATTGCTCTAACAACAGAGCTTCAAGATACAAAGAAAAAATTGACAGACTTGCAAGGAGAAATAGACAAATCTACAATTAAAGTGAAAGATGTCAATACCCCTCTCTTGCTAATTGATAGAATAAGTAGATAAAAAGTTATTATGACTACAGAAGATTTGAACACTATCAACCAGCTTGACCTGATTGACCTTTTTGGAACATTCTGTAGAACAATAGTGGGAGACACATTATTTTCAAGTGCAAATGGAACATTTGCAAAGATAGGCCATTTTTTTTTAAGATTTTATTTATTTGTCACACAGGCAGACAGAGTGGCAGGGAGAGGTAGAGGGTGAAGCAGGCTCCCTGCCCAACAAGAAGCCCAATGCGGGACTCAATCCCAGGACCCCAGGATCATGACCCGAGCCAAAGGCAGCTGCTCAACCAACTGAGCCACCCACGTGCCCCCAAAATAGGCCATTTTTTGGGCTATGAAATAAGTTTCAATAATTGTAAAAGGATTTAAATCATACAAAGTATGTTCTTTAACCTCAATGGAATTAAATTAAAAGCTGATACCAAGAAGACCTCTGAAAAATATGTGGAAAATAATGCATATGTAAATAACCCAAAGGATAAGGAAGAAATAAAAAAAATTAAGTTAAAAGTTGTTTTTAAATAGATGGAAATGGGGGCGCCTAGGTGACTCAGTAGGTTATGGGTCTGCCTTCTGCTCAGATCATCCCTGGAGTCCTGGCATTGAGCCTGCATTGGGCTCCCTGTTCAGCAGGGAGTCCGCTTCCCCCTCTTCTCCTCCCCCGCCTCTTGTTCTCTTTCTGTCTCAAAGTAATTAAATATTTAAAAAAATAAATAAACAGAAAGGAAAACAGCATATGCAGATTTCTGGGATGAAACCAAATTAAAGCAACACTTAATAGGAAATTTTTTTTAAAGATTTTATTTATTTATTAGAGAGTGAGCACAAGCAGGTGGAGGGGCAGAGGGAGAGGGAAAAACGGACTCACTGTTGAGTAGGGAGCCTGACACGGTATGGGGCTTGATCTCAGGACTCTGGGATCATGACCTGAGTTTAAGGCAGATACTTAATCAACTGAGCCACCCAGGCACCCTTTAATGGGAAAATTTTTATCACTAAATACCAACACAGGTTTCCTCCACTCTCTGAAAGTAAAGCATTCCTATAAAACCTTTCCTAAGCCAAAATGGCATGAAGCAGAAAAGCAGCATGGATTTATATGGCAAAAAATTTTGAGCATGCTAAGACCCAAAAAATAACCTCCCAGGCTTTTCTGATACTTTAAGACATATCTTGTTAAAGGATGCACAGAATAAATTGAGGTAAACCACAGATGCTCACAGGCAGTTCAAAATGATGGCATCTTGATGCTGAGTTACTAAGTGCAGTTCCTACGAAAGGAGCTTGGTACCACTCTAGCTTCTTGGGATGCACACTGCCTCTATAACAGCTTTCTGTGAAACAAATGCTGGATGCTATTTCCACTTTTCACCTTTTGTTGTAAAAGCAACAGTCTTCAGAGATCTTTTAGTTAGCAAAAAACAAGTACCGATGTAGGTATTTCAGAGAAGTGAAGTGGTGTAATGCAAATTTTGAAAAGCACAGGATACCTGTATTAGAAAAAAAAAAAAAGCCTCAGATCATTGCCCTCAGCTTCCACTTTAGGAAGCTAAGAAGAGGGAATTAAATTCAAGCAGAAGAAAGAAGATTATAGGAACATCTGGCTGGCTCAGTTGGTGGAGTGTGTGGCTCTTGATCTCAGGGTTGTGAGTTTGAGCCCCATATTGGAGGTAGAGATTACTTAAAAAATAAAGTCTTAAAAAAGAAGAAAATTATAAAGATCAAAACAGAAATCAAGTCAATAGATATTTAAAAATATTATAAGGAAATAATGTGAACAACTTTATGCTTGTTAAGGTAAGATGGACAAGTTCTTTGAAAGACTCAGACTACCAAAATTTAAGAAGCAACAGAAGAAAAAAAAATAGTAGGAGCAGCAGTAGATAATCGGAATGGCCTATAACTATGAAGAAAATGATTTTGTAGCTAAAACACTTCCCACAAAGAAAACTCCATGATTAGACAGCATTTTCACTGGTAAATTCTACTAAACATTTAATGAAGAAGTAATCCTAAACAAATTCTTCCAGAAAATTGAAGAGAAGGAAATACTTCCCAACTCATAATGAGGTCAGCATTACTTGATAACAAACCAAAGACGTAATATATTAAAGCCAGCAGTATATTAAAAAGTTAGTACATTTTGGGGGCACCTGGGTGGCTCAGTCAGTTAAGCGTCTGCCTTTGGCTCAGGTAATGATTCCAGAGGCCTGGAATTAAGCCTTGCAATGGGCTCCCTGCTCAGCGGGGAGTCTGCTTCTCCCTCTATCCCTCCCCCTGGTCAAGCTTGCCCCCCTCAAATAAGTAAATAAAGTCTTTTTTGAAAAAAATTAATACATTTTGAATATAACATTCTAAAATCAAGCAATGTAATTCATCATATTAATAAAACAAAAACATGTATTTTATATATTATAACATGTATGTTATGTATGTTATATGTTATTTGTATTATATATTAATATAATATGTATTATATATATGTTAAATATATATATATATTGTTACATTATATTGATAGATACAAAAAAGCATTTAAAAAATCCATTATCCATTCTTGATTTTTCAAAAAGAAAAGCTTTCAGCATAGTACTAGTAGAAGGCAGAACTTTCTTAGCCTTTTGAAAGGCATCTAGAAAAAACCTACTTAATGGTAAAATGCTAAATGCTTTCCTTATATGACCATGGACAAGACAAGGATCTCCACTCCAATCACTCCTATTCAACATCACAGTGGAGTTTCTAGCCTGTACAGTGAAGAAGAAAAAGAAAAGCTATTTGTACAGACAGGAAGAAACAAAGCTCTCTGTATTTGGAGACAACATTGTCATCTCTGTAGTAAAACCAACAGAATGTGCAAGGAAGCTACTAAAACTAATAAGTGAGTATATAGCAAAGGTAGTAGGATATAAAATCAGTATAAAAATATAAATTGAAGTTTTATGTCATTAATTGATACTCAAAGTGAAATTTTAAGATACTGTAACTTTAAATAGCATACAAATATGAAATATGTAGGGTTAAATCTGACAAAAGATAGCAAAGACCTATTCACTTAAAACTGTAAGCGTTGCTAAGAGGAATTAAAGAATCTGTAAATAAATGGAAAGATCCACCATGTTGCTAGATGAGTGGTACAATATGAAGATCTCAGTTCTCTCTAAATTGATATATATTTTAAATACAGTCCCACTCAAAATCTCATTTTTGTAGAAATTGACAAACTGATTTCTACAATTCGTATGAAAACCAAAGGGCCTAAAATAAAAAATAGCCTAACCGACTTTGAAAATGAACAAAGTTGGAGAGCTAACACTACCCGATTTTAAGACTTTATAAAGCCAGTATAATTAAGCCAACGAGGGACGCCTGGGTTACTCAATCTGTTAAGCATCTGTCTTCAGCTCAGGTTATGATCCCAGGGTCCTGAGATCGAGTCCTGCATCAGGCTCCTTGCTCAGCGGGGAGTCTGTTTCTCCTTCTGCCTATCTTTTCCCCTGCTTGTATGCTCTCTCTCTGACAAGTAAATAAATAAAATCTTTAAAAAATTAAGACAATGAGGTGTTGATGCAAAGATATGCAAATGTATAGAACAGAATAGAATCCAGAAATAGACTTGCACATATATGAACAGCTGATTTTCAAGAGGTGTAAAGGTCATTCAGTGGGAAAAAGATAGTCTTTTTAAGCATGATGGAACAATTGGCTATCAATATTTAAAGAAAATGTTGATCTGTACCTCTTAACCAATAAAAAAATTAATTCAAAATGGATAATAGACCTAAATGTAAAATCTAAACTGTAAAACTTCTTGAAGAAAAACAGTAGAAAGCCATTATGACCTTGGGTTGCATAAAATTTCTTAGATTCTTAGATATGACATCAAAAGTAAAATCCATAAAAGAAGAAATTGATTAGTTAGAATTCATCAAAATTTTAAGTCTGCTCTTCAAAAGACACTTTAAGAAATGAAAAAGACAAAACACACTGGCAGAAAATATTTGGAAAACATGTATCTGAAATGTTTTTGTCTGGAATATATAAAAACTCTGAAAAATTTTTAAAAAGGCCCAGTGTGAAAAAAGGACAAAAGATTTGAACAGACACTTCATGAAGATACATGGATGGCAAATAAGCATACAGAAAGGGATGCCCAGGTGGCTTCTTCAGTTAAGGATCTGCCTTCAGCTCAGGTCATGATCCCAGGGTCCTGGGATCGAGTCCCACGTTGAGCTTGCTTGGCAGGAAGCCTGGTTCTCCCTCTGCCTCTGCCTGCTGCTTCCTCTGCTCGTACTTTCTCTCTCTGACAAATAAATAAATAAAATCTTAAAAAAAAAAACAAAACCCACACATACAAAAAGATGTTCAGCAGCATTAGTCATTAGGGAGGTACTACTATACACTTGTTAAATGGCTAAAATTTAATACGTTGACCCAAGCATTGACAAGAATATGGAGGAATCAAATACTGCTAGTGGGAGTGATGAAATTGAACAATCATTTTGGAAAGTAGTTTGACATTATCTTACAAGTGTGTACCTACCGTATTATATACATCCATTCTACTTCTAGAAATTTGCTCGAGAAAAATGAAAGCGCATGTCCTACACAAAGACTTGTATACAGATGTTAATAGCAGTTTTATCTGTAATAACCAATGACTAGAAACGACTCCAATGTCCATTACAGGTGAACAAACTGTGGTATATCCATACAATAGGCTACTACTCAGCAGAAAAAAAAAAAGGAATGAACTATTCAAAATGTGAGAGTACAGGTGAATATCAAAATAATTGTGCTGAGTGAAAGAAGTCAGGCAAAAAAATACATACTGTACGATTCCATTTATATAAAATTCTAGAAAATGTGAACTAATTTATAGTGACAGAAAGTAGATCAATTGCTAAAATTTTACTCAACTCAGTTATTAATGAAGGAACCAGTAAGATGTTTATATAGATTCAAAGGAGAATTTGAGATGGGGAGATTTGTAGAGTGGTTTGTCAAAGGAATGTAGAAACGAATTTGCTAATAGTAACCTGGATAAAATCTATTTGTGTTGTTGAATAAGAATATTTGAATTGCTCTCAGGTAAGAATTATTGTTACTTGTCTTCTATAAGCCAGCCTCTATTTACATATTCCTTAGTGGGGGGTGAGTAAAAGATACGCAGTGATTTCTTTTGACTGTTTCTAAGTTCCAGATAAGTTTTCATCACATCGGTAACACAAGATGATAGTTGTTAGTATAATGTAGGAAAAAAACCAAAGGAAAGGTAAATTCCTTGTATATTAAGTCCATGATAATTGAATATCTATAGCATTTTTGTCTTCAGACATCATTAAGCAATGACCCATGTACTGTTTTGTGATTTTTCCCTTATTGTTGCTTTGAAGTTTTTGAATCATTATTTAATATTTTGTACATTTATCTTTCCTCTGCAATTTTATTGCAGGTTTTTCAGAGGATAGGGCATTTAGATGCTTTGTATTCCCTATTTTACCTAGCATAGTGCCTTATACACAGTAGAAGTTCAATAAATAATAATTGATTTAATGTGATATATTCTTGGAACTAAGCTATATATTTAAAAAATGGGTTATCTTCTTGCATCCTGGCCCAGTTAGGCATCAAGTTGCTAGGATTTTTATGTTTAATTTTTTTATGTTACCTATGCATCCATTAGTAATGGTATGTTCTTTGTCTTTTTATTTTGTCTGTTAGTGGTGGTTTACTCCGAATAGAAGGAAAAACTCTGCATTTAATTTTAGATGAAGTTGTTTTCAAGCTTTTGTCAACCCCTAGCCCAGTCATAAGAAGTACTGCTACAAAGCTCTTACTGCTGATGACTGAATCCCATCAGGAAATTTTGATTTTACTGAGACTAAGTGCCTGCTACAAAGGTAATGCATATATTCTTTCTTTTCTGGAGATTCTCAAAAAAGTTTTTATTGATATGAGAAGATTTTATTTTTATATAGAAAACAAAATTCCTATTTTTTTTAAGTTTTTATTTAAATTCCAGTTGTTAATAGGCAGTGTAATATTCATTTCAGGTACACGATTTAGTGGTTAAATAGTGATGGGGATTCCTCACCTCCAAAATCAAATGTGTATACTCACTAATACAGGGCCACATTGTGTGGAAATTTTTAAAGATTAGAACATTACATTATGGTGCATTTAGTACCCAAACTATTACAGTGGTCTTCAAAACATGCTTGATGATTTGGAAGGCAATATTTAGTAACTTACCTTGTATTGGTCATTACTTTGAACATTACAATTACTTTATGTTATAGGAATAGAGAGGGAAAGAAGGTGCCGGTAATAGAACTCTTTAATTGATATTTGTGTCAGATACACATTTTTAAATTCCGTAGTTAGATTTCTTCTATAGAAATGTGAATGTCCAACAGACTTCATTATAAAGGAATTTCACCTGAACAATTCTTCTCCCTTTCTTTTCTCAATAGAACTTACTCAGTTTCCTCAAGATATTTTACAATCATTAATACTCCTGAGAACTTGAGTTTTAAAGAGAGTATAAAGACATGGACAGATCCCTATGGTAGCTTCCCCAATTATACACCCCAAGGGCATTTTACTTTATTTATGTTGAATACATACATTATAAAACATCATTCCATTGTACTTAGAAATAGTAGTTCATATCTTATACTACTACTATGTTTTATTTTATGATAAAAATGCAGTATCTGTAGCACTTCTCCTATAATAATTGCTTAGTAGCCTATTGATTTGCCCAAAATTACATATAATGCATATTTTTATTTAGCAATAATTTTAAGAATGAATAATAATAACTTGTTTAAATGCTTCCACAGTATAGGCATTTACTTAGTATGTTATTATCTTTTTAAAAAGATTTCTGTTTAAGATATTTATGTTCAAATAGGAAAAAAATTATCTCTACTCTTTGACTTAAAACAGTGATTCCAGGGGTGCCTGGGTGGCTTAGTCATTGACCATCTGCCTTCAGCTCAGGTCATGATCCCAGGGTCCTGGGATGGAGCCTCACATCAGGCCCCCTGCTCAGTGGGAAGCCTGCTTCTCCCTCTCCTGCTCCCCTGTTTTTCCCTGTCTTCCTGTCTCTCTCTCTTTCTCTGTGTCAAATGAATAAATAAAGTCTTTTTAAAAAAACCAAACAATTCCACTTATCCTTTTTAAATTAAAGATGCTGAGTAGACAACCATTGCCTCAGATCCTACAAGTGGACACATAAAAACTCTTAGGACAGAGAAATATCCTAAAGACCTCAATCTAGAAGTCTTTAAGAAAAGCAAAAAGAAAAATTATGTGATTAATTTTGCTGTAATATTCATTTGTTTCTAAACCAGACTTTATAACCTCTAATTAATACTGATTAGATAACAAATCATATTTTATTATTAAATGTTGTACCTTTGTTATTCCATTTAAGGGCTCAGAAGTCTTCTAAATAAATATGAACCTGGGACAGAATTTAGTCAAGAACTTGGACAGCTCATTGCCCTTTTAACCCCTAACGTCTATCAGGAAGTAGAAGAACAGGTAATAAATTATAAAAATAATTTGCATATTTGCTAACATTTCAGTAAACATTTTAGTTTGAAAATACTGGATAGTGGTAGCCTCTTGAATCTTTTATTTGCTGTCTCTTCCCTTTTCTTTACTTATCTCCCCCCAACATTCAGAACAGTCGTAGTTTGATCCAGCAAGGGGTTTTTGTAGACCAAATTTTTAACTCTAGAGCCTTTTTTTTTTTTTTTAATAAAGCCTGTTCAAAGAGTTCTTCATCCCCTTGAGTGCTTGAATAAGTGAGGCCCAGCATAAGAAGTCAAGCAAAGAGGGTAAAACATTAAATAAGTAGAACTATAAAATCCTTATAAAAGAAGTAGAATATTAATAGGGATTAATAAGTAGGGATATTAATTAAGGAGAATTTAGAGATAATCAAACTATATCTTGGATACATTTTAGATATTGCCTGAGAGCCTAATGTATCTCCTTTGGGATATCAAGTTTAATATTCTTAGGCCTTACCTGTCCTGGACCTATGAAATTGTTGCCTCCTGTTCAGTTTATTAGAGATAGAGATTAATACTTGCAGAGGCCTGATATTTTAGGAGGTTAACTTCTAAAAAAGACTTTCATGGAGACGTCTCTAAATTAATTCTGGCCTTTAATTTCAGAAACTACATCAAGCAGCTTGCTTGATTCAAGCTTATTGGAAGGGTTTCCAAACTAGAAAGAGATTAAGGAAGCTTCCATCTGCTGTGATTACTTTGCAGAGGAGTTTCAGGTAAAAAGTTTTGGTGAGAGGATTGATGGTCTCAGAGTACAGCTGTATCTTATTACAGTACAGCAGAATAAAAACTTAGGATGTTTTCCTCCCAATTTTCTAATATGTTTCTCTTATTCTTTTTTTAACTAAAGTATAGCTCACATACAATATTATATAAGTGTCAGTTGTACAATAGTGATTCAACATTTATATACATTGTGAAATGATTATCACATCAGGATAAGTCTAGTTATCAACTGTCACCACAAAAAAGTATTACAGTATTTTTGACTATATTCCCAATGCTGTACTTTACATCCTGTGACTTACTTGCTTCATAACTGGAACTTTGTACTTCTTTTCACCTGTTTTGTCCATCACCCTACTCCTTTCCCCTCTGGCAACCATGAGCAGGAGGGGCAGAGGAAGAGGGATGTCAAGCAGACTCGGTGTTGAGTGCAGAGCCTGACACAGGGCTCGATCTCATAACACTGAGATCATGACCTGAACCGAAACCAAGAGTTGGAAGCTTAACTGACTGTACCACCCTCATGCCCCTTTGTTTTGTTTTTATATATTTTTTTAAATTATTATTTTCCGCAGGGTACAGATCTGTGAATCATCAGGCTTACACCTTTCACAGCACTCACCATAGCACAGACCCTCCCCAATGTCCATAACCCATCCACCTTATCCCTACCTTCCCACTCCCCAGTAACCCTCAGTTTGTTTTGTGAGATTAAGAGTCTCTTATGGTTTGTCTCCTTCCCAATCCCATCTTGTTTCATTATTTTTCTCTCCCTGCCCTGCCAGAATCATATGGATTTGGCTTCCTCTGACTTAATTTCATTCAGCATAATTCCCTCTAGGTCCATCTGTGTTATCACAAATGGTTTTTTATGGCTGAATAACATTCCAATTTATTTATATACCACATCTTCTTTATCCATCTATTGATGGACACTTAGATTGCTTCCATATCTTGGCTATTGTAAATCATGCTGGAATGAAGATGGTGTGCATATATCTTTTTGATTTAGTATTTTCATTTTCTTTGGATAAATATACATAAATGGGTTTGCTGGGTTGTAAGGTATTTCTATTTTTAATTTTTTTAGGAACTCCATTCTGTTTTCCATAGTGGCTACACCAATTTACATTCCCACCAGCATTGCACTTGGGTTGCCTTTTCTTCACATCTTTGCCAATGTTTTTTTATTTCTTGTCTTTTTATGTTAGCCGTTCCAACAGGTGTGAGGTGGTAACTCATTGTGGTTTTGATTTGCATTTCCCTGATGATTAGTGATGTTGAACATTTTTTTCATGTGTCTGTTGGCCAGCTGTATATGTTCCTTAGAAAAATGTATATTCAGGTTCTCTACCCATTTTTTAATTGAATTGTTTGTGGATCATCTTTGAGTTCTATGAGTTCTTTATATATTTTGGAATTAACCCCTTATGGGATATAGCATTTGCAGATATCTTCCCCATTCTGCAGGTTGCCTTTTTGTTTTGTGGATATTATATCACTGTGTATAAAAGCTTTTTAGTTTGACATAGGCCTGATAGTTCATTTTTGCTTTTGTTGTCATGTCTGAGGAGACAGATCCAAAAAGTATTGCTAAGACTTATGTCCAAGAGTTTACTGCCAGTGTTTTATTTTAGGAGTTTTATGGTTTCATGTCTTACATTTAGGTCTTTAATCCAGTTGGAGTTTATTTTTACATATAAGAAAGTGGTCCAGTTTATTCATTTGCATGTCCAATTTTTCCAACACCATTTGTTGAAGAGACTATCATTGTATATTCTTGCCTCCTTTGTCATAGATTATTGACCATATGTGGGTTTATTTCTTGGCTTTATATTCTGTTCCACTGGTCTAAATATATTTGAGCCAGCACCATACTGTTTAGGTTGTTACAACTTTTGTAGTATAGTTTGAAATCTGGGAACGTGATACTTCCAGCTTTGTTGTTCTTTCTCAAGATTGGTTTGGCTATTCAAAGTCTTATGTGGTTCCGTACAAGTGTTAGGATTCATTCGTACTAGTTCTGTTAAAAACGCCAGTGTAGATAGAGACTACATTGAATCTGTAGGTTACTTTGAGTAGTATGGACATTTTAACAATATTAATTCTTATAATCCGTGAGCACAGTATATCTTTTCACTTATTTGTGTCATCTTTAGTTTCTTTCATCAATGTTTTATAGTTTTCAAAGTGTAGGTCTTTCACCTCCTTGGTTAAGTTTATTCCTGTATTTTATTCTTTTAATACAATTGTAAATGGGATTGTTTTCTTAATTTCTCTTTCTTCTACTTCATTACTAGTACATAGAAATACAACAGATCTCTGTCAATTAATTTTATATCCCGCAAATTTACTGAAATCATTTATTCTAATAGTTTTTTTGGTAGAATCTTTAGGGTTTTCTAACTGGGTGTTGTATGCAACTGATGGATTACTGAACACTACATCTGAAACTAATGATATACTATATGTTGGCTAATTGAATTTAAATAAAAAAATCTTTAGGGTTTTCTATATATAATATTATATTATGAGGAAACAGTGATCGTTTACTTCTTCCTTCCCAATTTGGATGCCTTTTATTTCTTTTTCTTATTTAATTGCTGTGACTAGGATTTCCAGAACCATGTTGAATAAACTGGCAAGAGAGGACATCCATGTCTTATACCTGATCATGGAGGAGAAGCTCTTGGTTTTTCACCATTGAATATGATGTTAGCTATGGGTTTGTCAGATATACCCTGTATTATTTTGCAGTATCTTCCAACTATACATACTTTATTGAGAGTTTTTAGCATAAATGACTGTTAAATTTTGCCAAATGCATTTTCTGCATTTATAGAGATAATAATATGATTTTTTCCTTTGTTAATGTAGTGTATCATGTTGATTGATTTGTGAATACTGAACCATCCTTGCATCCCTGGAATAAATCCCACTTGATCATGGTGTATGGTCCTTTTCATGTATTGTTGAATTCAGTTTGCTAGTATTCTATTGAGGAATTTTGCATCTATCTTTATCAGGGTTATTGGCCTGTGATTTTCCTTTTTTGTAGTGTTTTTATTTATGATATCAAAGTAATGCTGGCCTTGTAGAATGAATTTGGAAGTGTTCCTTTCTCTTAAATTTTTTAGAGTAGTTTGGGAAGAGTAGATATTAACTCTTTAAATGTTTGGTAGAAATCAGGTGGGAACCTACTGATCCTGGACTTTTGTTTATTGAGAGCTTTTTTGATTACTGATTCAGTATCATTATTAGTAATTGGTGTGTTAAGATTTTATTTCTTCCTGACTCATTCTTGTAAGATTGCATATTTCATTTCTTCTAGGTTGTCCAATTTGTTGGCATGTAATTTTTCATAGTAGTCTCTTATGATCTCTTAACACCACAGTATTTCTGTGGTGTTAGTTGTAACCTCTCTTTTGTCTCTTACTTTATTTATTTGGGTCTTTTTTTTTTCTTGATGAATTTGACTAAAGATTGATTAATTTTGTTTATATTTTCAAAGAAGCAGTTTTTAGTTTCATTGATCTTTTCTACATTTTTTTACTCTTTTATTTATTTCTGCTCTTGTCTTTATTATTTTTTCTTTGATTAACTGTGGGCTTTTTCTTTTTCTAGTTCTTTTAGGTATAAGATTACATTATTGTAGATTTTTCTTGTTTTTTGAAGTAGGCTTACATTGCTCTAAACTTTCCTCTTGGAACTGCTTTTGCTGCATCCCATAGATTTTGGAATATTCTCTTTCCATTTTTATTTGTCTTAAGATCATTTTTAATTTCCTCTTTGATTTCTTCATTGACCCATTCGTTACTTAATAGCATGTTGTTTAGCCTCCACATTTGTGTTTTTTCCGTTTTTGTTTTTCTTATAACTGATTTCTAGTTTTATACCATTATAGTTGGAAAAGATGCTTGATATGGTTTCAGTCTTAAATTTGTTGGGATTTGTTTTGTGGTCTAACATGTGATCTATTATCAAGAATGTTCCATGTACAATTGAAAAGAATATGTCGTTTGCTGTTTCAGGATGGAATGATCTGTATATATGTTAAATCCATCTGGTCTAAGGTATTGTTTAAATTCACTTTTTCTTTATTGATTTTCTGTCTGGATGATCTATTCATTG
The DNA here is from genome assembly GCA_002007465.1 of Ailurus styani. Lineage (NCBI taxonomy): Eukaryota > Metazoa > Chordata > Mammalia > Carnivora > Ailuridae > Ailurus > Ailurus styani. Next base: position 612,384 of record LNAC01000428.1, read on the forward strand.
GCATAATTGGGTTATTAATGTCCCTTCTATTGTATTACTGTCCCTTTACATTATTATTCCCTTTACATTTGTTAATGTTTGCTTTATATATTTAGGTGCTTCTACATTGGGTGCTTATATATATTTACAACTGTTATATCCTCTTGTATTGATTTCTTTATCATTATGTAATACCCTTATTTGTCTCATTATGGTCTTTGATATAAAGTTTATTTTGTCTGATATATATATATATTGCTACTTCAGCTTTCTTTTCACTTCATTTGCACGGCGTATCTTTTTTCCATCCCTTTATTTTCAGCCTGTGTGTGTCTTTAGGTCTGAAGTGAGTCTTATAAGAAGCAGGTAGATGGGTGTTGTTTTTTTATCCATTTAGTTGCTTTATGTCTTTTTTGGGGCATTTAGTCCATTTACATTTAAGGTATTTATGACAGCTTTGTACTTATTACCATTTTGTTATTTTCTGGTTGTTTTTGTAGTTCTGTTTTTTTCTTTTTTCTGTGATTTGATGACTTTCTTTAGCGTTGTGGTTGGCTGTCTTTTTATTTTTTGTGTACCTATTATAGATTTTGGGTTTGTGGTTACCATGAGTCTGTATATAATACTCTAATTGTGGTGGTCTATATTAAGTTAATGATCACTTAAGTTTGAACACATTCTAAAACACTCCCCCATCACCATGTTTTTTGTTTTTGATGTCATATTTTGTGTGTCCCATAACTAATTATTGTAGGTACAGTTTACTTTATTACTTTTGTCTTTTAACCTTCATACTAGCTTTCTAAATGGTCCTTCCACTATCTTTATATGTTTGCTTTTACCAGTGAGATTTTTTTCTTCTGTAAATTTCTTCTAGTTATGGCCTTTAACTGCTTAAAGAACTCCCTTTAATGTTTCTTATAAGTCTACTTTTAGTGGTGATGAACTCCTTTAACTTTTGTCTGGGGAACTCTTGATGTCTCCTATTTTGAATGATAATCTTGCTGGATACTCTTGGTTGTAGTTTTTTCATTCAGAACTTTAAGTACCTCATGCAACTCCCTTCTGGTCTGCAAAGTTTCTGCTAAAAATCAGCTGTATAGTTGTTCCCTTGTTACATAATTAGTTGTTTATCTCTTGCTGCTTTTAAGATTCTCTCTTAGGCTGCCTGGGTGGCTCAGTTGGTTAAGCATCTGCCTTCAGCTTAGGTCACGATCCCAGGGTCCTGGGATCAAGCCCCACATTGGGCTCCTTGCTCAGCAGGGAGTCTGCATCTCCCTCTCCCTCTCCCTCTGCCTGCTGCTCCCCCTGCTTGTACTCTCTCTCTGTCAAATAAATAAAATCTTTAAAAAAGAAAAAAAGGTCTCTCTTTAGTTTTTGACATTTTAATTATTGTGTGTCTTGCCTTGGGTTAATCTTGTTTGGAGTTTTTCTGCTTCCTGGAAATGGATGTCTGTTTCCTCCCCCAGGTTAGGGAAATTTTCGGCTACTATTTCTTTGTCTTTTTTTAAATTTTTTTTCAAGTTTTTATTTATTTATTTGAGAGAGAGAGAGAACATGAGAGGGGACAGGTCAGAGGAGGAAGCAGACTCCTCCCTTCAGAGCAGGGAGCCTGATGAGGGACTCAATCCCAGGACTCCAGGATCATGACCTGAGCCGAAGGCAGTTGCTTAACCAACTGAACCACCTAGATGCCCCTCAGCTACGATTTCTTCAAATAAATTTTCTACCCCTTGCTCTGACCCTACTCCTTCTGAAACCCCTAATATGCAAATGGTAGTACATTTGATGTTGTCCCAGAAGTCCTTTAAATTATTCTAATTTTTTCAAGTTCTTCATTCTTTTGGCTGTTCAGCTTGGGTGATTTCCACTGTATTGTCTTGTAGATTGCTGATTGGTTCTTCTGCATTATCTAATCTGCCTTTGATTTTCTTCTAATTTATTTTTCATTTCATTTATTGTATTCTTTAGCTCTGATTGGTTCTTTTTTTTTTATGTTTTCTGTGTCTTTGTGGAAGTTCTCACTGTGTTCATCCATTCTTATCCCAAGTTTAGTGAGCATTTTTATGACCATTACATTGAACTCTTTATCCAATAGATTGTTCATCTCCATTTCATATAGTTCTTAAGTTTTTTCTTGTTCTTTCACTTGGACCATATTCCTCCATCTCCTCATTTTGTCTGACTTTCTGTATTTGTTTCTATGTGTTAGGTCGATCAATTCCTGATCTTGAAGGAGTAGCATTATGTAGAAGGCATCCTGGAGAGTGCAGAAGCAGAGTCCTCCCCAGGTCACCAGAACCAGGTGATGCAGGGGTATTCCCTGTATGGGCTTCATTCTCTCATCACCTTTTTTTTTTTTTTTTTTTTAATTTTTTTTTCAGTAATCCAAGATTCATTGTTTATGCATCATACCCAGTGCTCCATGCAAAATGTGCCTTCCTTAATACCCACTGTCAGGCTCACCCATCCTCTCACCCCCCCCTTCCCTCCATAACCCTCAGTTTGTTTCTCAGAGTTCACAGTGTCTCATGGTTTGTCTTCCCCTCTGATTTACCCCAATGCACTTTTCCTTTCCTTATTCTAAAGTCCACCATTTTATTCCTTATGCTCCACAAGTAAGTGAAACCATATGATAATTGACTTTCTCTGCTTGACTTATTTCACTCAGCATAATCTCCTCCAGACCCGTCCATATTGATAGAAAAGTTGGGTATTCATCCTTTCTGATGGCTGTGTAATAATCCATTACACATATCTTCTTTATCCATTCATCTGTTGAAGGGCATCTCAGCTCTTTCCACAGTTTGGCAATTGTGGACATTGCTGCTATGAACATTGGGGTACATATGGCCCTTCTTTTCACTACATCTGTATCTTTGGGGTAAATACCCAGTAGTGCAATTGTAGGGTCATAGGTAGCTCTATTTTTAATTTTTTGAGGAATCTCCACACTGTTTTCCAAAGTGGCTGCACCAGCTTGCATCCCCACCAACAGTGTAAGAGGGTTCCCCTTTCTCCACATCCTCTCCAACACTTGTTTTTTCCTGTCCTGTTGATTTTGGCCATTCTAACTTGTATAAGGTGGTATTTCAATGTCGTTTTGATTTGAGTTTCCCTGATGGCTAGTGATGATGAACATTTTTTCATGTGTTTATTGGCCATTTGTATGTCTTTGGAGAAGTGTCTGTTCATGTTTTCTGTCCATTTTTTGACATGATTATCTGTTTTTTGGGCATTGAACTTGAGGAGTTCTTTATAGATCTTGGATATCAGCCCTTTGTCTGTAGTGTCATTTGTGAATATCTTCTCCCATTCCGTGGGTTGCCTCTTTGTCTCACCTTTTATGATCAGGCTGCAACTCTTGTGGGCACACTGGTAGGTGGGGTTGTCTACAGCTCCCCCTGCCAGCCAGTTTGGGTGGGTGCTGATCCAGGCCAGTGCTTCCACTGAATGCAGTGAGGCAAGAGATGTTTTTAGGAAGTGCTAGTCCCAGCCAATGCCACCTGCCACTTTGTGTGGTGAGTCCATAGGGCAACAGTGAAGAAAAGCATGTGGTGCTAGCCGAGTAGATGGAGAATGTCAGAAATGGAACACACCAGTACTACCATTCTCAGAGAAAGTCCCTACAGATTCCTGGCCCTCCAGCACACTGCCTAAAATCAGTCAGTAAATTTTCTTTACATATGGCTGAGGCACTTTTTAAACTGCTGCTTTTGTGCTGGCTCTCAGAGCAATTAGGTTTGTGCATGGGACCTTTTAAGAACAGAGTCTTGGTTTCCTATAGCCTCCCTACTGTCCTAGAATTAAGTCCCACTGATTTCAAAGCTGTACATTATGGATGGTTCTTCAGGTGCATGTCCCCAGGGCAGGGTTGTCTGATGTGGAGTCTGAACATCTATACCTGTGGTATCTCTCCCCCTCAGACGTTTAACGACTGAACCACCCAGGCGTCCCCCCTTTTTTTCCACTTTTACTAATAACTTTATTTAAATAAGACACAGAAACTTCTGTACTGAAAAAACACAAAACAAAAGCCACACATTTCCTTGTGTAAAGCCATATTGTATGGTAACTAGAATACTCTTCAGTGCAGTGGGTAGAATTAAACAATACAACTAGTACTGCACCAACTACTGCACCGGTAGTATGAGTCCCAACCAGATTGCATCTCTGTCCCTTCTGTCCTTTTCCATGTGGCTTTTTCTTTATATCTTTAGCTGCAGAATAGCTAATCTTGAGGTTGTTCCCAGAGGGAGTTGCTCTTATTTAGTTGAAACCTTGTTTGTCTGGGGAAGGAGGTGAGCTCAGGGTCCTCCTGTTCCACCCACTTGCTTTTCTGACTGTTTCTTTTACTCTTGCTTTCATTCTTGTTCTGAAAACGCATTTCTGAGTACCGGTACTCCAGTAACTAGATGTACTTTCAAAGCAGAGGACATAATGTAAGACAAAAATCTGATGGAACAAATACATAATCCTATTCACTTGATAAGACTTTTTTTGTGGGCCAAGCCTACAAAGAGAGGCAGTGATAGTCAGTTATTTAACTCTTAAAATAAAAAATTGCCTTAATTGTTCATATGTAATTATGGTAAAAACATGTATGATTTCATAAAGCTTTTAGTATGTTCACCTGAGTTTTATCAGTAAATATGGGATGGATATATATGGTCGTTTCAATAGGACACAGTTTGTCATTTATCTATTTGAAGAGGACCGAAAATGAAATACTGAAGACATGGCCCAGTTTGTTATATGATTGACCCATCCAGATTCTTAGAGCAATGAAAAGAATAAAACACACATATATACACACATGCACACAAATATCAGCACCACGCTCTAACCAGCTGAGCTAACCGGCCCCTGCTTACACATGCACACAAATAAATGACTTAGCTCCTAGTCATTTATGATGGGAAAGAGCTATCTCAGAGGTGATTTTTCATGCAACCTGAAACTTAAAGCTAAATTTTCGATCACTAAAGTGAAACTTGCATATTCCAGAAGTCAGTTTTTTAAGAGAACTAAAACTAGTCTTTTAATAACTGCAGCTGCATTTCTCAGTTATAAACATGTTTTAATATAGTAAACTAAAATTTAGATTTAAGTCATTGATGAAGTTTCCTTTAGGGAAGTCAGATTATTAATATGGGACATGAGTTTTGTTTTTGTTTTTGGGGGGTTTTTTTGCTTTTAAACATGCATTTTTAAGATATATTTCAATTGCCTAATATATGCCAGAGGTTATGCTGGATATTGGGAGAGTTAAACAGACTCAATTTTGTATCCCACTTCAGCAGCTTTGGGCTGAATGACTGTGGACAAGATGCCCAACCTCTCTCTGCCTCAAATTTCCCATCTATTTAATGGGATAATTGTGTATCTCCCAAGATTAAAATTATATAAAGGGTTTTTTTTTAGCATATTTACCTGGAACTTAGAAAAGATGATAGTGGGGAAAATGCATATGGCACATTTTTTGCCTTTGAGGGTTTACAAATCTAGTTAGACAACTAGATATGTTAAATAAATAGTACTTGTGAGAGGCAGTTATAATCCATTACAGCATTGCTCAAAGTTCATTGTGTATCCTACAATGTATTTATTTAAAAACATTTTTAAAAGGATTTCTCCAGTCAAATAAATTTAGGAAATGATGAATACTTTGAGAGTCACAATGTATATTATTCTGTTAAAAAATCTGAGATGTTCTTGGTATAGCCCTGCCTTCTGTGGTAAAGGTAGAGTGTTTATTACTTACAGATTCTACTTGCTATCATTCTCAGCTATCTGCCATCTTAACATTTAAAGGTACCCCTGTACTGTGGATTCAGACATTTAATGTTTAGTCTCACAATAATTGTCAAATTTGCTGGTCTACTTTGTCTTGTAATATTAAAATCTGTATTTAAAAATATCCCAGGATTATAGATTTTTGTCCACTTAGAAGTATACCTATGGAGTCTAATTAATGTTCTACTATTTTAAAATAGAAATTCCATTGCTTTATATAACAAAATCAGTCCAGTTATAAATATTTCCATTAAAATTATTTTCCATTAAGTTTTAGCTGTGAAGCCAAAATTATTTAAATCTCACATTATTATTAGGTTGTTTTTTCCCCAGTATTTTGAGTTTGAAGTTCTAGGACAGATTGAAGTATAGTTTTAACCTTTGGGTTCTCTTTATTAATTTATTATTTTTTAATTTCAAGTTTACTCAGGCTTTACCACCTTTTCTAGTTGAAATAGTTTATGCAAATTTTTNATAAAATAAAATAAAATTATTTTCCATTAAGTTTTAGCTGTGAAGCCAAAATTATTTAAATCTCACATTATTATTAGGTTGTTTTTTCCCCAGTATTTTGAGTTTGAAGTTCTAGGACAGATTGAAGTATAGTTTTAACCTTTGGGTTCTCTTTATTAATTTATTATTTTTTAATTTCAAGTTTACTCAGGCTTTACCACCTTTTCTAGTTGAAATAGTTTATGCAAATTTTTCTTGCTTCCTTTATAATTTGGCTTTCTGCAAAGGTTATTTCTGTCTTTTTGTGGTCAGGTCGTTATCTCAGAGTAATTTTACCCTTCCATGTTTTTTGCTGGGGGGCGGGGGTTGCGGGTAGGGACTGCCCACCACTCTTAATTATGGACCCAGATTCATCAGAGCTTTTTAAATTCCAGCAAGAGGCACTCTTGTGTAGTCACACCTTTACTAATGCCCTTTCTTGGGGGTTTCTTTTTTTATTTTTTATGATGTGTAAGATGCCTTTTGAGCTGCCTTTTTTTTTTTAACTAAAGTATGGTTACGTTAGTTTCAGGTGTATAGCATAGTGATTCAATGTCTCTGCTTATGCTCACCACATAGCATAGTGATTCAATGTCTCTGCTTATGCTCACCACAAGTATAGCTACTGTATTGTTGCTATATAACACTATTACAATACTGTATTCCCTGTTTTCCCTGTGCTATACCTTTCATCCCCATTACTTGCTCATGACATAACTAGAACTCTGTACTTCCCACTTCCTTTCATGCATTTTGCCCATCCTCTCACCACTTGGTGGGTTTTTTTCTACTGAATCATTTTTTTATGGTCAGAAACTTTATTTTCTGTTACATGACAAGCAAGGTTTTCTGAAGCCACTAGCACCTATACCAGTTACCTTTGGGAAAGCTCACAACTACCTACCTTTATCATAGGGCTGATATTTTGGTGTCTTAATTGTACTTGTTTCACTTTGTAGGGGAAGAAGAAAATTTTCCCTCTACCATATTTTCGGTTCATTCCCTGGAAATTAGACTGACAAAAAAGGGGGGAAAACAATTAACAAAACACAGTTTATTAATGTGTGCAGTGCACATCATGCAGAAGAAACCTCACATGATGAGTAACTCAAATGACTAGTTAGAACTTGGGCTAATATAGCATTTTGACAAAGAATAATAAATCCATAAAGAAGTGACAGATAAAAAGAAAAGGATTTTAGACTTCCAAAGTCAGGAAATTATAGAAAGGTAAATATATTTGGGAAACTAATAGAATATGTGGGTTATTTGTCTAGGTCCATCTTGACACCAACTTTCCATCTTCTTCATGGCCATAAAACTTCCTTGGGAGGGGGGATTTATGGCAGTCCTCATTTCTGAGATATTCCTGCTCTTGTCCAATAAGGGAAGCTCTGGGAAGGCTCTTTCTACATTTGGATTCTCATTTGCTTCCAGCTCAAAATAATCTTTTGCCACAGTGGCATATTCTGCTATGCTTCAGCTTCTCCTTGAAATTGAGCTTCTGAAGTACAGACTATGTTTCTTCTCTGTTTCCCTGAGTGACAGTACCAAGCAGGCAACAGTCACTCAGATAAATGTTTGTTGAGTTAATGAACAAAGCCCGTCACCTCTTTTGGCAGTCAACTCATATGGTACTTCCCAGTTCATACTTACTATTCTCCAGCAGAGGAATTCCTAGAGATTTCCTGATGTCTTGGTAGTAGATTGGTCAACTCCCATGAATTAATATATAGTATAGTATAGTATAGTGTGTGTGTGTGTGTGTGTGTGTGTGTATACATATATATATATGTATGTATATAGTATATAGTGACAACTCCATGAATAAAGATTCATGTTGANGTATACATATATATATATATGTATGTATATAGTATATAGTGACAACTCCATGAATAAAGATTCATGTTGATTAAATGTAACTCATAAAATGTATGTTATCTTGGGAATATATATGATCATTCATTTCATTTTCAGAAATGCTCACAGATGCCAGATGGTCAAATGCCTAGTCTTTCTTAGAAGAAGACCATTAAATGAATGCTCTTTTGATTTTTTAGTGATTAAAGAAACTCCTTAACTAGAACTACAGAGTACCTAACTACTAGTAACTTACTAAAATGTTCCTAAGTGGGGGGGGGGAATATTCAAATTCAAAATCATATTAATTCTTAATAAACGTTTTCAAACATTAAATTAGAGCATGTGAATCCAGAAACACACATATTTACAATTTATAGTCATTTCAATCTCTGAACCTCATTTTTCTACTGTATTTCTGTTTGTATTTTACTTCTGTCTGCGTGCTCCATAGTCCTTTCATTTTTGCCATATTTTATAGTCTGCATGTTTTTTCCCAGACCCAGTTTTCTGACAGATTAAATATCTTAGCAATACAGTTTTAATGATTACTCTATTTCTTATACTAATAGCAAATTTAAAATAATGATAATGCAATATTGGACATTATAATCTGTAAGCAATTAGGTAATATAAAAGGAGATTTTGTTTTAGAGCCAACTGTTCTGTTTTACCCTCCAAAAGTAGGTAACGGGTAAAACATCCTTACCTATATGCTGTATACAACCCAGAATTTTGCAGGGAGAGTTCTATAGGAGAGGCAAGTTTCCATTAGCCATTCTTTGAGAACATAAAGGACCCTTACCTACTCTTTGGAAGAGGAAGAGTTACTTAAAAACTATATGGCTAGCCCTACATCCTCTCTAGAACCCTTTCTTCTTTTGGCACACATACACTTTGAGGTCTTCTCTACCTCTCATAATGGGGTAAGAAAGATATTTTGAAACCTTCAACTCTTGACAAAGTGTAAAGCCAGAAAAAAAAAAACTTAAATTATAATTGGTAGCAGTTAAGAAACTCTAAGAAAAAAACCCAAAAACCATACACACAAACACAAAATTTTATCAAAATAATTTTTTGAGTTTTCCTTTTCTGTTTTGAAAGATCTTTAAAATTGCTTTATGCTTGTTTTTTCCTTTTCCAAAGAAATGGAATTAAAAATCATTACAACCCTTTATAACTATACCATTTTGAAGTCTGCCTATCTACAAAGCTATAGCCAAGTTACCTCATTTGTTGGCACTTTAATTCTGGGAAAAGAATCTAAAAGCAAATGCTCTTGAGTGAGACACAAGCAAATTAAGTCTAAGGAATAAAATAAATAATGTATTCTCTTTTCTTCTTATCCTTTTTGGTTTCTTTTTCTATAGGTATCTGAAAGCATTTCAAGTATATTCACTATAGACTAATACTTGTGATCTCCCTAAATAGTAATATAGGAAGCAATCAAAACTAGGTAGAACTGGCTAAGGAGAAATTTTGGTGAATAAGAGCAGGTGATATACAAATGCAAGTTAAATAATTTTTTGTGGCCACATGAAAATTTTCTTAATTGGTTCTAATAATAGTTATTAGTCCATAACTAAGAAATAGGTAAACATGAAGAAGAAAAAATCATTCATAATCATTCTATGCTATTGAAGTTTTATTATTTTTTAATCATTTATTTTTTATGTACATGATACATATTTTTAACACACTTTGGATGTCTTCTATATCCTGATTTTATTTTCACTTAACATTAGATTTGGGTATTTTCCCAATTTGCTAAATATTTTTTGAAATTTTTATTTTTTTATGGTTCATAGAATCCTGTCCAGTGAATGAACCAATAATTTATTTACCCATTTCCCTATTGTAGGGCATACAGTTTGTTTTCAAAGTGTTACCGTTGTAACAAGTCTGCATGTATGTAATTACTGTTGAGGTTAAACATCTTTCATATATTTCTTAAGTGGATATATCATTTATGAAAAATTTGTGTATAAGTTACTTAATGTTTCTATCACAGATCTAAACGAACCAACATACTACTAAAGCTAAATAAGCAGAAAGAAGAGGAGCACCGCAGATTACAGTTGCAGCTTCAAAGACAGAGAGCCATGAGATTGTCCCGAGAATTACGGCTGAGTATGCTGGAAATAGTTCATCCAGGTGGGTGGCAATGTCAATTTTATAAGTGTAAAAATATTTAAAGTATTTTAATGAACCAGATTTCCTGCTATCTGATGATTTTTTTCTTTTAATTTCAACCTTTTCCCTGCTTCTCCCTTCTCAGGTAAACCTTATTAAATCAAAAAAAAAAGTTACTATTTTTTTTTTATTAAGGCCTATTGATGATGATAAGTCTCTCCATTAGTTTTCTTATCTTTCAGATAAATTAGTGAAACATAGAAATATATGCTTAAAGATAGCTTTCAGAGACATAAAGAATCCCTCTGATCTTAAGTAAGGAGTTATAATATTGCTACATACTGGAATCAGGTCTTTACTCATATCCCAGTATAAACCTTGTGATATCTTGCCACTTTTGATACAGTAAGCTGAAATTAATATTATGGTCAAGGAATCTGAATGGTTTCAAGATTGTTTTTTGTTCTTCCCCTTCCCCTCCTACCAGTCATTCCCAGTGTTCTTACCTAACCTCTTATTTCTTTTTTTCTTCCTTAAATATAGATGTTTTCCAGGGTTCCATCTTCACCTTTCTCATGTTACTCTTCCTTTGGTATCCTATCCATAACTATAGCTTCAACTACCAACTGAGTGCTTAGCACACTCTAATCTTGTTTGCATCTTCACCTTCCCAAGCTCTAAACCAGCACTTTCTTTCTTTCTTTTTTGTAAGATTTAATTTATTTATTTGAGAGAGAGCACACGGTAAGCACACTAATAGGAGGGAGGGGCAGAGGAAGAGGGAGAAGCAGACCACCTGGTGAGCAGGGAGCCCAATATAGGGCTATCTCCCAGGACCCTGGGATCATGACCTGAGCCGAAGGCAGACACTTAACCAACTGAACCACCCAGGCGCCCCTAAACCAGCACTTTTTACAACATGAAATGTTCTTTATCTGCACTATCAAATATGGTTCCTACTGGCTAGAAATGACCATAGAATACGTGAAATGTGGCTATTGCACACAAGCACATGAATTTTTAATTTTACTTTATTTAAATTAAAGTAGCCATTTGTGGTTAGTGTCTACTATATTGGCCAGCACAGCTCTGTAGCCAGCTCCCTATTGGTTAGCTTTATTTAGATATCCACAGGCATCCCCCAAACTAGTCATTACCCACCCACCCCTATTTTCTCTTCCTGAATTTCCCATCTCAGATAATAACCACCAGCCATATACTTAATTCCCCATTTGTGAGACATCCTGGAATTTTCTCTCTCACATACAACACCTCCCAGAAAGTAAAAAGAAAGTCACCTGCAGTCATCGGTAGACTTAAGAGAAATTTGGAACTACACAGAGTAGTTAACATACATGCATCTTGCCTTTTCCCTCTGGTGGTATGGATTAAATTCCTAACCATGTACTTGTGACTCTTCTTTCTAAATATTCTTACTATTGGATTTTTAACCCTTTCTCATTCCTTTGCCACAAAAAATTATATGAATCTTTTCTATAAAGAACGTGCATAATCTGAGAAAGCTTTTGGAATTTTTTGTTTCTGTTATCTTAGAACCATTGTAAAATAATAAACTTGGGGAAATTAATGAACAATATTTAAAACAAATAAAAAGACTGTAAGATTATTGTTACTATCATTATCCTGATTCTAGAACTTGAGAAAGCATAGCAGTTGAGTATGTCGTAATAGTGTCTGTCATCTTTTTAGGTCAGGTGGAAAAATATAATCGGGAAGTAGAAGAGAAATCGGCATTGATTATCCAGAAACACTGGAGAGGGTACAGGGAAAGGAAAAATTTTCGCCAACAGAGGTCATCTCTCACGGAGTATAAAGCAGCTGTCATACTTCAGAGAGCAGTGAGTCTAATATAGTTAAAAGATTACTGGAGGCAAAAACATGAATTCAAACCTGACCTTGTACATACCTGCTGTAAAGTCTTGGTCTAGTCACTTAGCTTTTCTGAATCTTAGTTTCTTTCTCTATAAAATAAGAACCTCCTTACCACTGGACTAACGATTCAGACACTCAGTCCTCAGTACTTCCAGAGAACCTTGTACATCACTTATCATACTGCAGTGTTATTTGTTAATTTTTTTTCTTTCTTTCTTGGGCTATGACTGCCTCAGGGATAAGGAACTAAGTCTTACCTAGTGTTGTCAGCTGTCAGCATGTGCTTGTTGTATGATTGAATGTTTACCCTATCTTTTTCACTCAGTTGTTATGTAAATGAGATGACCTAATTTATGGGAAATTATTTTGTAAATTACAAAGCCTGTACTCATTCAGCACATCATAGTTTATTTTTTAATGTATAGATAATATATTAGATATAACTGGATCACTATAATTCTTGAATTATAGAATGGTGTTCTTAAATAATAATTTTTTCTGGGATTTAGTAGTATTTATTGCCTAGGAAAAGCATAGCACACGAGGCTATTTATTTCATTTAATGACCAACTTTCCTAACACCTGTTATTCATTTATACCTGTTAACTTTCATATTAGGATTTTAGGTCCTATAGCATTTTATAGTCCTTTATTGTTGAACCTTGCGTTAATTTCAGTTTTTCACAGTGATAGATTTTGAACTGTCTTTGTTAATTCTCTGTGATTAACATTTTACAAAGATTATTAAAAAGCACTAAAAAAAATAGGGTAGAGTAAGTACTACAGAAATAGGAAGAGCTTTGTCTGCTGCATCTTTCTTCCTCATGCTTTTCTGGTGATGTCAGGCTGTATGTGCAACCAACAGTCCTGTACCATCACCAAACCACACCTATACCTGCATTTTACCCTCTGCTAAACAGGGCCACCTAAGAATTAACCCATGGATACCAGTGTTGGACATACTTCTTTTAGAGGAACCCTTGGGTCCTTTTTAATACCTTTACCTCATGGCTACCTCCTTTTTTAAACTCTTCCCTGTCAGAGGATTAACTGAGCACTTATTAAATTGAATTACTACCTTGCCTATTTAGATAAACCCAAAATTTTATAAAAGGGTCCTCTACTCTAAAGTGAGATACCCTAGTTTGTCCACCATTCCTTAAAGAAGCACAGAGGTCTTTATAGGAGGGTATCTGAGGGCTATGAAGGCAAAGTTATTTTGGCTTTCACACTTTTCTTTGGCATAAAAGGAAAAAGATTAGTCACATCAGCCTCATCTCTCTCCCACCCAAAAGGAAAATGGGTCTCCATTGTAAGAACAAAAAGGGATGGTTCAAGGTCATGTTTTTAGTCTTTGCAACTCACTACTAAAAATAATGGTGAAGTCAAAGCAAAGCTAGCCAAAAATAGAAAGGTAAGAAGAGGATTCCTTTAAGAGGGAAAAGAGAAAGAAAAATTATGAAGTATAGAGAGGGAAGAAAAATGAAAATAGTAGAAAAAATTAGAATAGAGCAACCAGTGGTCAGTAAATGACACATTTTGCTACATTTTGAAGCATCCTTTTCTAAGACATAATATAGACTGTGTCCAATATGGTCCCCACTAACCATATGTGACTACTTGAGTACTTGATGTGTAGCTAGTCGAAATTGAAATGTGCTGTAAGTGTGAAATGCCCACCACATGTTTTTTTAAGATTTTATTTATTTATTTGACAGAGAGAAAGAGAGATCACAAGTAGGCAGAGAGGCAGACAGAGAGAGGGGGTTGCAGGCTCCCCACTGAGCAGAGAGCCCGATGCAGGACTCAATCCCAGGACCCTGAGATCATGAGCTGAACCAAAGGCAGATTGAGGTGACCTAATTTATGGGAAATTATAACTGAGCCAGCCAGGCACCCCCACATTTTGAAGACTTAATATGAGAGTGTGAAATACTTTATTAATAATTTTTACATTGAATACATGTTGAATAATTTACATGTATTTACATATATTGAGTTATAATACATTTACATAAACCAGTATATGCAAAATATTAATTTCACCTGTTTTTGCTTTTTCTATATGGCTACTAGAAAATGTAAAATTACACATGTGACTTCCATTATATTTCTATTTGCACTGCAGTTGATCTTGGTAAGACAGAAAAAGGAATAATTAATTAGTTTCACTGAAAGTAGTAGGAGTATCATTTCATTGAACTTGTCTCTTAGAAGGAATTGGTTTTTAGTATTTTTGGCAGGAAAAGGCCAGAACTGGAAGAAAGACCAGAACTGTTGTTTACCTTTCTCCCTCCCTTATTTTGTGCAAAAGCAGAGGGATTGTTTCTCATGCAGCTAAAAATTGAAAAAAAATCCTGTGTAAACTTGCTAATTTCAAATTATACATCCTTAATATAGACAACTTGGAGTTCTCTAGTGGCATAGTGTTGAAATTGGATTTGAAGAATTAGCTGCATTTTCCCTTTTAATTCTTCAGGATTTTCTTCTCTTGCTTTCTCAACTCTTAAGCTCAGAGGGAAGGTGATCATGGCTGGTGTCTGGTCTCTAGGGCCAGAATGATGGCAATTCTTTCTACTTGGTTATAGCAGAAAAGCATTATAGCATTATTATACATATCCATCACAAAAAGACTGACCACAAAAACACTTAATAAAACAAACCATTAACAGTTGAGAAAATAAAAAACAGGGAGAGAAATATAATTTTAGAGACTTCTGAAATGACAAAGAATGAAGAAAAGGTTAAGGTGGGCTTTTTTGATCTAGAGACAGAGATTCCTCTGTTCTGGTACCTTAATTCTGAAGTTCCCAGCATAGCGTGATAAGCTGAGGGTAGTCCTAAAAGCAGGAGGTAGAGGAGAGAGAGAAGGAGAAGCAAGGAAGAAGAATCAAGTAAATGGAAGAATATAAGGAAAGTAGAGGGTCTCTCCACAGGAAGATGCAAGCACGGTTGAAGGCTTCAGTAACATACTAAAATAGGGGTATTAGGGAAATTTTATAAACTGAGTGAGAAGACCTCCAGCCCTGTTATTTTTTCCCCTGTAGATCCCAGTGTGCTGTCAGCCAGGCTTATCTCCTGCAAACAGTAGATTGAGAGTATTTTCTTTGAGAAATCTGAGAAAAGTTATAAGTATACTCACAATGGGGTACTTCAAATAAACAGCTCAGTTCAATAGTTCTGTTTTAAAGTATGGTAGATATATCCTACCCACCTGCCCAGAATTTCTAAACACCTTCTTAGAGCTTACTTTTAAATATTAGCTCAGAGTATCATTGGGTATCTGAGAAAAGCTGAGCCCAAAAGAAACAATAAAACTACTTTGTGGAAATAGAGACATTGCAGGCGTGAGAAAATTTACAAAATCTATTATTTTCTCAGAGCTAAGAAAGGATAATGCATGAAACAAAACCAAGATGCTTTATAAAAGGGAACAAATAGAATAAACATTGGCAGAAGAAAAATATCAAAGACCTAATAAAAGAGCTAGGGAAAAAAAAGTTTGGGAAATCCAGAGAGCAGGGCAAAAAGAAAAGATAACCAGTCCAGGAGGTCAAACATTCAAACATTTGAAACAAGGAAAAAACCTGAGGAGAGGAAATCAAGTAATCAAGATGTCCTAGAACTGAATGTTAATGAATTTTAGGTTAAAAGGACTGACAAAATGTTTAATATAAGGATTAGAAACACACCCACATTTATTTTACATTACTATGAAATACACTGGCGACACATACTTCTCAGTAGCAACACTGGAAGCTAAAATGTATTGGGGTAAGGCTGTTACATATTTGAGGGAAAACAATTTCCAACTAGAATTCTACACTCAACCACACCATTGGTAAGGGTAGTCTAAAGACATTTTCATGCATCACAAAGTCTTTAAAAAGAAGAAGTAACCTAAGAAAAAAAGACAATGCGAAATATAGGAAAATGCAAAGGAAAGATGAAAAGGAGTCACCAAGATGCTGATGAATGGCTATCTCAGGATAATACCTAGGCATCAGGCATAAAGAACAGTCAGTCCAGATTTGAGCAGGTCAGAAAGCTCCAGAAGATGTATGTCCAAGAAAATAAATTCGTTAGAATTCCTGATATATTTTAATGTATTAAGCATTAGGACAGTTTAGATACATAATCAGTGATAAGTGCATAGAAAAGTAAGCACAGGAAAACAACAGTCTTATTAATTCTAGAGAAAATAAACAATGTGCAAAAAAGGAAAAGTAAATCATAGCTATATGGTTCAAAATTGAATGGCCTTTATGTAGTCATAATTATGTAAACACTGAACATTGATTTAACTAAATTTGTAATAATATTGGATGTTTGGGGATATGGAAAGTATGTGGGAGGGCAAGCAGTGAAAGAGAGTCTGGTATAACTTTCTTCATACAAAAAAGTCAATAGATAATACCTATACCTGAAAAATCATAGAAAAGTAGATGGACAGAAACATTAAAAGAAAAACCTGAAAGAGTTAAAGTTGTTGCCTTTGAGGGAAGGGGCAGAGAACTCTAGGGTTTTTTGGTAATACTTACAAAACTGACACATTAGACAATAGAATTAGATCAATGAATTTTTTTCTGGAAAGCGCTGAATAGTAAAATATTTTACACTTTGTGAGCCATGCAGTCTGTTGCAACTATTCAGCTCTACGGTTGTAGCACAAAGGAAACTATAGGCAATATACAAGTGTGAAACATTAATAATATGTTATTTGTAGACACTGAATTTTGAATTTCATGTAATTTTCACATGTCACAGTATATTCATTTCCTTTTCGAACTTTTTAACCATATAAAAGTACAAAACCATTCTTAACATTTAAGCCATATAAAAACAGGCAGCAAGTTGATTTTGGCCTGTGGACCATAATTCTCCAACCTTTTCCTTAAAGCAATGTGAAATATGACTTTGATGAAAATAAAAACTACACGGAAGGGAGAAGAGTGAAAAAAAAATTGGCAGAGTGATTTCAAATTTTCTCCAAATCTTGCCTGTTTTAGGACTTCATTAGGAGTTCTTTCTGAAGGACTGAGGAAGACCATTCAGAAACTACATTGATCAGTTGCACTATACTTTATAATTTTATATTTTCTCATTTACCAAGCTTTTTCTTACATACTGTCCCTTTGATCCTCACATTTTTGTAGTCTAAGTAGAATTAGGGTTTGTGTTTTCTGTAGACATAGGAATCCATCCCATGGAGATCAAGTGATTTGCCCCAAATCATACATAGTTTATAAGGGATGAATATTGAGACAATAACTTATTTCCAGTTTTTTCCTCTTTATTGCTTACTATACTATGTCCCAAATCATATACTTTATAAGGGACTAGAATTGAGAGAAGAACTCACTTCCTATTTTTTCCTCTTTTTTGCTTTCCATACAAACAATACATGAATATATCCTTATAAAATATTAAAACACTACAGAAGAATATCATTAGAAAGTCATTGTCCTCCCTCACTCCCATCACAATCCCATCCCTCTCCCCATGTACACTCAGAGTTAACGACTGTTATAATGTTCTTGCTACCATATGTGGTAGAAGAAAATAGTTCTGTTAGTCAGGAATGAAAAATCACAAATCTTTTTTTGCCCCAGACTCTTAAATTCCTAGAGAAGTGTCGTAAGAAAAAGAAGCTATTTGCTCCTTGGCAAGGACTTCAAGATCTCACTGATGCACGCAGAGTTGAGCTGAAGAAGCAAGTGGATGACTATCTCAGAAGACATCCGGTATGCAGTCTTCTGTGCCGTGATATCAGTGTTACATTTTTCCAGTGCATGATATTAATGTGTTTGTGTTTTTGTTGATATAAAGTAATATAGTGGCTTTACCATAGAATTAAGAGATTTGGAATCTTATAATTATATGGGCCATAGTATAGTCAATAGGGAAGGAGACTGCTTCAAATTGGTTGTTTTCTATAGTGTATCAACAAGACATGGTCATTGTTTTTTTCCAATGGTATGTAAAAGTATTGACTGTTTTGAAGCTTCCACAAAGAATATATGTAGCTTCCAATCAATAAATATTCATTGTTAACGTGTATACCCAAACACATAAAACGTACATATGGGAATTGACATCTGGTATTAATGAAACCATTAATGAAACCCCAGGAGCTAATATTATAAAGTATTTGACTATTTGCCTCTTATGATTTTATCACTGTAATACTGCAAACACGTTTCTCCCAATAGAAATGTCCGTATCGTTTACTTTCTATGATCACAGTACTATAGATAAGGTGTTATTTGCTTCTCCCTTCTGAATTCTTTTTTTTTTTTTTTTAAGATTTATTCACCTGTTTAATAGAGAGAGTGCACGCAGGGTGTTGGGGCTACAGAGGGGGAGGGAGAGAAGCAGATTCCTTGCTGAGTTCAGAACCCTTCATGGGTTTGATCTCAAAACCCTGAGATGATGGCCTGAGCCAAAATCAAGAGTCAAATGCTTAACCGACTTCATCACTCAGGCACTCCTCCCTTCTGAGTTCTTCACCTTATGCTCCTATATGTCTTTGAAGATCATTTTCCTTTCTGCTTTTAGTGTAACTCACCACCCCATCATTAATTTTAATAACCTGTATTTCTGCCAGTCATCTCCACTTTTCTCTTGATGCTTTTTCCATACTTCCACACTTCACTAATTTCATGGGTAAAGTTGGGAGTTTATACATTTCAGCCAATCAGAATTCTTACTGCCTTCATTTGAACAAACCACTCTTAAAAGTGCCATTTGGTACTTTCCACATCCGTTTTCTTGTACTTCTACTGTTTGCCTCTGGGTTCTCTTTCTCCTTCCTCCCTGGCCCCGCCTCCCCACATATACACTTTCTCTCTGACTCTGTCTTCCAAAATCTGAAGGTTCTGGGTGACTAATGTTAGAGTTTAAGAGTAATGTTAAGTAGTCCTATCATTCACTATTTCATTCTTACAGAGCTCCCAAACTAAAGAGCTTTATGCAAACAACCCCCCCCAAAAGCCAGAAAAAAACCTATATAAATGGAAATTAGAATACTAATATATTATAGCTGAACATATATCTGATAGATAAGCACCGGAATAGAGAGCATTGGTAAAAGCAGAATTGAACAACAAGGTCCAATTGAGGAGGCCTGAATAAGGCCTTCTATGTTTCCCTCCTACTAATCTCAATTGAAGAACCCACAAACTAATGTAAGCCTGTGAAGAAAAAGAAGATGACAAGTCTGCCCTTATAAGTCAGGCCTTCTGTGGTTACCACATAGAGATAGACAATAGAAAAAAGTTCTGACTTCTACTTCTAGCCAGGATGGGGTAACAGAGACTTAATTTTACTTCCTACCTGAAACAACTTGGGGGAAAAAGTTAAAACACATGAGACAATGGTTTTTAAGACCATGGAAAATCAGACAGTGAAGGTTAGTAATTCCTGAGAGGGAAGATGGAGTAAAAGGGACTGGATTTACTTCCTGCCTGAAACAACTGGGAAACAAAAAAGATAAAATATATGAAGCAGTAGTTTTTGAGACCATGGACATCAAACAAAGAAGGTTAGTAATTCTTGAGAGGGAGCAAAGTGTGCCCTATGATGGCCCTGGCTTATTGCCCTGAGAGAGTTTCTAGGTCACAGCACAAGGAAGAGTAAAGAGGAGGAGACTTTTGGGATCCTCGTGCAGAGGATATAAAACTGAAAGTGTGAGGAGAACAAGGCAGCTAGATTTCATAGGACAGAGTACAGAATGAAAAGATTTACAAAGAGCACTCCAGATATCTGCAGAATATTACCCCCTGAGTATATTTTAGGAGTCTGATTAGCACATGTATATAAGGAAACTACCCAAGACCAAGGAAACAGTCGTCTTCAAAGATAAGAGGGAGCAATGCCTGGTACTCAACACAAGTCCAAGAATAGTAGTACATGCTCCCATCAAACAGAGTAGAAAAACTTAATTCACAGGGCATCAGAACAGTACTTATGAAGGTCTTGCCTTAATAGTAGAAAGTAAATAGTGTGGACTGATGCATTCTGCTTAAACAAATCATAAAAGCAAGAACCAAAAAGATTTAAAAAAATCTATGTAATTTAACTGCATACCAGAAAAAGACTCAACAAGGTAAAAGTTACAATGTCTTGGAGCCAACTAAAGATTAACAGGCATATATAGAGGCAGGAAGATATAATCTGTGATGAGGAGGATACTTAATCAAACAAATCTACTAGCGACTACACGAATATTAGAATTACAGAGAAGGATATTGTTCATATATTTGAATTTTAAGTGGGGATGTGGAAGGTATCAAAAATACCCAAATCAAACTTTCAGAAATGAAAATTTCAGTGTTTGATATGAAAAATGGACTAGATCATTAGCAAATTAGACATTGATGAATAAAATATTAATACAAAGGCATAGTAGTATATACCATATAAAATGAGACACAAAGAGAAAAAAATTTTTTAATCGGAAAGAACATTAGTGATCTATGAGACTTTAAGTGCCCAAATAAATGAATAATTGGAGTTTCTGAAGAAGATGGGGAGAAAAAATAATGCCCCAAAACTTTCCAAACTTTAAATTCACCCCCAAGTCCAATAAAGGCACAGACACATGAAGAAAACCCTATGCCAAGGCATATGATAATCAGATTCCTCAAATCAGTAATAAAGTAAAAATGTTAAAAATAGAGTAAAAACATATAAAGATATATAAAGTAAAAACATTATATAAAGACAGATAGAAATGACAAATTTCTCAGCAGGAACAGTACAGATAGGAAGGTATCTTTAAAGTTTTGAAAGGAAAAAAATCTATCAATACAGAATGCTTTACCTTGAAAAATTATTTTAACAACAAAGACAAAATAACTTTTTTGGACAACAAATGATGAACTACTATGTCACCAGCATATTCACACTACCAGAAATGTTGTAGCCTTTAAGTTGTAAAGAACTTAAGATTTTTCTCAAAAATGATATTAGGAAAATGACACCACAAGATGTCCCAACTCTACATAAAGAAATTAAGAACACTGGAAATGGTAACAACATGGGTAAACATATGAATTTTTCCTCATCATTTAAATCTTTATAAAATATAATTGATTCTTTAAACCAAAATATCATCAAGTGTTCCGTAATGCATACTAGAGTAAATATTTCCAGTTTTGTAGACTTTATAACCTTTATTACAGTTACTAATCTCTGCAATTGTAGGTTAAATAGATAATATGTAAACAAATACTTGTGGCTCTATATTAATTAAACTTCATTTTCAAAAATAGTTGATTTTAGCTTGATCCTTATTGAAAACAAAAATAAGCGATGTTTAATGGTGTTTGTAACATATATAAAAATACAGTGCTGGGCGCCTGGGTGGCTCAGTGGATTAAAGCCTCTGCCTTCGGCTCAGGTCATGATCTCAGGGTCCTGGGATCGAGGCCCACGTCGGGCTCTCTGCTCGGCAGGGAGCCTGCTTCCTCCTCTCTCCTCTCTCTCTGCTTGCCTTTCTGCCTACTTGTAATCTCTCTCTCTGTGTCAAATAAATAAATAAAATCTTAAAAAAAAAATACAGTGCTTAGCAACAATAGTATAAANTGCTTAGCAACAATACTATAAAAGCCAAAAGGAGAGAAATAGATGTGTACTATGGAAACATTTTTTTCTATATATGAAGTGAGATGATATTACTTGAAAATAGATTGTTAAGTTAAAAATGTATACTATGGGGGCGCCTGGGTGGCTCAGTGGGTTAAAGCCTCTGCCTTCAGTTCAGGTCATGGTCTCAGGGTCCTGGGATCGAGCCCCGAGTCAGGCTGCCTGCTCAGCAGGGAGCCTGCTTCCTCCTTTCTCTGCCTGCCTCTCTGCCTACTTGTAATCTCTCTCTCTCTCTCTTAAAAAAAAAAAAAATGTATACTATGAATCCTAAAGCTACCAGTATAATTAAAAAACAAAGGAGTTACAGCTAATAAACCTACAAAGGAGATGAAATTGAATAATAAAATATAGTTGATTAATCAAAAAGAAGGAAGAAAAGAGGAAACATAAGGAAAGTGATGGGGAAAATGAAAAACAAATATGACCATTGATAGGACCATTATCAATAATTGTAATAAGTGTAAATGGTCTGAATACCCCCAATTAAAAAGCAGAGATTGTCAGATAAATAAAAAAGTAAAACTTGATTATATGACTACAAGAAACACACTTTAAATATGAAGAAATAAAAAGAGTAGAACAAAATGTACAAATACAAGTAAAAAGAATTCTGGAATGACTATGTTAATATCAAAGTAGATGTCAGAGCACTATCAGGAGAATATTACCAGAAGTAGAAAAACCAATTTCTGATAAACAATAAAGGGTTCAATCAAAAGGACATAAGAATCTTAAATGTTTATGCAACTAATAACTGAACTTTAAAATACCTGAAGACAACATGGATGAACTTTGAAGGCATTATGCTAAGGGAAATAAACTAGGCACAAAGAACAAATATTGTATGATTCTACTTAGATGAGGTACCTAGAGACTGAATAATAGAGACTGAAAAGAGAATGGTGGTTTTCAGGGTCTGGGGTTGGGAGAATGGGGAGTTAGTGTTTAAATGGTATGGAATTTCAGTTTGGAAAGATGAAAAAGTTTCAGAGATGGTTATGGCGATGGTTGCACAACAATGTGAATGTATTTAATGTCACTGAACTGTACACTTAAGAATGGTTAACATAAATTTTATATATATTTTGTCACAATAAAATACATGAAAAATACATGAAGCAAAAATACATGAAGTAAAAACTAGTAGAACTATGATAAAAGATAGAGAAAGCACAATTATAGTTGGAGATTCCAATACCCGTCTCTTAACAGCTCATGCAATAAGTAGGCAGAAAGGCAGCAAGAATATAGTAGACTTGAACAACACTATTAAGCACCTTGACCTGACTGACATTTTTAGAATACCCTGTGGAATGACAACAAAATAAACATTTTTCTCATGAGAATACAGAATATTTATCAAGGTAGACCATGTTCAGTGCTATAAAACAAGTCAGTAAACTAAAAAAGACTGAAATCATACAAATAAGTTCTCTGACCATAATAAAATTAAGTTTGAAATTAATAACAGAAAGATCTCTAGATATATCATCTCCAAATATTTGGAAACTAAACAACATACTTCTAAATAACTAAAGGATCAAAGAAGAAATAAGGGAAATTAAAAAGTATTTCAAACTGAATTGAAGCACATTTCAGAAATTGTGGATTTCCCTAAAGCAGTATTTGGAGGGAAGTTTATATTGCTGAACATCTATATTAAAAGAAGTCTCAAATCAAAGACCTCAGCTGATAAGTAATTAGTAAAAGAACAAGTTAAACCCAAAATAAATAGAAGGAAGAAAATAATAAAGATCAGAGTTAAATTAATAAAATAGGAAATAAAGACAACAGAAAAAATTAATAAAACTTAGCTATTAGAGAGTATCAATAAAACCGATAAACTTGTAGCCAGACTAATCAGGAAAAAGAGGAGATACAGATTCCCACTGTCAGGGATAAGAAAGGTGACTTCATTATAGACACTACAGATGTTAAAGGATAATAAGGGAATATTATAACAACTTTATATGCCAATAAACTTCGTAAATCTCATGAAATAAACTCCTTTAAAGATAAGTATTACCTAAGCTTACCCAAGAAGAAAGAGATAAAATGAGTAGCCCCATATTTATAATGGTAACAAATTGTTAAAAACTTTCTCCTCAGGAAAAACTCCAGGACTAGATTGCTTTCATGGTGAACTTAAGGAAGAAATAATGCCAATTCTATATAAAATCTATCATATTGAAGGGGAGAAAACTTCTCAGCTCATTTTATAAGACCGGCATTACTCTGACACCATAACCAGAAACATGACAAGCAAAGAATTTCAGAACAATATTTTTCATGTATAGATGAAAAAATTCTAAACAAAATTATAGCAAGTTGAATTAGTGATATTTTAAAAAGTTAATACATCATGGGTTTATCTCAGGGATACAGGACTAGTTTAACTTTTGAAAATCAATTAATGTAATTCACTATGTCAACAGACTAAGACAAACAATAGCATCATATAAATGCATGCAAAAAAAAAAATCTCAGCAAAGTAGGAATAGAAGGAAACTACCTCCATGTCAAAAAAAATATCTACAACTGACAATGATGAAAGACTGGATGCTTTCCTAAAATCAGGAACAAGACAGGATGTCATCAAAATCCCAGCAGGTTCTTTTTTCTTTCTCTCTCTCTTTTTTATATTAACATATAATGTATTATTTATTTCAGGGGTACAAGTCTGTGGTTCATCACTCTTACACAACACACAGCACTCATCACAGCACATACCCTCCCCAGTGTCCATCACCCAGCCACCCCATCCCTCGCAACCCCCTCCACTCCAGCAACCCTCAGTTTATTTCCCGAGATTAAGAGTCTTTTATGCTTTGTCTTCCTCTCTGGCTTTGTCTTATTTCATCTTTTCCTCTTTTCCCCTATGATCCTCTGTCTTGTTTCTCAAATTCCACGTATCAGTGAGATCATATAATTTTCTCTCTGATTGATTTATTTCACCTAGAATAATGCCCTCTAGTTCCATCCACATCATTGCAAATGGCAAGATTTCATTTTTTGATTGCTGCATAATATTCAATTGTATATATATATACACCACATCTTCTTTACTCATTCATGTGTCAATGGACATCTGGGCTCTTTCCGTAGTTTGGCTATTGTGGACATTGCTGGTATAAACATTGGGTTGCAGGTGCCCCTTTGGATTACTACATTTGTATCTTTGGGGTAAATACCCAGCAGGTTTTTTGTTTGTTTGTTTGTTTGTTTTTTGGTAGAAATTGACAAGCAGACTGTAAAATTTGTATGGAAATGCAAAGGACATAGAAAGGGTAAAATGATTACAAAAAAGAACAAAGTTGAGGGCTACCACTACCTGATTTCGTAAACTATAAAGCTTTCTTAGTCAAAACAGTGGTATTGATATGAAGATTTAAAAAAATAAATCGAAACAAAATCAATCCAAATAGAAACCCACATACATGGCCAACTGATTATTGACGGAGGTACACAGTTACCGTGTGGAGAAACTAGAACAATTGGATATCCATATGTAAAAAAAAATGAACTTCGATCTCTATATTGCATTATATATAAAACTTAAAATGGATCATAGACTTCAATGCAAAATGTAAAACTGTAAAACTTCTAGAAGAAAACATTAGAGAAACATGACCTTTGGTTGGGCAGAAATTTCTTAAATACAACAATAGCATAATCTATAAATGAAAAATTTATAAATTGGATTTCATCAAAATTTTAAACTTCCAAAGATACTGTAATACAATTTAAAAAAACACAAATATTTGGGGAAAATATATTTGCCAAGCATGTATCTGGTGAAGGACTTGTATCCAAAATATAGAACAAATTCTCGAAACTTAGCAATAAGAAAAAAAAGCAAAGCAATTTTTTTTAATGGGTAAAAGATTTGAAAAGCTGCTTCACCCAAAGATGTGGCAAATATATAAAAAAGATACATCATCAGTCAATAAAGTAAATACAAATTTAAACCACAATAAGATCCTTCTCCAATTGTTAAGATGGCTAAAATTTTAAACGTTGGCCATATCAAAAGTTGGCAAGCATGTGGAGGAACTGTAGCTCTCTCATATACTGCTGATGGGAATGTAAAATAGTGCAACCACTTTGGAAACAGATTGGCAGTTTCTTAAAAAGTTAAACATATATCTATCATACGATTCAGCTATCCCACTCTGAAATATTTATCCATGAGGAAAAGAAACATATGTCCATATAAGCATTTGTACATGAATGCTTATAGCCAAAAACTAGAAATAACCCAAGCATCCATCAAAAGGTAGATAAACAAGTTGTGGTATATCCATGCAATGGAATACTAATCCACAATATAAAAGGAATGAATCATTGATACACACAGCAACATAGATGAATCTCAAAATCATTATACTACATGAAAGAAACCAGGCAATATACACTTGTATTACTCATTTTTTGTAAACTGTAAGAATGTAAACTAATCTATAGAGTAACAGAAAGTCAGTGGTTGCTTGGAGATAGGGAGAGTGTGGAATGAAGGATTACAAAAGGGCAGTGAGACTTCTGGTGGTGATAGATGTTCATTATTCTGATTGTAGTAGTGGTTTTCACAAATGTTTACATAGGTCAAAGCTTGTCAAATTGTATACTTTCGGTAATTATAGTTGATTCTGCGTCGCTTTTACCTTAATAAAGCTATATGTTAGAAAAATTTTTATTTGACCTAAATGTGGGGGGGGGGAGGCCTTTATCCCAACAAATGGATCATTGGTTCCTAAGGTCTGAAGAGAAGACTGTATTACTTTAGGAGTGTTAGAGTTGTAAATTTAATCCCTTTATAAAAATAACATACTCAGGCCACACACACACACATCGAGAAATTCTGAATCAGTAAGTTTGATGTGGTCCCATGTTCTGTTCTTTGAATTTATTTATTTTAATTGTAAAATATATAAAACAAAAATTACTGTTTTAATCATTTTAAGTGTATAGTTCACTGGAATTTAATTCATTTACATTGGTGTGTAACCATCACCGCCATTCATCTTCAAAACGTTTTTCACTTTGCAAAACTGAAATTCATACCCATTAACCACTAACTTCCCATTCTTTCCCCTCCCCAACTCTAGGAAACCACTATTCTCCTTTCTGTATTTATAAATTAGACTGAGTATCTCATATGAGTGGAATCATACAGTATTTACCCTTTTGTGACTGACTTATTTCATTTAGCCTAATGTCTTCAAGGTTCATCCACATGATATGTTAGAATTTTTTAAGGTTGGATAATAATTCCATTATAAGTATATACCCCATTTTGTTTATCCATTTATCTATTGATGGGCACTTGGGTTGCTTCCACCTTTTGCCTGTTGTGAATAATGTTGCCTTGAGTATGGATGTACTGATATCTATTCATGTCACTGCTTCAGATTTTGGGGGCCATATACCAAGAAGAAGAATTGCTAAATCATATAATAATTCTATTTCTGATTTTTTGAGGAACTTCCATACTATTCTCCAAAGCATTGAACCACTTTACTTTCCTACAAGCAGTGCACAGGGGTTCCAATTTCTCCACCTCCTCGCCTTTTGTTATTTTCACATCCTAAGAGGTGTGTAGTGTTCTATCATTATGATGGATTTGTATTTCCCTGATGACTAGTGATTTTGAGCATCTTTTATTAGCCATTTGAATATCTTCTTTTTTAATTTACATTCAACTTAGTTAACATAGTGTATTACCTTCTTCAGAGAAATGTCCATTCAAGTTCTTTTTTTAAATCAGGTTGTTTGGGTTTTTCATTGTTGAGTTTTAGGAGTTATCTATATATTCTGGATATTAGTTTTTTTCAGATATGGGATTCACAAATATTTTCTCCCATTGTATGTGTTACCCTTTTACTCTGTTCACAGTATCCTTTGATGCACAGAAATTTTTAATTTTGGTGGGAGTTCACCTTGTCTATTTTTCTTTTGTTGTATCTGTGCCTTCAGTGTCATATTCAAGAAATGGCCAAACCTAATGTTATGATGCTTTTCCCTTATTTTTTCTTCTAAGAGTTTTATAGTTTTATCTTTTATATTTAGGTCTTTGAGCTCTCTCTCTTTTTTTATGTATGATTTTGATGCATGGTCCTGTTTAAAAAAGAAGTACTGCTTTAGTCATACTCTAGCGCTGCTATTTAAGATTCTGTGGCTGAAAAGTAAGGTGTTAGCTGGAATGGGACTCCATCCCAGAACAGAACCATGGAATATTTGAGAAGCTGTGATGTCAGAAACTTTATCAGCTTCAGAGTTAAAATTTTCTTATTTTTGTCTAAACTAATTAATTTCCCTTTAAAGTAGATGTGTGGCCAAAAGAATATGGTCCTTTGGCTGATTTTGTCCCTTGATCTCTGAAACCAGAAGCAATCATAATATTATGGTTTAAATAAGTTTAGGAGCCAGGGGTGAGATAAAAAATAACATAGTCTGTCAGGTGGGTTCTGGAACAAGAAAGAGATTGGCCTTGTTACTCCTGTTCCAGGCCAGTATCTTTACCAAACCATTTGTAGTTTTCACTATGGTCTCGCAGAGATCTTATCTCTTCTCGCAGAATTCCAGTGTGTGAGGAAGTGAGGTATAGGAGCATACCAGAAAGAAACTACCCCCTGAATTTTCATGTAAAGCTGCTTTTAAAAAGCTATTTAATGCTTGCACAAGAGTACAAGGTAGAAATCAATCATGAGATTCAACTGATAGGATGAGAGACAGCTAAGCATTCTGGGACCTCAGCTTAGTGGTTGGGCAAAACATATGTGTGTTTGTCTGTCCTGTGATAATTTTTTCTGTTCTTTGCTCCCAGAGCTCTCAGATGTCAGATGTGACCAGCAGAGAGCTCCATTCCCAAGCTCAAGAACAACTGCAACACTACCTTATGGGCAGGGCCCTAGAAGAGAGAGCCCAGCAGCACAGGGAAGCTCTGATGGCTCAGATCAGCACCAACACTGAACAGTTAATGAGTATGTGCTCGTTCCAATTTTATTTCCTAAAATGAACTACCTATGCAAGATTTTGTGACATCCAAAATCTTCAGAAGGAAAATACCATTTAATGGTTTCTTAGCCTGTCTCTTGTCTCAGAAATTTCTAGTTCCAGAACATGCCAGCATATGATCTTTTCAAATAATGCAGATCCCATAACCTTTTTGGCTATTTCTCCCAGCCTTGCTGTCCTTCATAGGTATCAACTCAGACAATACTTATTATTGGTAAAGATGCTGAGCCCTACTAGCCAGATTCTATTGTGTAGTCTCAAAAGCTTTTGATCATATTTTGGAAGTAGATGATGACAGTAGTTACTGTGCCATTTTATAATTTTTAATGAAGTGCTTTCATAAAAGTTGATTAATCTGCTCCTCACAATCATAGGTACATTTAGTGAGAGATCTCATCCATGAAGCCACAGTGTTTCAGTCCACCTGTGAAACACTTTTAGTATATACAGAAGAGAGAAGGCCAGAGTCCTCTATTTAGTACCATTACTTGCAAGTTTTGTATTTTTCAATAGATAGGTGGCTGTAACTGAGCTTTCCATATATGGAGTAGGATTCTGCTATATGTTAAAAATTCATGTTCTTTCAATCATCTAAAAAAAACTACATCTTTTTTAATTGTTTTCTTTTAAACACATTATGGGGGGTAGGCAGTTGCTGCCAGCCACACGTACAACTTGTGAATAGTCATATGCTATCTATAGCTAGCAATGATAATAGATTCAGAGTTGGAACCCTGTCCCTGCCTACTATAGCAGAGTTCCAATTCTGTAGTTTCCTGCTTGTATGGTTCAAAGCTCTTCTACTCACCTGTATATTTTCTGTTTACTACAGAGGCACCAAGTCTGAAGGAGGCAGAAGGGAAAGAACCTGAGCTCTTCCTCAGTAGATCCAGGCCTGTGGCAGCCAAGGCCAAGCAGGCCCATCTCACCACCCTGAAGCATATACAAGCACCTTGGTGGAAGAAGCTTGGAGAAGAAGCAGGAGATGAGATTGATGTCCCAAAGGATGAGTTTAGTATAGAATTAGGAACTTTATTCATTGGTGGAACCAAACCCCCTTAGGGAGCTACCCAGAAAAATGATACAAATCCTTTATTTGAGGAGATTATATTGGTTCTGCCTCTGGCATGCTAGTAGACTAGAACTATCCTAACTCATGGTTTTCCAGAGATTCATCTCCAGATAAGATTTGCAGGTAGTAAGCAAAAAGTTGTCTTCTACCACTATCTCAGCTCTCTTTTCTTTTTTCTACATCACCATTCCTAGCCACACATACAAATTAGTGTGGCTTTTATTGTGGAACTAACCTTAGCATGGCATTCTATTGCTTATATGAAATGTGGTATTTCTTTTGTTTTTGCTGTTTTCCTACTAAAGGTGTTTTCAAAATAAATATTTTCAACAATTATTCTCAAAAACTTGTCAGGATTACTTCAACTTTTCACATTTATTATTTAGAATTCATATTATTCTACTAATATAAGAAGGGTTCTCTGGGCCTTTATTAAGGGGAGGGAAAGAAATAGTCATTTGAAGGGTACTTCACTATTTCCCATCAAACCGTGGTTGAACTCATTTTTTATCTTCTTATTTCTAAAAGAACTACTTTTTAAAAAATCCTAGAATTCAGCACAAGAAAAAAATCCTTCAGATAAAATTCTGTTAAACTGTGAGAATTATTTAACTCACTGGTTCCCTTTGTCTTATCTCCTATGAATCTGAGAGCTAAATATAATGCTTAACTTCTGTTATGATCCTAGGTACTTGTATACTTATTTGGTTCCAACCTAATACTTTCTGATTTTTCCTATTTATCTTTAATTTTTTTTTAATCTATTTGACAGAGAGATAGATAGCGAGAGAGGGAACACAAGCAGGAGAAGTGGAAGAGGGAGAAGCAGGCTTCCCACTCAGCAGACAGCCCGATGCAGGGTGCAATCCCAGGACCCTAGGATTATGACCTGAGACGAAGGCAGACGCTTAACCAACTGAGCCACTCAGGTGTCCCAGCTATTTCATCTTTAGTAGACCACAAGAGACAAAGGTAGCTGGATAAGAAATCAGTTAGAATTTTAATGAATTCTTAAAGGCCAAGTATGGGGTAGCATGTCAGTTTAGAATATCTGGGAGCCTCAGACAGGAGAATTCAGACCTTCACGAAATACAGGAAAGGTTGGGAGCAGAGCAGCAGGTCTGAAGAGACACCCTTTGAGGTGCCAGCAAATGTGATAGGCTGCTACTGGGTGACATGATTAGAGTCCTGCCTGCTTTCCCGAACCCTTCTCTTAAAAGCCTTAGGCTCCTAGAGCAGGAGCAGTAAGCCCTCTTAAGGCTCAGAGAAAATTACACTGCATGTAAGGAAGAAAGAAAAACCGTCTGTCTTTGGGGGTGGGATAGGAAACACTCTAGCCACAGACACATGCTACTGGAGGAATGGAAACAAAATTCCCCTCCTGAAAGAGAGACAAGAAATCATCTTAGCCCCAGAAATCCTACACAATAAAAAAAGCAGATGTCTGCTAATGCTGGGGAGGAAACTTGCCTGCCAGAGACCACCACAGATAATGACTGCCATAGGGTAGAAGAATAGGAACCCTGAGAAAGCCCCACCTCCAATCACAGGAAGAAGATATCTGCTTAAGATTTAGGCTAGATAAAGACAATACAATACTCATGTCCGAACAACTAGCCTAGCACTAAGTAATAAGCAAAGGCAGTTTATCACCAGCATGAGGAGAAACTTCTGTGGCAAAGGGATAGCTAAAAGTGGAGGGTGCAGTCAGAACACTAAAAAACCTTCAAGCTTCCCAGATCCCACTCTAAGCACAAGGTAACAACAATTAAAAAAATAAATAATTAAACAAAATTAAAATTTTAAAAAACAGCAATTAAAAATAATTTAAGTCTATGGTATATTGAAGATAAAAAGAAAAAAAACAAAAAACAACATGCTGGTTCCTGCAGGCGACCATGTGGTTGTGCTGGTGGGGTGGTTGTGTGAGGGAAATGGTGCCTGCCAGCTTGTTTGTTCCTGGCTAAGTTCCTCAGTGAGCTTGTTTGTTCCTGGCTAAGTTCCTCAGTGAACTCTGAGATCACTAAGTATCTCTCTCATATGCCCCAGGTGTTTTTCAAAGGCTGCTTCTATGCTTTATCTGGGGCTGTTTGCTGTCTCTTTAAAGGTGGGGACTCAGCTTCCTATCACCCTGTGGGCTCTCCCAGAAGTGAGTTAATGGTCCAGGCTGTAAGTCTCACTGGTTGTAAGAACTCATGAAATTCAGTCTTTCTAATTTTCACAGCCAAATGCTATGAGGATTTTCTTCCCTATGTAGGCTTCTTGGTGTGATAGTCTGTTTCTCGCCTTCTGTGTATCCACAGTTCCCTTCCTCCTGTGGCAGACCCACTGGGTTTAGCTCTCCACCACATTTCCACCCTTACTACCTACTTCAATGTGACCTCTCCTCTACTTGGAGGAGCTTGTGGAGCTTGTTTTACCAGTCTTTGGGTTGTTTTCTGGGTTATTTATACTAATGTGAGTGTTACTTAGTTGTATTTGTGGGACAAAGCAAGTTTAGGGTCCTCCAACTCCACCATCTTCCTCAAAAGTGTAATGTTCTGAGTTTTTATTGTAGTTTCATTAAATAGGGTGATTGTTTGACTCATTGACCAGGTGACTGAACTCCATCTCCAACCCTCCCTCACCTCCTAAGAGGTTGGAAGGTCAGGCTGATATGTGGCTCAAAGCCTCAACCCTGTAATCACATAGTTAGTCTTTCTGACATGATTCACCCCCTATTTTGAGTCTTTGGCATAAACTCTTGTGTGGTCCAGTGGCCTAACAGAAAGAACAAAATGCTCCTATCACTCAGGAAATTCCAAGGGTTTAGAAGCCCCATTCCACAACATGGGGCAAAGTAAACAAAAACAAACAGTATAACAAATGTTACAAAACATCCCCACACTTACTGTCTGATCTAAAAAGAGTTGTACTCTCATCTGGTCATAAGTAGTATCTACCTTAGTCTTTTCTATTTTATACACCTCTGATGTTAAGTCAAAAATCGGGCCACACAAAAAAATGTAGGGAAGAAAATAACGTTTTTTCAAGAGATAAACAACTAAACCAGATTCAGAGATGACTCAGACATTGGAAATCACAAAAAGACCTCAAAAACTATCATTAGTATGTTAAAAGATACAACTCAAAAGTTGACAACATGCATAAACAGATGGGGAGTTTCCCAGAGATAGAAATGATTTTAAAAAGAAAGATCAGTGGGAATACTAGAAAAAGGACAATATTAGCAGTTAAGAATTCCTTTAAGAAGTTCATTAGCAGACTAGAATTGAGCAAAGAATAGATGAATTTGACAATGGATCAATAGAAATTTTCCAAACAGAACCATGAAGACAAAAGAATAAAGAAGGGGTTGGGGGAGGAAGAGAAGAGAGCCTTCAAGAAATGTGAAACAATATCAAATAGTATAATACAGATAACTAGAGTACCAGGAATAGAAGAAAGAGAAATGAGGCAGAAATAGTTGAAGTAAAAATGGCCAACAATTTTTTTCAAATTAATGATAACACAGATCCAATGCCAGAGAACCCCAAGCAGGATAAATAACAGAAAATTGTATAAAAATTTTAAAACACACCTCACATTGCTTCAAATCAAAAATAAAGAGAAAATCATGGAAACAGAAAAAAGAAATATAGAAGAAAGAAAAATGATGTGCCAAGGAGCAAATGTAAGATTTTCAATAAACTTCTTATCAGAAACCATATAAGCCAGAATACAATGGAATGACATCTTTAACCCACTGAGCCACCCAGGCGCCCTGGAATGACATCTTTAGAATGCCAAAAGAAAAAATTATCAACCAAGGATTCCACATACATCAAGAATATCTTTCAAAAACTGAAGGCAAAGTAAGGATTTTTTTTCCCAGAAAAACAAAGCTGATTATATTCATTGGCAGTGGACCTGTACTATAAGAAATGCTAAAGGAAGTTCTTCAGACAGAAGGAATAAGATATAAAATAGAAATTAGATCTACACGAAGAAATAACAAGGGAAATAGTAAAAATAAATGTAAAATATAAAATGTTTTTCTTATTTTTAATCAATGTAAATTTGTCAAATTAGTAACAATGTATTTTTTTTAAGATTTTATTTATTTTATTTGAAAGAAAGAGCAAGCGTGGGTGAGGGGCAGAGGGAGAAGCAGACTCCTGACTGAGCAGGGAGCTTGACCTGGGACTTGATTCCAGGACCCCAGTATCATATCCAGAGTCAAAGGCAAAAGCTAACCCAGGTGCCCCAGTAACAGTGTATTTGTGTTGTAATATATGTAAAAGTAAATTGTAGGATAGTAGTAGGCCAAAAATAGTTGAAGGAAATATAATTGTTAAAGTTTTAAAATTATAAATGAAGAGATATAATATCATTTTTAGGTAGACTATGACGAGTTGTGTATATGCATTGCAAACCCTAAAGCAGTTACAGAAACAAAAAAAGAAGAGGTATAACTTTATAAGATAGTGCAGTTAAAATAGAATCATAAAACAACTAGCAAAATAATAGATTTAAACCTAACTATATCAATCATATATTGAATGTAAATAAATCATTTAGACTTTGAGAATCTTTTACCAAAAGGGTAGACGGGAGACAAGAAATGTTGTTTTTTTAAACCTGTCTTGGCCCCTCTAAACTCCTTTTAAATTATGCTTATAAACTGGCCTATTTTTTCATTAGTTCAATATTTTCTTACATCTTCACCTCATAGGATATTTTTTCCTGAAGGTTTATTTAGGTAAATTCATTTATCTAAATTCAAGAATTTGTCAGGTGAATTTTTACTCTGCCAAATTTTTGCAGGTGATAGGTTTATAAATAAATAGTTTCACTAGTATATAATGTAAGTTGCCAGTTTTCCAGTCTCCTTGCAATTTTTCCAGCCTATCCCTGCTGCCTGGTCACAAAGCTAGTGCCACGTATTGTAGGTTATTTTTGTGGCAGTATCCCATATCTAGCTATCAATTTCATTATCATTCATTACTATATCATGAACTACCCCAAAATTTAGTAATTTAAAGTAACAACCATTCCATCCAAGATCAAGTGCCATATTGACCTCTCCCACACCTAAAATCTGCATTTGAAAAAATTCCTTAGGTAATTCATATTGACATTAAATTTTAAGAAGCGCTGACCTAGGCTGCTTTTAAAAATTCAGTTGTTGTGGCCCACCTCTAATTTAATTATCCTAGGGTGAGTACCAACCATTAATGTTTTTTGAAAGCCCTTTGAGTGATTCTAATTTGCAGTCAGGTTGAGAAACTACTACTTGTTGAGTTTTGGTAGAGAAACAATAATATCCACAATTTTCTGAAAAGGCTATTAAAATGTTCCTCTATTTTCCAATGACCTGAGGCTGTATTTTCTTCAAATGCTTTGAGCAAAACAACATATCACAACAGATTGAATACAGAAGCAGATATGAGAATCCAATTTTCTTCTCTTAAGCTGGATATTAAAGAGCTTTGCAAAAATGAAAAAACTACCCCTCTTTTCTTCAAAACTTTTGTTGGGAAAACATACTTATTTTCATAAAAATATTTTTATGTTAACATGTAATAATTTGTTATTATTCCTTTTTAATGCATCATTAAATAAGTATTTTTAATATTTATGTTTTAATTCTAATATGGTAAACATCAAGAGAAATAAATAGTTTTCTAGAGTCTTACTCTTTTTTTTTTAAGATTTTATTTATTTATTTGTCAGAGAGAGAGGGAAAGAGCACAAGCTGGCATAGTGGCAGGCAGAGGCAGAGAGAGAAGCAGGCTCCCCGCTGAGCAAGGAGCCAGATGCAGGACTTGATCCCAGGATGCTGGGATAATGACCTGAGCAGAACTTAACCAACTGAGCCACCAGGCGTCCCCTCTTACTGGTTTTTACCAAAGCTGCTTGTTAAATTTTCCAGGAATCTTACGAACTAGTTGTACCATAAGAATAAATTATATAGAGAGGATTCAAAGATGTTGGAGTAGTAAGCACCCGGAATCTGTCACCTAGACAAAAATTGCACTGGCAGAATATGTGTCATGTGACTATTTTGGAACTCCTGAGTCTATGGAAGTTCACAACTTCTAGGGGGAGGTTTGGAAGATAAATTGCAGTAAATTTTAGTCAATTTCAGCTCTACATACAAGAGCAGCTCCTTTTCCTTCCACCTCTGCTCCCCACCCGGCACCCTGGCAGGTGGCTTTGCACGTTTCCAGAGTAGCTTGCATACCATTAGTCCAAGCCAGGGTGAGCAAGAAGGACCCTCTCCTCCAAATACAGGTGATCTGTGCTTTGTTCAATGATTGCTGCAGAGATGCAGACAAAAAACGGGTGGTCATTGTTGTTGTACCTACCCCCATTGTTGCAGCCCCCTCTGGCTGAAGTGACTTACAGGGGATTTAAAGGGATGGCACCCCTTTTTACCCTCCCCTCATTTTTTCTTTTTCCCCTTTTGGAAGCCGGACATTAAAAACTAGGACATTCAAAAGCCAGCCATGAATGAAAATGGCCCATCTACTTCATGGAAGCCCTCTTGAGAGCTTATAGAATGGTGCCTTATCTATTTTTTTAGTCTCTCAACTATGCATTATGCACTCTGAGGTGCTCAATTAGTAATTGTTAAATAACTGAGTTATCAGCATTTGGCTAAATGTCTGTTACATCAGATGTTTAACCCTAAGATGCAGCTGTTCATTCAATGAATATCTTTAAGCATTTACAATATAAAAGAGGCTGTACTAAGTGCAAAAGACAAATACAGTATCTGGTAATGGAGCTTGTGTAGAGATAACATTAAACAAGATTTAAAGTATGAGGATGATTATTTTGCAGAGAGCGATATGAACCCGAGAGTCACTAACTTAGTCCGGGAGATGACCAGAAGAAGCCCCTCAAAGTGAACTGAAGAATGAACTGACCGGTTGGAGTAGAAGTGGAGTATTCTAGGTAGAGGAAATATAAAAATACCGTCTATTCAACCAATTTATTATGAAGGAGGCCCTCAGCAACAATTTGTTGAGTCTAGATTTATTTAGCACACATGGACTTACCCTGCCATTAGGAGATCCAAGTTAAATGCCCTGGGTGTTCATGTAACACACTCTCAAGAATAAATAATAAGCAGAATAGAAAGATTAATAAAAATAAAATTAAAGTAATAAATATAGAATGAATAAGTTAGTTTCATAGAATGCCCATCCAACCCAAAGAAGAGTGTTAGGGCAAGCTCTCTAGAATGTGCAACTCTCAGCACTGCACAGGCATAAAGAGGAAGTCAATATCTTGATGGAAAAGAGTCTCCCAGGGAGCAGAGACTTAACACCTGTGTCCCTTTGGGAGTCCTGTGAGGTGTCTTATTACTGGGTCTGTAAATTATGCAGCCAAATCCTTCATTCATATTAATCAGTCTGTACTTCTTTTGCCCGTCGGCCTGATTAAAATATATGCAAGGAAAGTGAATGAGAAGGTTGATAATCTTGAGAGCTGAGATAAATAAGGCAGGAGACAGAGGCTAGGGCTGCATTTCTTTCAGGGATCAGAAGGGAAGGTGGTAATTGCTGTTTATACAAAACTTCTTAATAATTTGATTTTTGGTTCCAGATTGAATACACCTTCCTAAACAGTGTGCTTAATATCATAAAGTAGTAAATGGATAAAATTTGTGAATTTTTAAAGAAATCTGATAAAAAATCAAGGGGGAGTTTATTGAGTGGGACATACCTAGGACAATTTAGAGATAATTAGGAAGTCCATAAACTTTGTTACGATATTGCTGTATATGCAAAACTTTACATTTATTAGTTATGTCTGCAATGGTGGGGTGACTTTGTTATTCTTGGTGATGTTTTAGTGATAGAGTCCTTGGAAGTACCTAGGAAACATCTTAGAGATGTCAGCTTGATATGTAACTTGAGTTCCAGTGGCCTCTTTGTGTTAACATAATTCATTAAATATAGCTGTATCCTGAGGAAATTTTATAGTATTGCAGAGTTCTTCAGAAGAGGGCCCTGCTACATCCCCTAAGATACATAAGATTCTTCAAACTGATGGCCTGGAGACGTCCACGTCACAAAGCTTGCTTAGAGACCTGATATTTATTCTTAGATCCTAGATCAAAAATAAGCCACATCAGTTCCTGCCTGGCACATTGTCGATACTTAGTAAATATTTGTTGAATGAATGTTGAATAAGAGCTTTGTGGTTACACCTCCTAGGAATTTTCCACACTTTGATTTCAGATTCCTCATGCCCTTGGCTCTAGGTACCTCAGGAGGAGAAAGTCACCATTCCCCCCCCATATAATTTCCTCATATATTTGTAAATGGTCAATAACAACTCATACAGAAATGGTATCTGAGTTCTTGTGGCATGAATGCTGCTCCTCCTCTACAAAATACCATGACTTCATCCCCTGGAGAGAAAAGGTCCACTTTGAGCCATTCCCCACCCTTTGCCTACCATGTCTTTCAAGGTTTTCTGCCTGGCACCACATGTTCCATCAAGTACCCAGAGTTTGCCAATTCTGTGGGGGAATACTCTTAAAGTTACAAGAAGCTTCAGTCAATTTTTTGGGAGACTGGACTGTTCAGGTCTTTGAGTCAAAGAGCTTCTAGTATCCCTAGGTCCTGCAGGCACAATGGGAGTTTTAACAGTGATCACTTCTTCAGGCTGTCCAAAGAGCAGCTCCCAGCCAGACTATGGCTAGGAGACAACCTTTCCATCTCCAGTGGAAGGATGCCTAGTCTGTTTATCTCTTCTGCTCTTCCATGTGCCAGGGTTCCACCTGCAGGGTTCTTGCTTATTCCTGGCCACATTTGGGCAAACTGAGACTGGCTGAAGTTGTTTAATTAGAGCTGAAATATAGACATTGGGACCTTAACCTTGGTGGGAAAAGAAACTGGCAAGCTTCTGCATCCCTCAGGCATCTCTGTTGTCTCTGAGAAGACTGGAAGCAGAACACCAGCTCATTCTACACTTAGAGCCCTTCCAGCCTCAACCTGCCATCCTTGCTCCCCATTTCAGAGCTCATCCAGCAGGAGGAAGGAGGCACCTGCAGCTCCACACACATAGAGCAGGTCCCAAATCTCGAACTCTTCCATCCTCAAAGATAGATGATATGCAAAGACCTGTGGAGACCAAAGCCTGGAGTAGGGCAAGAAAATACATATTAAGGGTTGGTGAACATTCCAAGTTTTAAGGAGTACAGAGGATGAAACAGAAGTCATCAGATCTGGTCTCAGTTTTCTGAAAGCCAGCTCAGTCTCTCCAAGGTCTGGTGCCTAGTCAGGAGTGCCAACATTCCCAGGAGGAAAGTCAGAACAAAAGTCTTGATTCCCATAGAAAGCCATCTCTGGCAGCTGTTGCTAGGAATCACTTTGTGTGAAGTCATGTGAAGAATGACTACTGACAACGATATAGAGACAAATGGTCTGAAATCTATGTCATGTCATAATGGCCTCCTCAGGATACCAGAACAGATCCCAAACATTTCACAGAGGAGCAATTCTTCTGTCCTCAGCATAGGTGGGACACCAATTCCCAACTGCTGCAGATGCAATCTGCAGGTAGGTAGGTTCTAGTCAAAAAATGAACACTGAAGTATAAACAGGTCTATCTGTACTTCCTAGAGGAGACGCCCAAGACTTATGGTCTATGAGTGCTAGGAAATTCAGAGGTATTATCTTTTCTTAGGTTTTGAGTGTGGGTGTTCAGTATACTCTGGATCCTTCTGGGATTTTTGCTAATGTAGGGGAATGTAATCAATAAAGACCCAGTGCTCTGCAGGGCAAGTATAAGCAGATATTTTCATACAAAATTCAAATCTCATAATTTAGACTTTACTTCATACCTCGGGAATCATGATTAATGAGGATTTTATTTGATGACTGCATTTAAATATAACTCAGAGAGACCAGCTATGTGATAGATTCACACACAGTTTCAGCTGTTGATGCAGGATGCTGAGTGACTCCGCCATAAACAGCAGCAGTTGGTACTCAGCCACATTCTCTTGCTAATTGGCCTCAGTTAGAAGATCTTGGAGAGACTGCAGAAAATGTTCTAAATACTGGCTCATGTTGGCCTCTGGAAAGGCTGTCCTGGCTCTGTGGCTCTCACTGGGCTCTTAGTTCCAGTGGCCTTTCTTTTGGACCAGCACTTGATTGCCCACTGTAGCTTTGACCCTCTTTTTCTTCAAAGGCCCCATGAAGCTCCCTTGAAAATAGCCTGTCATGTAGCACTTTTATGTTTATCAATAGTAGCTTCAGCTAGAATTAATATGGAGGAAGAGAAGTAGTTATAACAAAGATAATCATAATTAAACTAGGGACTTTTTTAAAGCCTTAGTTAAGTGGATTATGCCAGTTTGGTTTTTTTGTTTTGTTTTGTTTTTGTTTTTACTTGAAGTATAGTTGACCCAGAATGTTAGATTAGTTTCAGATATACAACATAGTGATTCAACAACTCTATGTGTTATGCTGTGCTCACTACTAGTCACCATCTGTCACCATACAACACTATTATAATATCATTGACTCTATTCCCTATGTTATACCTTTTATTACCATGAATTATTCATTCCATAACTGGAAGTCTGTATCTCCTATGCCCCTTCATCCATTTTGTCCACCTCTTCCCATCCCTCCTCCTCTGGCAACTATCAGTTTGTTCTCTGTATTTGTGGGTCTATTTCTGCTTGTTTGTTCATTTCTTTTGTTTTTTAGATTCCACATACAAGTGAACTCATATGGTATTTATCTTTCTCTGACTTAGCATCTCATGGCTATCATTTAGCATGATACTCTCTAGGTCCATTCAAGTTGTCACAGATGGCAAGATCACATTCTTTTTTTATGATTGAGTGATATTCCATTGTATATATATGAATTATGCTAGTTTTTAAAAATTAGCTAGGAAGCATCCCATTTCTATACTCTGTGTAGATTATCTACCATGGGAAGTATCCATTCATTAGAAATTCCAAAAGCATTTCCCTGTAAAACTGTCAGGGCTGAAAAATTATACTTATTTCAAGAAAAATTAACAACTTCTCAATTTTTTCTCTATGGTAATGGACTGTCAGGGTTTTCTACTTCTTTTTTAGCTAAATTTGGTAATATGTGTACACATGCACACACACACACACTCCTTTTAGTAACTTTAGATGTATAGAAAAAATTGAGCGGATATACAGTTTTAAATACTCACTCTCCATCTTCCCATCATCCAGCAATTTCTCCTTTTATTGACATCTTGCATTAGTGTGGGACCTTTTTTGCAAGTGTTGAACAAATATCAATACATTATTAACTAAAGTTCATAGTTTACATGAAAGTTCACTCTTTGTGTTATAGAATTCTATCGATTTTAACAAAGGAATGTCATATATCCACCATTACGTATCATACAGAATAGTTTCACTGCCTTAAAAAATCCCCCTGTGCTCCACCTGTTAATTCCTTCCTGCCCCTCCAAACCCCTGCCAACCACTGATCTTTCTACTATCTCTAGTGTTGCTATTTTAAGATTGCATATTGCTGGACCATACAGTATAAAGCCTTTTTAGACTGGCTTCTTTCACTTAGAAATACACATTTACGTTTCCTTGTGTCTTTTTGTAGCTTAATAGCTCATTTCTTTTCTTCTTTTTTTTTAAATCACTGAATGATATTCCATTGTATGGATGTACCACAGTTTACCCATTCACCTATTGAAGGACATCTCGGTTATTTCTAGGTTTGGGAAATTATAAATATAGCTTCTATAAACAGTAATGTGAAGGTTTTTGTGCAGATGTAAGTTTTCGCCAATGTAAGTAAACACCTAGGAGCATGTTTGCTGGATAGTATGGTAAGTCTATGTTTAGCTTTATAAAAAACTACCAAATTGTCTTCCAAAGTGGCTGTACCATTTTGCATTCCCATGAACAATGAATGAGAGCTCCTGCTGCTCCACATCCTTGCCAGCATTTGATGTGGTCAGTGTTTTGAATTTTTGCATTTCTAGTGTATCTCATTGTTATTTTAATTTGCAATTCCCTAGTGACATATGATGTTCAGCGTCTTTTTATAGGCTTATTTTCCATCTATATATCTTCTTTGGTGAGGTGACTGTTTAGATCTTTTGCTTACTTTTTAATTGAATTGTTTTCTTAATTCTTTGTATATTTTGGATACTAGTCCTTTACCAGATAGGTGTTCTGCAAGTGTTTCCTCCTAGTCTGTGGTTTGTCTTTTCATTGTCTTGGCAAAGCCTTTCAGAAGCGGATTTTAATCAAGTCCAACTTATCAGATCACCTCCCCCCCGCCCCGCCCACCCACACATACACAGCCTCCCATGGACCATGCTTTTGGTGTTGTACCTAAAAAGTCATTGCCAAATCCAAGGTCATATAGATTTTCTCTCATATTCTAAAATTCTTAGAGCTTTGCATTTTACATTTAGGTTTGTGATCCATTTGAGTTAATTTTTGTGGAAGGTGTAAGTTTGTGTCTATATTCATTTTTTTGCATATGGGTGTCTAATTGTTCCAGCACCATTTGTTGAAAAGACATTTCTCCACTGAATTGCCTTTCCTCCTCCATCAAAGCTCAGTTGGTTATATTTGCGTGGGTCTATTTTGGCTTTTTCTATTGATCTATTCTTTCTCCATTACCACACCATCTTTATTACTATAGATTTATAGTACGTCTCCAAGTCAGCTAGTACCAGCCCCCCAACTTTGTCCTCTTCCTTCTACTCCCCCTCATGTTTCCTCTACCTTCTCCTTTTTCTTTGTTCTGTTAGTTATTTCAGATTTTTCTTCCCATATAAACTTTGGAATTAATTTTTTTAAGATTTTATTTATTTATTTCACAGAGGGAGAGAGATCACAAGGAGGCAGAGAGGCAGGCAGAGAGGAGGGGGGGAAGCAGGCTCCCGCTGAGCAGGGAGTCTGATGTGGGCCTTGATCCCAGGACCCTGAGATCATGACCTGAGCTGAAAGCAGAGGCTTTAACCCACTGAGCCACCCAGGCGCCCTGGAATTAATTTTTTTATATTCACAAAATAACTTGCTGGAATTTCGGTTTGGATCATGTTGAATCTATGTTCAATTTTACTATTCTTATCCATGAACATGAAATATTTCTATTTATTTGGATGCTTTATTTCTTTCATCAGATTTTTGTGGTTTCTCTCATATAGGTCCTATACATGTTTTGTTATATTTATGCATAAGTCTGTCTTTCTTTTGGTGCTAATATAAACAGCTTTGTTTTTAATTTCAAATTCCAATTATTCATTGCTAGTATATAGAAAAGCAATTGATTTTTGTACATTAACCTTTTATCCTGTAACTTTACCATAATTGCTTATTAGTTCCAGGTGTGGGTTTTGTTGTTGCTTTTTATTTTTTGTTTCTTAGTTTATTAGGGATTTTTCTACATATATAATCATGTTCTACAAACAAAGACAGTTTTATTTCTTCCCAATCTGTATATCTTGTCTTACATTAGATAGGAATTCCAGTTAAATGTTGAATAGGAGTGGTGAGAGAGGATGCATTTGCCTTGTTCCCAATCTTAGGGGAAAAAAACCTCTTGTTTTTTTTACCAGTAAGAATGATATTAGCAGTGGGTTTTTTGTAGATGTTCTTTATCAGGCTGAGGCAGATCCCTTCCATTCCTAGTTTTCTGAAGGTTTTTTTTTTTTTGTATGAATGGCTGTTGAATTGTGTCAATTTTTTTCATTTATTGATGTGATTGTGTGATTTTATAAGTTTTTTAAATTATTGTCCCCAGAGAGGATTTTTTTAAAAAATTTCTTTTATTTATTTGAAAGAGAGAGAGCATGAGCAAGAGGGAGAAGCAGACTCCCCACTGAGCAGGGAGCCTGATGGGGGGCTCTATCCCAGGACCCTGAGATCATGATCTGAGCTAAAGGCAGACTCTTAACCAACTGAGCCACCCAGGGGCCCCAACTTTATATTTTTTGTATATATATTTGTGTGTGTGTGTGTGTATACACACATATATATAGAAATACAGGATATGTATATTCATCCTATATTTCTCAAGAAATTTTTATTTCTTTCAGATTTTAAGATATATTGGCCTAATTATACATCAGCTTCTTATGAATTTAAACATTTATTCATTTAACAATTATTTATTGAACATGTACTCTGTTGAAGATATTACCTTAGGTATGGAGAATACATGAATAAATAAGGCTGTATGAAAGTTTTGGGATAAATTTGTATTTGGCATGAGGGAAGGTGAGAACGAGGAGGAAAAAACTAAAAAAAAGAAGACCAAAAGGGAATTGGGCAATAGTAAATCAGAGAGAATGCGAAATTTCCTGTCCCCCAAATTGTTCTCACTGAACTCTTAATTGAGGAATGGTCACTCTGTATGGGA
The DNA here is from genome assembly GCA_002007465.1 of Ailurus styani. Taxonomy (NCBI): domain Eukaryota; kingdom Metazoa; phylum Chordata; class Mammalia; order Carnivora; family Ailuridae; genus Ailurus; species Ailurus styani. The sequence continues at coordinate 656,667 of LNAC01000428.1, forward strand.
CAATTAACTGAGTGATAATAGGCTTCTGTGATTTCTGCTGTCCCTAACTGCTCTAGAGTTCAGAATAATATCCAAACCCCTCACCATAAAATATCACACACCACTTCATGACTTACTCCTTGTCTACCTGTTCATATTACTCATGTTGTTCTTCAGTCCATGCACATACTGCTCCATTTACCTCCACTGCTCTTTTCCCTCTTATCTGATGGGTCAACTCCTAGTTATCTTTTATTATCTTGATCAGTCTCTCAGGGCCTAAACTGCTTCTACTAAACTGCATTCTAAATAACTTCCAGTCTTTCAGTGCCCTCAGTTCAGCTCTTTAGACTTCACCCAGTATTATTATTCCTTCATTTGCCTAGTGTTCACTGAATGACCAGTCTGTGCTGACCCAAGAATGAAAGGCAGCGCCCTAAGACCTATTTACTAGACAGACAATTTTCTAATCTCTTCTCACGTAAGAAAATTTCATTATGTTAAAACTGGAAGATCTGTTTTAAGGCTGAATGTGGAAACAAGGAAGTATGGAGAAAGACAATGTTTGTGTAAGGGAATAACTCAATAGGACTCCAAGCAGATGGTTTCTATTTTCTCTGAGATAAAAGTAAGTTCATCTGCTGGGAATGTGAAGAGGATGTTAAAGGTCTGAATAACTGTTGTGGGAAATGGGAGAGGAGGCTGAATACACACCAAAGATTTGACAGTGTGCTGAGAATGGAGCGAAGTTGGAAACTGTAGAAGTAACTATCTCCCTGATGTCAAATTTTCACCTGCAGCATTCTGCACTCTGAAGGTAGGAGCGAAGACTGGTGGTTGCACTGATCCAGGCTTTCCTGGGTGGCTGAAATCAGGGATAAGAGAATATAATGTATTGATGAAGTACAGCAGCTTTGGCATTTGATAACTTCAAATCCTGTCTCTGCCACTCATTATGTAAATTCATGCAAATTACTCAATCTTTTCAAGCCTTATTGTATCCAATGTAAGATGGTGATCTTCATAGATTCACAGATTCAAAAGAGACTTGAGTGCTCTACTGCATACTGTTCTTGGACCTGGAGGGAGATGTAGCTGAGATCAAGAGACAAAAATTCCTGTCTTTTGGAAGTAATAATTTAGTGAGAAAATAAAGATAAATGAAATAAAGACGACAAAGTGCTTAGGGAAGAGCGTCTGGGTGGCTCAGTGGGTTAAAGCCTCTGCCTTTGGCTCGGGTCATGATCTTGTGGTCCTGGAATCGAGTCCCGCATCGGGCTCTCTGCTCAGCAGGGAGCCTGCTTCCTCCTCTCTCTGCCTGCCTCTCTGCCTACTTGTGATCTCTCTCTCTGTCAAATAAATAAATAAATAAAATCTTTTTTTAAAAAAGGTGCTTAGGTAAAAATAAGCAGAGAAAGGGTATAGTGCATGCAGGGGACTGCTATGAAAGGTGAGTAGTCAGGGAAGGCTTAGTGAGCTGACGTTTGAATCTCAAAGAGTTATGTAAGCGTTAGGGGAAGGATGCATATAGTGGGCTAGCAATAAATCCAAACTAATGTTCTTATTGTCAAGAGTGCCTGAAGTCAAGGGAGTTGACTTTCCCCCACTTTCCTTAGGCCTTAAGGAGAGCATGCATGACTTCGGTGACTATTACTGGAGCTTTTCACTGACTCCCATTCCAGACCTGGGCCCTCAAATCTCACCTTTTGCTTAAGTCCCAGCTCAAACGCCACTTCCTCAGAGGCACTTTTCTAGTAGTATTCACTATTCTCCCACTCACGTCCTTAGAGACATCTCAGATTCTTTTTCATAAAGCCGCCAGGTTCTAGTCCGAGCTCTAATCACTAGGTCACTATTTGTCTTTGGGCGAGGACCTTTAATCCGGTTCTCATTTTTCATCAGTAAAATGAAAAAAATCATTAGACGACCTACTTTCGGGTTCTTAGTATTTTACGATTCTAAGAGCAAAACCCATATGCTCACTCCCTTCTCACACACAGCTCATTCATCAATCCTATGACACCTGGTACTCGCAATACGGGGCTCCGCAAAAGTCCAAGCCGTAGTCTTGGCGAGTCACTACCAGCACCGAAAAGAAACCAACCGAGCGGCCCTCCCACTTCACGCTGTTCTACACCTGACCCACCGCAGAAGGCCCGCCCTCCCGGCATTTCCGGTTCTTCCGCCGATCTTCTTCCGGAACACTTGCTCACGTTTGACTCCGCCCCTCCTCCACTGTTTAGAGACCATTGGCTCTTTCTTTGAGGAAGCAGAGAACTTCCTGGCTTTGATTGGTTTCCGTCATTGTTGATGGGTTAGTTACAAACAAGGCGTGCCTGGTCTCCCTGGTAACGCCCTGCCGATAGCCCGGATTGGTTCATGTCCTAATCCCATTTTCCGTCCCAACTGCGAGTGGTTGAGTCCCTTGACGGGGCGCGGCGGTGGTAGGTGTCGCGGACGGGATTCCCGAGCTGACGTGGCTTAAATTTGGAAGGGGGCAGCTGGCGCCTCCGGCCGCAGCCTCTTCCAGGTGAGTGAGGGATACTCCCCAACTCCTCCCTTCCTTGAGTCTTTTAACGGTCACCTCTGCGCAGGGGCCGCCGAAGCGGCCACTCTCGGGTCCCTTCCCCGCCCCTCCTCTTCTGATTCGGTCCGGGATCCGGCCCTACACACGCCTCCCCTCCCCTACCAGGCCTAGTTCTAGTTGCTCACAAGCATGCTGGCCCTATCGAAGGGCTTCGGGGTCTCCCTGCGCGGCTCGGGGCACACATGCGCGGTCTGCCCCGTGCCAGGCACGTTTCTTGTCCGGGAGCAACGGAGAGAGCTCTCGGGTCAGGGCTGTCCGCTCGGCCTTGTTTCCTGAGCGGCCTGCTCAGGCCGCCCTAGGTACGCAGTAGCTGACGTCGGGGAGAACCTGCCTGGGCCCTGCGCTCAGGCCCTAAACAAACTTAGTGTCCGGAAAGGGAGGCGGGACCCAAAGGAATCCAAGCTCCTGAAGGCGGAGATCACCGAAACAGTGGAATTATCACACAGAAAGGGGGCCTGTCAAACGATCCTGCTCATGAATTGCTGATGAGGAATCTGCAAGAGGAATGATCTTCGCAATGCCATCAGCACTAAAATCCCAGGAATCAGAGGTGGGCAGGCAGTTAGAGGAAAGGGACCTCTGAAGAAAGTTCTGGAGGAAAAAGAACTTGATTTGGTGGTGTGCAGGATATTTATCTGCTTAACGGGAGTGCTGTGTAGGGGGAAGGGGAGGGTAAGTCCCTTGACAAATGAGGAATATATTTGTCTGACTTATTTAAAGAGTTCCAGTTGGTCTATGGGGAAAGAACGGCCTAAGTGTGGGACAGAGATATTTAAAGTCACTGCATAAGTACTTTCACTTTTGGCGATAGTTGGAAGCTTTCCGAGCTTTAAAGAATCTTACAGTGCTTTGCAAGATGGCAGTGGAGTACTCTGTACAGAAAGGCTCGGAGGCCTTTCCAGAAACATGAAGTAATTAAGTATGTATGGTGAGAATGACTATNCCGAGCTTTAAAGAATCTTACAGTGCTTTGCAAGATGGCAGTGGAGTACTCTGTACAAAAAGGCTCGGAGGCCTTTCCAGAAACATGAAGTAATTAAGTATGTATGGTGAGAATGACTATGAATAGTCAAACCCAGTAAATATTAAGTTGGAAATGGCATGATTTAGTCGTGGAATAGATATAGGAAGAAGTTCAAGAGAACTAAAAAGTTGCAAACATTATACACTGATAGTTTCACAGCTTTTAGTTTTCATCCCTTGACCATGGAGTGAACATCTAATGCTTTCCTCTTCACTTCCTTACAGTTGTTTAACCATATCCAGTAGTTCACAAACATGTTTGCACACCCTATCAGTAAAACATTTTTAAGCAAGCATATTCCAAATATGTTATATTTAATTATGGATAACGGTATGCATAGCACGGTAAACATATACAAAAACATACTTGAAAGGATGAAAAGTAAATTCTTACCTACTCTCTAGGACACTCACAACCCAATTTGGGGACCACATAAAGTTGTTTACTTATTTTACAAGAAGGGTGTTTACATGTCTAAGGACTTTCAGGCTGGATGGGGAACCTTTTTTTTTCTTTGAGGACCTCCATTCTTCTGGGATAGAACCTAAAAACCTTCTTTAGGAGATAATTTTTTCCCCTTCTGTTTGACTCTTAAAGGTCCCTTCCTTTTTCCCCCTTTGCATTAATGGATTAATTAAAGGGATATTGATTTTACTCATTTGTAAAGATAATAAATCATTCATAAACTTCTCTTGGTTAAAAAATATAAAGAAAGAATCACTTGGAACAGATCTCGTCACTGATCATTACATACCACTCTGTTGTTAGTACATAAAAGGAGGCTAGACTCAATAATACTGTATTTTTAATTAAGCCATGTAAAAATCAGCAATATATATTTTTGGTAAAATGAAATTCAGTAAAAAAGGATATAATATGACAACAAAAATCTCTTTCTCCTCTATCTACTGACTTTTTTTCCTATTCCTATTTTTCCTATTCCCCACTTCCCAGTGCTGTAGGTAATTTCTTGTTTCTTCTTAAGAAACTTTCTGATTATACTCAAGCGCTTNAAACTTTCTGATCATACTCAAGCGCTTATATACCCTCCTCCATTTTCTCTTCCACAAGTGGAAACATGATACGCAAATGTTCTCCACTTTTCTTTTGCCACTATATTTTTCTCTATCCATAAGTATTAAACTACTTCATTCTTTTTTTAAAAATATCATCCCCCCCCCTTTTTTTAAAAGATTTTATTTATTTGTCAGAGAGAGCATGTGCACAAGCAGGGGGAGCAGCAGGCAGGGGGATGCGGGACTCGTTCCTGGGACCCTGGGATCATGACCTGAGCTGAAGGCAGACACTTAACCAACTGAGCCACCCAGGCATCCCTAACCTACCTCATTCTTTTAAAAGGCTATACAGCATCCCCTGTAGAAATATCAAAATGTATTTAACGTGTCCCCTATTGATGGACGTTGGGTTGTATTCAGTTATTAGACATCACAAACACGTACATATATCCTTGTGTCCTTTTGTGAACCTATCTGTGGTATAAACATGGGATTCTTTGGGCCATACCACTCTGAATCATTTTATTTTAGTTTATGTACTGCTCAAAAAAGGGTGCTTATAGAACTGTAAATATATATAAGTATATGAGTGTTCTCATGGCCCCAGCTCTATTTTCAGCCTCAGTGAAGAATGTTGGGTGATGAGGTTACTGAGAAAATAGATTATCTTTTGTGTGTCTCCTCCAACGGAGAAGCTTTATGGAGCTCTGTGACTAGTCAAATTAATCTCCTTTATGTTGTAGTTTACTCATCTTAAAACTGGGGATATTGATAGTACCTCCTTGCTGGGTTTAATTATAAAAAACGTAATGAGATAGAGTAAATTTTTATATGTAAAGCTATTGAAACAGTACTTAGTGCATAGTGCTGGGTATATAAATTATTAGCCACCATTTACTTCTAAATTTGTTAATGAGAATAGTCTTTTGTGTCATGAAAATTAGCTTTTCATTTTGCAGTTGTTAAATTATATCATAATATTGGATGTGCTTTTCCCCTGCTCTCTAGCACCATTTCCTCTTAGCTTCTCAAACTGATTGAGAATCACATTGAGAATTAAGGAAAACTGTGGCTCAACCAAAAACGCATTAAATAAATTAGAGGAGTGACTTGGAGATCTCACCATTTTCTGTGTTGTTTCTTTGGGAAAATGTGATTTAAATTCCAAAGCAAACAGATGTGCTCCCAGGCATGCACTGTCTTCAGTTATTGCTTTTATTTTCCCATGCCTTTGTACTAAGTTCTCTGTGCTTAGGGACATGCCTTATATTTCTTTTTATATTTTTGTGGCTCCTGGCGTTATGCTCCATGCCAAGTGGGTATTTTGAAAATAATTATTTATAGCAAGCAGTGGAGACTGTGAGAAAATAATACTTATTAAATTCCAGGTGCCACCTCAACATACAAGTGCTGAGATCCTGTGGCAGCATTTATGGAAGGTGTGGCCAGCAATGACTTTGGAAGATTGTTTTATTTGCCTAAGTGTTTTATTGGAGGTTGGCCATCGCCTGAAGCCCTTTATTTTTTTCTTTTCCCAAGTTGGTATTCGTGATTCTGTGACTTATCTAACAGTCACATATATTCCTTACATGAATTTCTTACTGTGAACATGAGTATTTTTCCCTTTACTAGTTTTTATGTATGCATTTATCCATTTCTGTCCTATAGTGAGCCTTAAAAGAGGGAGAGATCCATCCTTCTTCATTTAGCCTAAGCATGACTAATTAGTGTCTCTTTTGCCCTCAAGTTCTCAACCTTTGAACTACTTCACTGTGCTTGAGATGCCCTTCCCAGTTACATTTACATATCATTCATTTTATGTCAACAGCTATACAAATAACTCTTGAATCATGGAGTTATAATCTGGTCATTAGAGTGCTTCTTGTCAGTTTTCTTCATTTGAAGATAAGGAAACTGTAAAATAACTTACCCAGCAGAGTACAGCCTCTTTCTGTTGGAGCCAGAACTGAAAACTCAGTTCCTGGCTCCTGATTTGGTGCTTTTTCCGCTATACTACCTACTTTCTCATGGACCTCTTGGATTATTGAATCAATCTATGAGAAACTCCTTTTTACTTTGACCTGAAGTGGCACATCCTTAATAGCAGTCTTACCTCAGATATACATATTTTTAAACAGTCATGTGAGAAAAGTAACCCATTTTTCATTTGGAGAGCTTTTTATCTTATTCAGTAATGCTTATTTAGCAGACAGACTTTGAAATGTATTAATTTCTCTGAGTGTCAGTTTTCCTTACCTTAAAATGGCGATGATGATAATACTGATCTTGCAGATTTGTGAGGATTATAGAGAACTGTCTGTAAAGTGGTACAATAATAGTTACCATTAATATTATTGTTGTCCTATGTTCATCTGTATATGTCCTTCATGTGCAGTAATTTTTGGTAGGATGGTGGTGGAGACACACCCTCCTAGGAAGGATGAATGAGAATCTCATACATGGTAGTGGTGGATACCTGTGGTGGGGGGGACAGAAAGATGGAGTTTTAGTTTGAGAAGACATTCAGGATTTTAATTGTGTGTTTGGAAAATGAAAAAAAAAATCTTTCCCGATTGGAATTACATAACCATAACAATGTTCTGGGCTAATGGTGAGATACAAAAGATTTTATTTAGGTCATACTACCTTGGACGTACATATGTGCATGTGTTTGCCCACACATGGTANTACTTTCCCGATTGGAATTACATAACCATAACAGTGTTCTGGGCTAATGGTGAGATACAAAATATTTTATTTAGGTCATACTACCTTGGACGTACATATGTGCATGTGTTTGCCCACACATGGTAGTTTTACATTTCTCTAAAGGGCCTATGGCTTTAAAGTGGTTGAGAACATTGCCACAATGTCCGAAATCTCAGTAATTTTCTATTTAGCCCTAACGGTAGTAGCAGGAGCAGTGAGATCCAAACTCCTTAGAGAAGAAAGTGAGGGTGCAAACAGCAGGGCTATGATAGAGGAGAGATGGAGGTTGGTTGGAGAATTTGAAGTGAAAATCATGGAAAATAGCCAGTGATAAAGGTATTTATAAGTCATGATATGTGGCCAATCCAGGGGTTAAGTCCAGTAACTCACTTATGGACAGCTCTAGCTATTAATTCATTTTTTAAAGACCTTTTTATTGTAAAACAAAAAAGTACCAAAAACACACCAAAAAACATATAGTTTGATGAATTATTAGGAGGTGAGCATTCTTGTCATAACTGTGAGGTCAAGAAATCTAACTTTGTTAGTCATCCAAGAAACTCCTCCATGTTCTCCTTCTTTTTATAGAAATCACTTCCTTGTGGTTTCTTTCTGATTTTATCATCCAAGTGTGAGTCTTGTCCCCTCCTTTCCCCCTTTTTAACTTGGCATCTCTTAGGTCTTTTCCTTATAATTTCTGTTGAAGAACTTAGATTTTTTTGACCTATGGAGTTTCCCACACTTTGAGAATTTCACTTTCATGAGGCAATTCGGCATATTCCTGTGTCCTTTGCATTTCTTGCAAATTAGAAGCTGGATCCAGAGGCTTCCCCAGACTGAGGTTCGATCTCCATCAAGACTATAGTGGTATAGTCTTTTAACAGAAGGTTCATAATATTTGGTTTTGTTTTTTTGTTGTTATCAGTTGTTGATACTCAATGTCTACATCCATGAATTCACAAGGAGATGCAAAATAATAGACTAAATATTCCAGTTCTACCATTTTGTTTTCATTTATTAGCTGGAATAATTTTATAAGGAGATGGATCTTCTTATCTATATTTGGTTCCTGAATGGCAAAATTCAAATAGAAAAGACCAGATAAATCCTTGACTTGGCTAGTTTTCAAGATAACTTAGTTTAGATGGTGACTAGTTTAATATTATGAACTTGTGGATTTAAATCTTTTTCATGGGTTTCAATATATTGCAATTCGCATTCTTCTTAGAGACTCAGTTATTCCTTTGGCCTGTGAGAAGCAACCCAGTTTGGCTCCCAGGTCTCCTGACATGACTCTAGTTAATTTTTTTTTTTTAAAGATTTTATTTATTTATTCGACACCCACACCCACACACAGATTACAAGTAGGCAGAGAGGCAGGCAGAGAGAGAGAGGAGGAAGCAGGCTCCCCGCCGAGCAGGGAGCGCGATGCGGGCCTTGATCCCAGGACCCCGAGATCATGACCTGAGCCGAAGGCAGAGGCTTTAACCCACTGAGCCACCCAGGCGCCCTCTAGTTAATTTTTGATAGCTTCCTTGCTCTTTTGTATAACAAGATGTTTCAGGCTCATTTTGTACATTTCCTACTTCAGAACTGGTAGCCATTTCTCTAAGAAGCTCTGCTATTTAAGAAAAAATTTTAATGGGAAATAGCATTGTAAGACCCCAATCTAGCCCTAGAGATGTTCATTGCTTCTCAGTTTGTCATTATTTTTAAAATTTTCAGTGGACAGAGCTAGGAAAATAGATGTACTAAAGTAAAATTACCTTGTAAGTTCATACTGATACTTTCAATTCAAATTCAAGATCAGTTTTTATCTTGAGGTTCTTAATTTCTTCTGTTTTATACCTATAATTCCTTTTTTCATACTGAAAACCTGATAGAATTACTATGCCCATTAATTGCTCATTTACTTTAATTCCACATGACACATACACAGTTGTCAAGGAATAACCATACTGATAAAACCACCACTAATTTTGGTTATTGCAAACAGTCCTAAGAAGTTTTTTGTTTTTTGTTTTTTTTTGTTTTTTGGACATGTTATTCACATTCTTCCCAGTTTTTCTTTATAGTAGCCCTATATATTATTNGGTTTTTTGTTTGGTTTTTTTTTTTTGGACATGTTATTCACATTCTTCCCAGTTTTTCTTTATAGTAGCCCTATATATTATTAGAGCATATAATCATTAAATATTATGTTCTCTCCATCTTAATTCTACAAGTAACTATGTATTTAGTGCTTACCACCAGTCTTTATGATGATGATTTTTTTTAAGGTTTATTTATTTATTTGGAAGAGAGAGAGAGTATAAGAGCAAGAGAGCACAAACAGAAGGAAAGGGTGAGGGAGAAGCAGATTTTCCGGTGAGCAGAGAGTCTAATGCAGGGCTCTATCCCAGGACCCTGGGATTATGACCCAAAGGCAGATGCTTAACTGACTGAGCCATCCAGGTGCCCCATGATGATGTTTCTTTAGTCACTTCGGTTGTCTCAAGCTTTCTCTTTAATAGATGCCTTAGGAAAGGCTCATGGGAAAATTTTTCATGAATTTTCTTGCTTGCTTTTAACATTCTTCTCTCTGTGCTTTTTATAGCTGAAGGTCATTTTTGCTGAAAATAAAATCCTTGGCTCACATTTTTCTTTCCTTGAATATCTCAAATCTGTAACTCCAGTTTTTTTTCTGGCAAAAATAATTCCTGTTGAAAAGTCTGAGGGTAGTCTTCTTTTCTCTTTTCTTTTAATTTTACACATGATCTTTTGGCCTAGATCTCATAGGATTATTTTTAAATCCATTAATTTTACTGGAATGTCTTATTGATCATTCTGGGTTGATATTCTCTGCTACATGGTGGGCTTTTTCAATATGTAGCTTCAAACTTCAGGAATTTAAAATTTCAGTTAAGTATTTTTCAGTTTTGTTTTTGTGTGTGTGTGCTTTTCTGTAACTTTGTTTTTCTTCTTCAGGGAATTTGTCCACATTGATTATCATCAATCTTTATCACTTTCTCCTGATTCCTTTTTTATGGCTTAACTTTAAAATTTTTTTTAAAAATAAGTTATTAGGAATAATTTTAGGTTTACTATAGAAAATATGCAAAGATAGTTTAGAGTTCAGTATAGTCCTGACCCAGTAGTCCCTAATGTTAACACATTACCTTAGCAAAGTGCATTTGTTAAAACTAAAAAACCAGTATTGATTCATAGCTAAACTCCATATTTTCTTCAAATTTCATTAGTTTCAATTTCATTAGTTTCATTAGTAACTATTCCAGGATCAAATTATAAGATATCATATTGTATTTAGTACATTTCTTTTTCTTTCTCTTTCTTTTTAAAAATTGAGATGATTATGGAGTCATATGCAGTTTTAATAAAATAAAACAGAGATCTCTTGTACAGTTTGTTTTTTTTCCCTCAACAGTTAAAATTTTAGAAAACTGTTAAATAAGATCACGACAAGGATACTTACATTAATACATTCCCAGTTTTATTTGTATTCTTGTGTGCGTGTGTGTAAGTTCTGGACAATTTTACTTGTGTAGGTTCATGTATCCAACACCACAGTTAAGATATTGAACTGTTCCAACACTACAAAGACCCCTTGTGTTGCTTTTTTATAACTTTAACCACCGTTTACCCTCCTATCTCCAGCCCCTCCCTAAGTCCTGGCAACCACTAATCTGTCTTCCATTTCTAAAATTTTGTGATTCCAAAAGTATTATATAGGTATAGGATTATAGAGTATATAACTTTTGGAAATTGGCTTTCTTTTTTTTTTATTCAGCATGATTGGAGACTCATCTAAATTATTGGGTGTATCAGTAGTTTATTTATTTTTATTGCTGTGCACTATTCTGTGGTATGTATGTACCACAGTTTGTTTAATTATTTTCTTGTTGAAGAACTTCTTTGCTGATTACAGTTTTGGGTTCTTAAAACCAAAGCTGCTATGAGCACTTATGTATAGGCTATTGTGTGACTTTAAGATTTCATTTCTCTGGGGTAAAATTGCTGTGTCATAAGGTAGTTGCATGTTTAGTTTATAGGTCATTTCTTTTTGATTTGTAAAATTATACTTTTTTAAAGATTATTTATTTATTCATGAGAGACAGAGAGAGAGAGAGGCAGAGGGAGAAGCAGGCTCCCCACCGAGCAGGGAGCCCGATGTGGGACTCAATCCCAGGCCCCCCAATCATGACCTGAGCTGAAGGCAGACGCTTAACCATCTGAGCCACCCAGGCACCCGTAAAATTATCCTTTATCTTAACTTTGTTTTTCTTAAGGCATGATTTATGATGACTATTCATTTTGCTTTTTTTTTAATTTTTAGTTTCATCTTCATTTCCAAAATGATTTTTTAAACTGTCAGTTACTTGAGTTTCGTCTTCATTTCTGGGTTTTTCTACTGTGGGGGGTAAATTGATAAATTTGTTTTATTTCAAATCAAAGTAAACACATACATGTGTTCAGCAAAGTTTGTAAGTAAATTTGATACATACCTCTATTACATACCTACTGTTTGTGCTCTGCTGTATAGTTAGATGGTATATAAAATTTATAGTTAGCTACTTTTGTTAAGAATGTTTTAATACTGGAAGTAGATATTGTCATTGTTACTTTTGAGCTTTATTGAGGTATAATTGACAAATAAAAATGTATATATTTAAGATGTACAATGTAATGTTTCACCATACATATACATTGTTAAATGATTACCTCAATCAAGCTAATTAAAAAATGGAAAATACCTATTACTTCACATAATTGCCCTTTTGTGTGTATGGTAAGAACATTTTAGATGTACTCTCTTAGCAAATTTCAGGTATCCAGTACAGTGTTATTAACTGTAGTCACTATGCTATACATTAGATCCCCAGAATTTATTCTTCCCGCATAAGTGAAAGTTTGTTTCCTTTGACAGACATCTCTATTTCCCTTACCCACTTTTCCCTGGCAACCACCATTTTACTGTCTGCTTCTACAATTGACTTTTTTAGATTCCAGCATAAGTGAGATAGTACAGTATTTGTCTTTCTGTATTTCGCATTTATTTCACTTAGCATAATGTCCTCCAGGTTCATCCATGTTTTCACAGATGACAGGATTTCATTATTTTTCTTAGGGCTGAATGGTATTTCATTGTGTATGTACAACATATTTTCTTTTTATGTTCATCAATCAATGGACACTTACATGAGTCTATATTTTGGCTATTGTGAGTAATGCTGCAATGAACATGAAATTGCAGATATCTCTTTAAGATAACGCTTTCATTTCGTTTGGATATATATCCAGAAGTGGGATTGCTGGATTATATGATAGTTCTATTTTTAATTTTTTGAGGAACCTTCAGACTGTTTTCTGTAATAGCTGTATCAATTTATATTCCCACCAACAGTGTACAAGGGTTCCTTTTTTCTCCACATCCCAGCCAATGCTTGTTATCTGTTGTCTTTTTGATAATAGCCATTCTAACAGGTATGATATGATATTGTGGTTTTGATTTGTATTTCACTGATGATTTTGGTGTCGAACATTTTTTCTCATACCTTTTGGCCATTTATATGTCTTCTTTGGAGAAATGTCTGTCCGGTTCCTTTGCCCATTTTAAAATAAGGTGGTTTTCTTGCTATTGAGTTGAGTTTCTCATATATTTTGGATATTAATCCTTTATTAGATGTTTGCAAATATTTTCTCCCATTCTGTAGGTTGTCTCTTTATTCTGTTGTTTCCTTTTCTGTGCGGCTTTTTAGTTTGATGCAGTCTCATTTGTCTTTTTGCTTTTGTTTGTACTTTTGAGGTTGTATCCAAGAAATTATGTCAAGGCCAATGTCAAGAAGCTTTCCCCCATGCTTTCTTCTACTAGTTTTAAGTTTCAGGTCTTGGATTTAAGTCTTTAATACACTTTTAGTTTTTTTTTTTATGTGGTGTGAGATAAGGGTCCAGTTTCATTCTTCTGCATGTGGATACTAGTTTTCTCAGCATCATTTATTAAAGGGACTATCCTTTCCCCATTGTGTGTTCTTGGCACTTTTTTTGAAGATCAATTGGCTATAAACGTTTGGATTTATTTCTGGGCTCTTTATATTGCTCCATTGGTCTGTATGACTGTTTTATGCAAATATCTTAATGTTTCGATTACCATAGCTTTATGGTATATATTTTTTCCAATTTTATTTTATTTAAACATTTTTTAATTAAAAAAATTTTTTTAATTTAAATTTTAGGTAGTTAACATACAGTGCAATATTAGTTTCTGGAGCAGAATTCAGTGATTCATCACTTACATACAACACCCAGTGCTCATCATAACAAGTGATCTCCTTAATACCCATCACCCATCTAGCTATGGTATATTTTGAAATCAAAAGTATGATGCCTCCAGCTTTGTTCTTGCTCAAGATTGCTTTGTCCATTCTGGGTCTTTTGTGGCTCCATATGATTCAGACTTTTTATTTTATTTTTATTTTATTTATTTATTTGCATCTTGGTGATCACATTTATTGAAAGGGGTAGAAAAAAATAAAATGCCCTTCAGCTTAAGAATTTTTGAGTTATCTGCAAATCAGCTCATTTCAGAAGTGGAAAGAATCCTTGGTCATTTCTTAATATCCAAATTTATACAGGTTTCTCTTTTGAGTGTCTTCTACATTTAAAGAGGCAATCATACAAAAACTCCTATATTCCAAACATGGTAAATTCTTTGTTTCAGCCAACTCTTAATGGAGGGGCAATTAGTACACTATCTCCTCAGACAAAAAGCATCAGAATATTCCGTTTTGTTGATTTATATATCTCTTCGTATGTTTCCTCATCGATTTCTATAGTAGTCACAGTTTCTTCCACATCTCCCAATATCATATTTAAATGCTAATGATAAGCATGTAATCTGCCTCGAAGCTCTCTGTCATTTCTCATGTTCACATAAATTCATTCATCCAGGCTGAGCCTGATGAAATACAGGGGCTCTTCTTTGGTGTTGGTAGTTTGTTGCTGGTCCACGTTGTCTGCCATGTTTCAAACCCTGTGCCAAATGATTTAGACTTTTTAAAATTTTTTTGTGAAAAAAAAAAGGCATTGGAATTTTGATAAGGAATGGCATTAAATCTGTAGATTGCTTTGAGTGTGGTATGGACTTTTAATAATATTCTTTAAGTCTGTGAACATGGCTATCTTTCCATTTAAATGTTTTTTTTTCCTGAATTCCTTTCTTCAGTGTGTTATAATTTCAGTGTACAGATCTTTTACCCCCCTTAGTTAAATTTATTCCTAAGTACTTTATTTTTTAAAATGCTATTATAAGTGGGATCATTTTCTTAATTGGGAAGGACAGCTTGTTGTTAGTATATAGAAACATAACAATTTTTGTATATTTATTTTATATTCTGAAACTTTATTGAATTCATTTATTATTTGTAATAATTTTTTAAAAAGAGTTATTTATTTATTCGAGAGAAAGAGAGAGACAGAAAAGGGATAAGCAAGGGGAGGGGCAGAGGGAGAGAAACTCAAGCAGACTCCATGCTGAGCATGGAGCCTGATGTGGGGCTTGATCCCACACTTGTGAGATCATGACCTGAGCCAAAATCAAGAGTTGGACGCCCAACCAACTGAGCCACCCAGGCACCCCTAGTTGTTATAATTTTTTAGTGGAGGCTTTAGGGTTTCCTATATGTAAGATCATGCTATCTACAAGCAGAGACAATTTTACTTCTTTCTGATTTGGATGCCTTTTATTTCTTTTCCTTGCCTACTTGATCTGGCTAGGTCTTCTAATACTATATTGAGTAGAAGTGGTAAGAATGGACATCTTTATATCTGATTTTAGAGGAAAAGCCTTTAGCTTTGTGCCTTTGAATATGATGTTAACTGTGGGCTGCTTGTATATGGCCTAGATTATATTGAGGTACATTCCTTCTGTACCTAATTGGTTGACAGTTTTTATCATGAAAGGATACATTTTTTAAATGCTTTTTCTGTGTCTGTTGAGATGATCATGTGATATTTATCCTTCATTCTGTTAATGTAGTGCATCACATTTATTGATTTGTGGATGTTGAACCATCCTTGCATCTTAGGAATGCATCCTACTTCACATGGTGTATGATCCTTTTAATGTGCTGTTGAATTGGTATGCTAGTATTTTGTTGGGGATTTTTGCATTTATTTCATGATGGATATTGGCCTATAATTTTCTTGTAGTGTCCTTCTCTGGATTCAGTATTTGGGTGATGCTGTCCTCATAAAATGAATTTTGAAAGTGTTTTCCTCTTCTTCAGTTTTTTTAGAATAGTTTGAGAAGGATTGGCATTAATTCTTCTTTAAACATTTTTTAGAATTCACTTAGTGAAACCATCAAGTTCTGGGCATTTATTTATTGAGAGGTTTTTGGTTACTGATTCAGTCTCTTTATATTGTTGGTTTGTTCACGTTTTCTGTTTCTTGTGATTCAGTGTTGGAAGGTTGTGTATTTCTAGAAATTCATCTATTTCTTCCATATAATTTGTTGACATACAGTTATTCATGGTAGTAGTCCCTTATGATTCCTGGTATTTCTGCATTACCAGTGTAGGGTCTCCTTCATCACATAATTTTATTCATTTGAATCTTCTCTCTTTTCTTAGTCTAGCTAAAGGTTTGTCAATTTTGTCTTTTCAAAAACCAGTTTTGTTGAAAAACTTAGTTTTATTTATATTTTCTATTTTTCTGATCTCCATTTCCTTTATTTATGCTCTGATATTTGTTATTCTGCTTTCACCTTAGTTTGTTCTTTTCTTAGTTCCTTGAGGTGCCAAGGCAGTTTGTTTATTTGAGATCTTTCATTTTTCTCAATAGAGGAGTCTATCTCCATAAATTCTGCTTTTGCTGCATCTCATTAAGTTTCCATAGGTATGTCATGTTTTCATTTGTCTCAATATATTTGATTTCCTTTTTGTTTTTTTCTTTGACCCATTGGTTCAGAAGCATGTTGTTTAATTTCCACATATTTGTGAACTTTCCAGTTTTCTTGTTATTTTTTGCACATTAGTAGTGATTTTATTTCTTCTTTTATGTTCTGTTTTTGAGATATAAAAAAAATTTAATTCCAGTTAACAATCATACAATGTTGTATTAGTTTTAGGTGTACAGTATGGTGATTCAGCAATTCCATAGTGATGGCTTCACTAAGTGAATTCTAAAAAATGTTTAAAGAAGAATTAATGCCAATCCTTCTCAAACTAGTCTGAAAAAAACTTCTCTGTCTCTCATGACAGTTTTTGACTAAAAGTCTATTTTGTCTCGTACAAATATAGTTACCTCTGCTTTTTTTTGGTTATCATTTGCATGGGTATATTTTTTCATCCCTTCACTTTCAGTTTGTAACCTTAGGGCAAAGTGAGTCTCTTGTAGGCAGCATATAGTTGGATGTTGTTTGTTTGTTTATTTTAAAGATTTTATTTATTAGAAAGATAGAGTGAGTGAGAGCACAAGCAAGGGGGAGTGGCAAAGGGAGAGAGAGAAGCGGGCTCCCTGCTGAGCAGGGAGTCTGACACAGGACTCTGAGATCATGACCTGAGCTGAAGGCAGATGCTTAAAGGACTGAGCCATCCAGGTGCACCTGGATATTATTTTTTTTAATCCATTCAGCCACTCCATGTCTTTTGATTGGATAATTTAATCCATTTAAATTTAAAGTAATTACTGAAAGGACTTACTATTGCCATTTTGTTAATAGTTTTCTGACTATTTTGTGGTTCCTTTGTTCCTTTCTTCTGTTGCTGATGTCCTGGGATTTTCAACTTCTGATGTATGGCTTTTCATGTCTTATATCATTCTTAATGCCTTTCAGTCCTTTTGGTTGATTTAGTAGGTTGTAGTTCTGAGCTATTTTGAGCATGGCTCTTTGACATGTTTCCATTTTCTGTATGGATATTATTTTGCTCTTTTTCTTATAATAACTTTATATGGAAATTGTGTTACTTTTCAGGTGCTCATTTTTATGTTAATGTTGCTGAATTTTTAGAAGGAGATTTATTTTGGATAGCTTTTCTTACTTTGCAGAGCTCCCTTTTACATTGTTTTCCAATGTTGGTTCAAAATGTGGCCATTGCATTTCTGAGATTTCCAGACTCTTTTTCTACTATCCCCAGCTCACTCTTTATTTGGGTCTTCCTTTGTTCTCTGTTGACTCTGTCTTGATGAATTTGGATTCCATCCTCAGTAGAGGGCCTGTTCTGAAAGAGAGCCCTGACTCTTCAGTTTTGAGAGTCCATGGGCCCAGACTCTTTAGCCACTTCAGACCTTGCAGGTTCCTTGCACTTATGTGGTGTTGGAATAAGGATGTACCTCCCTTTTTCAGTTGCTGTTCTTTAACTGGCTCAGCACATTTTCTGGTGAATACCCACTAGCTCCTTTGTGGTTCTCTTGGTAACCTGTCTGTCACATTCTTATAGCTTTTGTAGGGGAGCATTATTTTACCTCCATCCCCTTAAGGTTTTTCACTGGGCCTGAGAATTAAATTTCAGAGGACAGATTAACAAGGAAAGCATACAGATTTATTTAGTATAAATTTTAAGTGACACTGGAGCCCTCATAAGGAATTAAAGACCAAAAGAAATAGTTAGAATGGAACATTTATATATTGAGTTGGACAGAGAGCAGTAAATTGTAATGATACAAGGCAAAGGGGTAGTTAATCATGGAGAAGTGACTAGGAAGATAAGGATTCACAGACAAGATTTGTTTTTACAAATTCCTCTTGGCCTCAACTCTCCATCCCGGGAGATAAGAATGTTACTTTCCTCCTAACGTAGGGAGGACATCTTCCATACGGGGTTTTATATCTTGTTTTCAGGAAGAAAAAGGGGAGGTCAGGGCATTTTCTTGTACCTGCTGTTTTTCAAGTGCCTTTAGCTCAAAATAATCTTTATGCCCAAATGGCATATTTGGGGTGGAACATTCTGCCACCGCCCTCCCTCTTCACTTACCTCTTCCTCCCACATGGACAGCATTGACATGCAGATCTTATGGCTGTTGGTGGTTTGTCTATATCCACGTTTATTTTAGAGTTTGTGGGAAACTTTGTTACATTGTTTTTGTTTTTGTAAAGGCTGTATTTAGGTTTTTGGCTTTGTTATCTAGATCCTTTGTCAGTTTTTATGTGGGAATTCAGGAAGATCCACAATCAGTGCCCTCTCCTACTCCCATCTTCTCAGAGTCCCATCATTTGGTTGATTTTGTCTGTGTGTGTGCTTGTTCCCAATGTGGTCTGAAAAACCTGAAGATAAAGTGAATTTGTTTGATAAATTAGGTTCTGCTATGATTTTCTTTGATTAGTGCAAATCTCTGTGTCTAATAAAGACTTCAGTTTTGGTGTTCTTTTCCTTCATTAATGATTACTAATTAATAATGATTACTATAGAAAATTCAATCTCTAGAGTTGAAAAGAAAATTTAATCTATGTAATGGTGAGTTGTGATTTTTTTTTTTTTAACTGACTGTAGTTATGGGTCTCACAGCTTGAATGAGTGGTTATATATGGTCCCATTTACTTAAATGTGAGCCCATGTTGTCTTTCTAGTAGTTACATATATACTAATACATGGTCCTTTATTGCCCTTCGAGGAGTGGTTTTCTTTTTCCTTTTCTGTTTCACACATCTTTCCTAAATGTTATATGCTAGTTAGGTTATTCAGGATAACCTGTTATAGAAACAAACTCGCCACCACTTCTTTCTTAATCAAGGACCATGATTGCCCTAAACATTATTACTACTCAGTGTAGAAGAAAACTTCAGCAGAAGTTGGTTTTATTCAAGTGCTTATTTTGTACAAGAGCTCTTATATTTCTCCCTGCTGAGGCTTTTAAAGGCCAAATAACATTTTATCATTAAATATAAAATTTAGTGTAATTACTTATACTAGTACTATGCACAGTACAGTTCTGTTTTGATTTTTCCTACAAAGTATTAATACTTCCACTTTCAAAGGGTTTATGGACTAGCCATTGACATGATTTGAATGAATAGATAAGTAAATAATAAATAAGGGCCGTGCGAGTGTGTGTGTGTGTGTGTATTTAGGTTGTCTTTTTCTTCTTTAATGAGTTTTGTTAGCTTGTATCTTTTAAGGAATTGTCCCATTTCTTCTATGTTGGTGAATTTATGGGCATAGAGTTAATTTTTAGTGTTATAGTATTTTAGTGTATGTTATAATATTTTAATGTACGTTAGATCTGTAGTGATGTCTCCTTTTTCATAATTGGTATTACTAGTTTGTGTCTTCTCTTTTTTTCTCTTGGTCAGCCCGACTAGAGCTTTATCAATTTTTTTGATCTTTTCAAAAAACCAACTTTTTAAAAAAAGTTATTTTAATTCCACTTAGCTAACATGTAGTGTTATATTAGTTTCAGGTATACAATATAGGGATTAAACAATTCCTTACATCACCCAATACTTATTATCACAAGTATACTCCTTAATCCCCATCACTCAATTAACCCATCACCCCCAATCTCTGCTCTGGTAACCATCAGTTTATTCTCTATCATTAAGGGTCTGTTTCTTTGTCTCTGTCTCTTTTTCTCCTCTTTGCTCATTTGTCTCTTAAATTCTACATATGAGTGATATTATATGGTATTTGTCTTTCTCTGACTGACTTATTTCACTTAGTATTATACTCCTTAGCTCCATTCATGTCATTGCAAATGGCAAGATTCCATTCTTTTTTTATGACTGAATAATATTCTATTGTATATATATACCATATCTTTTTAATCCATTTATCAGTTGATGGACACTTGGACTGCTTTCATATTTTGGCTGTTGCAAATAAAAATAGGGGTACATGTATCCCTTTGAATTAGTTTTTTTTATCCTTTGGGTAAATACTTAGTAGTGCAATTGCTGGATTCTAGGGTAGTTCTATTTTTAACTTTTTGAGGAACCTCCATACTGTTTTCCAGAGTGGATGCATGAGTTAGTATTCAAGCAAGAAATTTCCTTTTTCTCCACATCCTTGACAACACCTGTTGTTTCTTGTGTCGTTGATTTTAACTGTTCTGACAAGTGATATCTCATTGTGTGTGTTTTTTTTAAGATTTTATTTATTTATTTGACACAGAGAGAGAGACTACAAGTAGGCAGAGNCCAATAGTGCAAGAAATTTCCTTTTTCTCCACATCCTTGACAACACCTGTTGTTTCTTGTGTTGTTGATTTTAACTGTTCTGACAAGTGATATCTCATTGTGTGTGTTTTTTTTTTTAAGATTTTATTTATTTATTTGACACAGAGAGAGAGACTACAAGTAGGCAGAGAGGCAGGTAGAGAGAGACAGGGAGAGGAGGAAGCAGGCTCCCTGCTGAGCAGAGAGCCCGCTGCGGGCCTCGATCCCAGGACGCTGAGATCATGACCTGAGCGGAAAGCAGAGGCTTTAACACACTGAGCCACCCAGGCGCCCTCTCATTGTGGTTTTGATTTGCATTGCCCTTAGGGTAAGTAATGATGAGCATCTTTTCATGTGTCTGTTGGCCATCTGTATGTCTTCTTTGGAGAAATGTCTCTTCATATCTTCTGTCCATTTTTTAATCGGATTATTTGGTTTTTGGGTGTTGGATTTTATAAGTTCTTTATATATTTTGTATGCTAACCCTTTATTGGATATGTCATTTGCAAATTTTCTCCCATTCTGCAAATTGCCATTTAGTTTTGTTGATGTTTCCTTTGCTGTGCAGAAATTTTTTATTTTGATGTAATCCCAATGGTTTCTTTTTGCTTGTTCTCCCTTTTCTCAGGAGACATATCTAGAAAAAAGTTGCTGTGGCCAGTGTGAAAGAGGTTACTGCCTATGTTCTCTTCTAGGATTTTTTATGGTTTCGTGTCTCACATTTAAGTCTTTATTCCACTTTGAATTTATTTTTTTTGTATGGTGTAAGAAAGTGGTCCAGTTTGTTTGTTTTCAAGATTTTTTTTCCTTTCAAGATTTTATTTAAATTCAAGTTAGTTAATATACAGTGCAGTATTAGTTNATGTGAAAGAGGTTACTGCCTATGTTCTCTTCTAGGATTTTTATGGTTTCATGTCTCACATTTAAGTCTTTATTCCACTTTGAATTTATTTTTTTTTGTATGGTGTAAGAAAGTGGTCCAGTTTGTTTGTTTGTTTTCAAGATTTTTTTCCTTTCAAGATTTTATTTAAATTCAAGTTAGTTAATATACAGTGCAGTATTAGTTTCAGGGTTAGAACTTAGTGATTACTCACCTGCATATAACATACAAGTGCCCTCCTTATGCCCATCATCCATTTACACACACACTGTTCTAGTGTGTCATGTAAAGGTATTGTTTCCTTGTTGAATTTCTGTTTAGATGATCTGTCCATTGATGTAAGTAGGTTGTTAAAGTCCCTGCTATTATTGTATTATCATGGATTAGTTCCTTTATGTTTGTTATTGGTTTATGTATTTGGGTGCTCCTATTAGATGATCTGTCCATTGATGTAAGTAGGTTGTTAAAGTCCCTGCTATTATTGTATTATTATGGATTAGTTCCTTTATGTTTGTTATTGTTTTATGTATTTGGGTGCTCCTAGGTGGGTGCATAAATATTTACAATTGTTATGTCTTCTTGTTGGATTGTCTCCTTTATTATTATATAGTGTTATTCATTGTCTCTTGCTGCAGTCTTTGTTTTAAAGTCCCCTTTATCTGATATAACTATTTCCACTCCAGCTTTCTTTTGACATCCATTTGCATGATAAATATTTCTTCATTCCCTCACTTTCAATCTGCATGTGTCTTTAGGTCTGAAGTGGGTCTCTTGTTGGCAGCATATAGATGGGTTTTATTTATTTATTTATTTTTTTATCAGTCTGTCACCTTGTATCTTTTGGTTGGAGCGTTTAGTCCATTTACATCTAGAATAATTGTTGATATGTATTTATTGCCATTTTATTACTTATTTGGTTGTTTCTGGAGCTTTTCTCTGATCCTTGTCTTTCTTTTATGGTTTGCTGATCTTTAGTGATACGTTTGGATTTCTTTCTCTTTGTTCTTTGCGTGTTTACTAGTGGTTTTTGATACAAGGTTACCATTAGGTTTGTATATAATCTCTCCTTCATANTAGTGATACGTTTGGATTTCTTTCTCTTTGTTCTTTGCATGTTTACTAGTGGTTTTTGATACAAGGTTACCATTAGGTTTGTATATAATCTCTCCTTCATATACCAGTCTATGTTATGTTCTAGGTCATTTAAGTTTGAACCCATTCTTTAAGAATTTTTGGTTTTATTGATTTTCTCTATTTTTCTTTTTTCAATTTTATTAGTTCCTGCCCTAACCTTAATTTCTTTCTTATCTGCTTATATTTGTTTTAATTTGCTCTTCTTTTTCTAATTTTGTACAGAAGGAGCATAGGTTGCTGATGTAAATCCCTTTTCCTTCTTTGCTAATACATGAATTTAATGCTGTACATTTGAACAAATATTATTTAAAGTTTAGCAAAATCACATAGTTTATCAGGAAACCCTCCTGAAAGAATGGAGTTCATTTTGCTGCATCATGGATTTATTTGGCAAAGTAGGAAAAAATAACGTTCTGGCTGGGGAAGGAAAGTTAGAAGTTCATCTTTGTAAATGAAGTTATGATGAGAGAAAAGGGATTAAAGAGAACTTTAAAAATATTATTTGCCACTAAACAATTATATACCTGTATTTTATTTAGAAAATGGTGGTGGTAATTGAAGTGCAGTGCAGTTGCCACTGAAAAGAACACTGTGTGACTACACTGAACATACTCGAATGTATTTTTAAAGATCTCATCATGCTATTTTTTGTGTCTAGTATATATCACCTGTACAGTTTATTTCACTTATAGATGATAGAGTTACCAGTACATGAGAAGCCTGTATCCATTTTATTGATTGCTATGTTTTCTTTTTTTGCAGAAATGCTGAGCCGATTGTCAGGATTAGCAAATGTTGTTTTGCATGAATTATCAGGAGAGGACACTGATGAGAATATGAGGGCTTCCCTAGACCCTGTGAGTAGCTCTATTCTGAATTAAACTGGAGAGACATACATTACATATTCTTCTGAGGGAAAGAATTTAAGATGGAAGGTCTTGAGCAGCCTCCATTTTGCTAGGTGGAAGAGAGGATTAAGAAAAGTATTGATACTTTATAAATGATCATTCTCCTGTAAGTTTGTAGCCTATGAGCCACAGTGTTGGGAATCAAGTCCTGGATGAATTGTTTTACCTTTTCCTCGGGTATTTATTCCTGTTCCCTGGGAAAGGTTTGAATAATAAGTAGCAGAACTGGGGCACCTTTCAGGTTTGAAAATGTGTTTGCTATTGTAAATTTATCTACACTTCCCTTATAGTTTATATTATATTGTTTGGTAGCCTCATGAGGAATCAAAAGAAGTCCTTTAGTTTTCTGATAGACAAACAGTATTGCCTTGTGTTTAAGAGAATTTTGTTCAACTGCTCCCTTAAATTTAAATTTTGGTCTCCTCCATTTAATAGTTTGTTATCTTTGTTTCCTTTTATTTTTCTCTTTGGTAAAATTAGGATAATACCATAAATGAGATAGTATTTTGTTTGTGAAGTATTTAACATTTACAAAATAATAATTTTAATGGCTATGATAATAGGTGCTACTGGATCAGAGTTGGAAAGATTTCTTAAGTATGGACATGAGATGGGCAAAAGATAAGATGAAGTTGGAACGAAGGAACTCTTTTTTGGACACTAATATTTTTTCCCTGATGCACTGGCAACTTTTTGTCTAAATACTAGGCATTACCCCAAGAATCTGACATGGAATTTAACGATAGGACACAAGAAGATGTTCTGGAGCGCCTGGCTTATGCCGAACAGTTGGTGGTGGAGCTAAAAGAAATCATTAGAGAGAAGGACATTCAGTTGCAGCAAAAAGATGAAGTTCTACAGGTACCATGGCTTTTCTCCTTTCTTGCCAAGCATTTGATACAAGACAGACACAACATTCACTTAGATTTTTTTTTTCACTTAGATTATTGGGGAGTGTGATTCTTATTTCCCTAATACTGTAAGATGATGCCTCCTGAGAATAACTTTTGTTCTATATTAGGTATGTGATGAATAAACATTTATATGTTTACTGTTATTGTTCTCTGACAGGAAGAAAGAAAAGCTGCTGATAACAAAATAAAAAAACTAAAACTTCATGCTAAGGCCAAATTAACTTCTTTGAATAAACACATAGAAGAAATGAAGGCACAAGGAGGGACTGTTCTGCCTACCGAACCTCAGGCAGAGGAGCAACTCTCCAAGGTATGGTAATGGGATACACTACACATTTTCTGAGTGGAAAAGCCTTCCAGGATAGCAAACCTTCATGAATCTCAAAACTTTATGAAGCTAAAGTAGTACAGCACTAAATGCTGTCCTTTGTTATTGAGCTTGCTGTCTAGCTAGGCTGTGAGCCACACACACAGAGAATAAAAGGCCAACAGAAAATGTAGACATGAAATGTGACCTAGACTTTCAGAGAATTAAAAAAGGCTAATAGGACAAGTAAATACAGTAGTGAGGCATTTGGATAGGAGAGGCACATACTTTATGGAGAAATTTCATCTTTGGTTAGAAGATTAAACTACGTGGTCTGTAAGTTTCTGCAGCTCTGAATTCTTTAATTCAGTGACTTGACACAGGATATTCTGTGTCCTCATGGCCATGTGATAGGCGATTAAAGTTTCATGCACTGTAACTGAATCAACTAAATTGCCTTGGGGTCCCTGTAAGGGGTGCTTTCTAGGTTTATGACTGCCACCAGAAAAATAATTTAAGGTCAAGGTTAGAGACAGGAGTAAGGAAAGTGGTGCCTTTTGAGAAATACAGTATTGTCCCAATACTCATTTTCATTACTTTCCTGTATAGTTAAATCCCGAATATTCACATTCAGTCAGCCATTTAGTGAACAAGAATCTTCAGTTTTTTGGAGTTTGTATAGAATATATGGAGGCTGGCATATCACATGTGCACACTGCAGTTGGCCTAGACTTAACTCTGCATAAGAAATCTATTTATTTTTTAAATTACACCTTGTTTTACTCTTTGATTCACTAGTATTCTTTTTTTAAATTTAAATTCAGTCAGCCAACATATAGTACATCATTAGTTTCACATGTAGAGTTCAATAAGTCTTGAGTTGCATATAATACCCAGTGCTCATCACATCGTGTGCCTCCTTAATGCTCATTCACTAGTATTCTTATCTCAATGTTTTTTTTTTTAAGATTTTATTTATTTATTTGACACAGAGCGAGAGAGAGATTACAAGTAGGCAGAGAGGCAGGCAGAGAGAGAGGAGGAAGCAGGCTCCCTGCTGAGCAGGGAGCCCGATGCGGGCCTCGATCCCAGGACGCTGAGATCATGACCTGAGCCGAAAGCAGAGGCTTTTAACCTACTGAGCCACCCAGGTGCCCCAACTTATCTCAATGTTTTTAGTTCTTGGGAAATAAGGTTGTAATTGATTCTGTAGGCACAATACTGGGGTCACTGGTTAGTTTCCTACTACCCTGATTATTCTTTCCTTTCTAGGTCTAATGCTCAGAAGACATTACTTTAACTACATTAATGCTTTATTTAACTTCTCAAAGCTTATTTTAGGGGGTCTGGGTAGCTCAGTTGGTTGGGCAACTGCCTTCAGCTCAGGTCATGATCCTGGAGTGCCAGGATCGAGTCCTGCATTGGGCTCTCAGCTCCGTGGGGAGTCTGCTTCTTCCTCTGACCTTCTCCCCTCTCATATTCTCTCTCTACCAAATAAATAAATAAAAATCTTTTTTTAAAAAAAGCTTAATTTAGAAGCTTTCTTATTCTTCTCAAAGAATTGTTCATCTTGATTCTTTTCTTACTTCTTGGTTTTTTCCTCTGGTAATTCTTCTTGTAGCTGTGGTACGAGCCTGTCTCTCCCCATGTTGCTTTGTTTCTTCTAACTGTCCCCCTACTATGATTTTTAAATTACCTATTTCGTTTTACTTTATTTTTCTTTTCTTTTATCTTTTTTTAAACTCAAATTCAATTAGCCAACATATGTTAGTTACATTATTAGTTTCAGATGTAGAGTTCAATAATTCATCAGTTGCTGCTTGCTCAGCGGGAGCCTGCTTCTCCCTCTGCCTGCCGCTCCCCCTGCTTGTGCTCACTCTCTCTGTCACTTTCTCTCTCACAAATAAAGTCTTTATTAAAAAAAAAAAAGGAGTCTTCTGTGGTTTGTCTCCCTCTCTGATGACTTCCCATTCAGTTTTCCCTCCCTTCCCCTAATATCTTCTACCTTGTTTCTCAAATTCCACTTATTAGTGAGATCATATGATAATTCCTTTCTCTGATTGACTCATTTCGCTTAGCACAGTACCCTCAAATTCCATCCACATCATTGCAAATGGCAAGATTTCTTTCTTTTTTTTTTGGTGGCTGTGTAGTATTCCATTGTACATATATGCGACATCTTTATCCATTCATCTGTCAGTGGACATCTCAGCTCTTTCCATAGTTTGGGTATTGTGGACATTGTTGCTATAAACATTGGGGTGCAGGTGCCCCTTTGGATCACTACATTTGTATCTTTGGGGTAAATACCCAGTAGTGCAATTGCTGGATCGTAGGTATTTTTAACTTTTTGAGGAACCTCCATACTGTTTTCCAGAGTGGCTGCACCAGCTTGCATTCCCAATGACAGTGTAGGAGGATTCCCCATTCTACGCATCCTTGCCAATATCTGTCGTTTCCTGACATTAATTTTAGCCATTCTGACTGGTGTGAGGTGGTATCTCACTGTGGTTTTGATTTCTATTTTTCCAATGCCAAGTGATGTGGAGCATTTTTTTTTGTGTGTCTATTAGCCATTTGTATGTCTTCTTTAGAGAAATGTCTGTTCATGTCGTCTGCCCATTTCCTGACTGGATTATTTGTTTTTTGGGTATTGAGTTTGATTAAGTTCTTTTTAGATCTTAGATACTAGCCCTTTCTCTGATATGTTATTTGCAAATATCTTTTCCCATTTCATAGGTTGTCTTTTAGTTTTGGTGACTGTTTCCTTTGCTGTGCAGAAGCTTTTAACTTGATTAAGTCCCAAAAGTTCATTTTTGCTTTAGTTTCCCTTGCCTTTGGAGACATGTTTAGCAAGAAGTTGCTGCAGCCAAGGTTGAAGAGGTTATTGCCTGTGTTCTCTAGGATTTTGATGGATTCCTGTCTTACTTTTAGGTCTTTCATCCATTTTGAATTTATCTTTGTATATGGTATAAGAAAATGGTCTGGTTTCATTCTTCTACATGTGGCTGTCCAAGTTTCCTAGCACCATTTATTCAAGGGACTGTCCTTTTTCTTTCTTTCTTTCTTTCTTTTTTTTTTTTTAAGATTTTATTTATTTATTTCACAGAGGGAGAGAGATCACAAGGAGGCAGAGAGGCAGGCAGACAGAGAGAGGGGGAAGCAGGCTCCCCGCTAAGCAGGGAGCCTGATGCGTTCCTCAATCCCAGGACCCTGAGATCATGACCTGAGCCGAAAGCAGAGGCTTTAACCCACTGAGCCACCCAGGCGCCCGGGACTGTCCTTTTTCCATTGGATATTCTTTCCTGCTTTGTCGATGATTAGTTGACCATGGAGTTGAGGGTCCATTTCTGGGTTCTCCATTCTGTTCCATTTATCTATGTGTCTGTTTTTGTGCCAGTACCATACTGTCTTAAGATTACAGCTTTGTGATTTAACTTGAAATCCAGCATTGTGATGCCACCAGGTTTGGTTTTCTTTTTCAGCATTCCTCTAGCTATTTGGGGTCTTTTCTGGTTCCATACAAATTTTAGGATTATTTATTCCATCTCTGTGAAAAATGTTGATGATATTTTGATAGGGATTGCATTGAATGTGCAGATTGCTCTGGGTAACATAGATATTTTAACAATATTTATTATTCCAATCCATGAGCATGAAATATTTTTCCATTTCTTTGTGTTTTCCTCAATTTCTTTCATAAGTCTTCTGTAGTTTTTAGAGTACAGATGCTTTACCTTTTTGGTTAGATTTATTCCTAGGTATCTTATGGTTTTGGGTACAATTGCGAATGGGATCGATTCCTTAATTTCTGTTTCTTCTGTCTCGTTGTTAGTATATAGAAATGCAACTGATTTCTGTGCATCGATTTTATATCCTGCCACTTTTTTGAATTCCTGTATGAGTTCGAGCAATCTTGGGGTGGAATTTTTTGGGTTTTCCACATAAAGTATCATGTCATCTGCAAAGAGTAAGCGTTTGACTTCTTCCTTGCTGATTCAGAAAGCTTTTATTTCTTTTTGTTGTCTGATCGCTGAGGCTAGGACTTTTAGTACTATGTTGAACAGCTCTGGTGATAGTAGACATCCCTGCCATGTTCCTGACCTTAGGGGACAAGCTCTCAGTTTTTCCCCATTGAGAATGATACTCACTGTGGGCTTTTCATATATGGCTTTTATGATATTGAGGTATGTTCCCTCTATCCCTGCACTGTGAAGAGTTCTAAGAAAGGATGCTGTACTTTGTCAAATGCTTTTTCTGTATCTGTTGAGAGGATCATATGGTTCTAGTCCTTTCTTTTATTTATGTAGTGTATCACATTTATTTGTGAATGTTGAATCACCCTTGCAGCCCAAGAATAAATCCCACTTGGTTGTGGTGAATAACCCTTTTAATGTACTGTTGGATCCTATTGGCTAGTATTTTGGTGAGAATTTTTGCATCCCTGGTCATGAGAGATATTGGTCTGTAATTCTCCTTTTTGGTGGGGTCTTTGTCTGGTTTGGGGATCAAGGTAATGGTGGCCTCATGGAATGAGTTTGAAGTTTTCCTTCCATTTCTATTTTTTGAAATGGCTTCAGAGGAATAGGTATTAGTTCTTTAAATGTTTGGTAGAATTCCCCTGGGAAGCCATCTGGCCCTAGACTCTTCCTTTTGGGGAAATTTTTTATTACTGCTTCAGCTTCCTTGCTGGTTATGGGTCTGTTCAGGTTTTCTTTTTCTTCCTGGTTCAGTTTTGGTAGTTTTTATGTCTCTAGGAATGCATCCATTTCTTCCAGATTGCCTAATTTGTTGACATATAGTTGTTCATAATATGTTCTCATAATTGTTTGTGTTTTTCTGGTGTTGGTTGTGATTTCTCCTCTTTCGTTCATGATTTTATTTATTTATTTATTTATTTATTTATAGATTTTATTTATTTATTTGACAGAGAGAGAGAGAGGGAGATCACAAGCAGGCAGAGAGGCAGGCAGAGAGAGAGGGGGAAGCAGGCTCCCCACTGAGCAGAGAGCCCAATGTGGGGCTTGATCCCAGGACCCTGAGATCATGACCTGAGCTGAAGGCAGAGGCCCAACCCCCTGAGCCACCCAGGTGCCCAATTTTATTTATTTGGGTCCTTTCTCTTTTCTTTTTGATAACTCTGCCCAGGGGTTTATCAATCTTAATTCTTCCAAAGAACCAGCTCCTGGTTTTGTTGATCTGTTCTGCTGTTCTTCTAGTGTGTATTTCATTGATTTCTGCTCTAATCTTTATTATTTCTCTTCTCCTGCTGGATTTATGCTTTATTTGCTGTTATTTCACCAGCTCCTTTAAGTGTAAGGTTAGGTTGTGTATTTGAGACCTTTCTTGTTGCTTGAGAAATGCTTCTATTGCTTCTATTCCTGTATGCTTCCCTTTGCTGCATCCCAAAGGTTTTGAATAGTTGTGTTTTCATTTTCAATTGTTTCCATGAATTTTTAAAAATTTTTCTTTAATTTCCTGGTTGACCAATTCATTCTTTAGTAGTATGCTCTTTAGTCTCCATGTATTTGAGTTCTTTCCAAATTTCTTCTCGTGATTGAGTTCCAGTTTCAAAGCATTGTGGTCTGAAAATATACAGAGAATGATCCCAATCTTTTGATACCTGTTGAAATCTGATTTGTAATCCAGTGTGTGATCTATTCTGGAGAATGTTCCAGTGCACTTGAGAAGAATGTGTATTCTGCTGCTTAAGAATGAAATGCTCTGAATATATCTGTGAAGTTCATCTGGTCCAGTAGTCATCAATGTCCTGTTTCCTTCTTCTGCTTAGATGATCTGTCCATTTCAGTGAGGAGGGTGTTAAAGTCCCCCCCCATTATTGTATTATTGTTGATGTGTTTCTTCAGTTTTGTTATTAATTAGCTCATATAATTGGCTACTCCCATGTTAGGGGCATAAATATTTACAATTGTTAGATCTTCTTGTTGGATAGTCCCTCTAATTATGATGAGTGTCCTTCCTCATCTCTTCTTACAGTCTTTGGTTTAAAATCTAATTTGTCTGATATAAGGATTGCCACCACACCTTTCTTTTGATGTCCATTAGCATGATCAATTATTTTCCACCCTCTCACTTTAAATCTGGAGGTGTCTTTAGGTCTAAAATGAGCCTCTTGTAGATAGCATATAGGTGGGTCTTGCTTTTTTACCCAGCTGATACCCCATGTCTTTTGAATGGACTATTTACATTTGCATTCAGAGTAACTATCGAAAGATATGAATTTAGTACCATTGTATTACCTGTAAAGTCACCGTTTCTATCTATTGTCTCTGTTCCTTTCTGGTCTGTGTTACTTTTGGGCTCTGTCTTCGCTTAAAGTAGCCCTTGTAATATTTCATATAGGGCCGGTTTGGTGGTCACAAATTCTTTTAGTTTCTGTTTGTCCTGGAAACTTGTTATTTCTTTTTTCTATTTTGAATGACATCCTAGCTATGTAAAGTATTCTTGGCTGCATATTGCTCCCATTTAGCACTCTGAATATATCATGCCATTCCTTTTTGGCCTGCCAGGTCTCTGTGGATAGGTCTTTTGCCAGTCTAGTGTTTCTACCCTTGTAGGTTATGGACCTCTTGCCCCTGAGCTGCTTTCAGGATTTTCTCTCTGTCTCTGAGATTTGCAAGTTTCACTATTTTATGTTGGGGTGTTGACCCATTTTTATTGATTTTGAAGGGGGTTCTTTGTGTCTCCTGGACTTGGATGCCTATTTCTTTCCCCAGTGTAGGGAAGTTCTCTGCCATAATTTGCTCCAGTATACCTTCTGCCTGTCTTGCTCTTTCTTCTTCCTCTAGAATCCCAATAATTCTAATATTGTTTTGCTTTATGGTATTGCTGACCTTTCAAATCCTCCCCTCATGGTCCAGTAACTGTTTTTCTCACTTTCGCTTGGTTTCTTTATTCTTCATAATTTTATCTTCTATATCACTTATTCTCTCTTCTGCCTTATTTATCCTAGCAGTAAGAGCCTCCATTGTTGATTGTATCTCATCAATTCTGTTTTTTATTTCAACCTGATTAGATCTTTGTTCTTTTATTTCTCCAGAAAGGGATTCTCTACTGTCTTCTATGCTTTTTTCAAGCCCAGCTGGTATCTTTGTAATCGTTTTTCTGAATTCTATCTCCAACATCTTGCCACTATCCATATTTATAAAGCCTCTGGCAGTGATTACTGCCACTTGTTCTTTTTTTCTTGCAATTTTTCCTTCTGGTCTTTTTGTCCAGACAAGAATAGATGAATGAGAGAACAAAAAAGAAATAAAAAATAAAAATATCAATCTAGACCCCAGCCACATATACACTAGGCAAATCAGAGGAGATCAGAAACCAAAAAAGAAAAAAATAAATAAAAAGGAAAAAAGAGAGAGAATATAATCAAACAGGTAGACCGAACAGGATGATACACTTGGTCCTGGCTATATTTTGGTCTGTTTGTTAGAAGACACTTACTTGATCCCAAAATTGTAAATAAAGAAAAACATATATATAGTAAAATAAATTTGAATATAGTGAAAGGAGGTAAAAAAATGAATATATCCATAAAATGTAGATGTAAAATGAAAATTAAAAAAAGATTTAAAGAGAGTTGATATAATAAGGTATTTGGAAAGGAAAAAGGAAAAGAAAATTTTAAACTGGAAGACTAAAGAATTGTGGGGGGAAAAACCCTTGAGTTCTAAATACTGTATTCCCCTAGTGCAGGAGTTTTTCAGTTCTATGTGATCTGTAAACTTGGTTTTAGCCTAGTGTTCCTGCTGGTCGTCTGGGGGAAGGGCCTTTTGCACTGATTCTCAGGTATCTTTGCCTGGGCAGAGTTGCACTGCCCCTTGCCATGGGGCTGGGCTCAGTATAAGCTGTTTCATGTTGCTTTATGTGGCTTTTGTTCCCTTCAGGCTTTTTGTGCTGCTTTAGAGGGTGAAAAAAAAATGGTGGCTCGCTAATCTCCAGCCCCGGAGCTGAAGAGCGGGGGCCCCCACTCTTCAGTGCAACCTCATGGAAAAGCAGTCAATCCCTATTGTGTGCGCCAAACTACAGAGTCTTGTGGTGCACCCCTGCACCAATCCTTCTAGGGGAGGGGGAGCTTGTCAGACCAGGCTGGCTGCTTTCTTGACCCCTGCTCAGGGAGTGGTTGCCCCATCCTGCCTGCACCTTCCCTGCTCCTCCCTGGGGAAGAAGCAGGGTCTCACAGTGGTTTTGCTGCTTGCTGCACCGCTGCTTGGAGAGCAGTCGATCCACAGTGGGACGGTTCAGCTTTATGGCAGCACCAAGCTGAGAGGCCACTCTGGGGCTTGCTAATTGGAGTCGGCTTCCCTGCTCAGTGCTTGGGAACTGTGCTGCACTCACACACCCCCATTCTTTCTGTGACCCCAGGGTCCTGAGACCACACTGTCCCATCTAGGATTCTGTTTCACTTTGCCATCTGAGCACATTTCAGGCAGGGACGTCCCTCACTGGAGCAGACTCCTACAAGTTCTGATTTTTCAGTCTGCTGTTTTATCACTTTCCTGACACTCCCTCCCCCTCGGTTTATCTTATGATATATATCAATTCACTTCTCTACTCCTCCTACCTTGCAAATAGTGGTAGATTTTCTATTTGTAGAATTGCAGCAATTCTTTTCTTATATTGCAGGTTGAATTCACAGGTGTTCAGAATGATTTGATAGATATCTAGCTGAAGTACAGAGACCAGATGAAATGAGGACTCTCATTTCATCTTCCTCCATCTTCCCTCCTCCTCTTAAATTATCTATTTTATACTCTGCTTTTTTTCTTAAGGCCTGAGACCTTAAACAAATCAACACTTAGAGCTTCATTTCTTCCCTCTGTTAAATAAGAGGGCCAAATCAAATGATTTCTATGTTTCAGTGATAGCAGCTTTACACTCTTGTATACCCATTACAGAGCTACATATAGCTCTGAAAAGTATAGTTGAAGAGATTAGGGCAGTCTTCAGATGCTTGACCAACAGTTATTTTGTGTAGTTCTAATAAGCAGACTTAGTTCATTTGAGTGTGGTGAATTTAGTAGGGAGGGAGAGTCTGGTTCAGTCTGAGGAAGAGCTTTGGGGGAAAAAACAGACTTGAAAGATTTGGATTTCCTCGTACTGGGTCTTGTATGATGTTTTGCTCCTCACTTAACAGCTCCTGTACTTTGCTGAATTCTGTCCTCTGGTTCTTCAGGGCAGTGCGACTAAGTTTTCTATTAAGTTTTAGTCCTGTGTGGTGCTGACTCATTTTGTTCTCAGACTAAAAACCATAAAAAAAGGGAAACTTGATGTCATTTCTTCCAAGTATTAACTCCCTTCCAGTATCTTCCTGATTTTGGTTGTCCTCTCGCATTTTCAAGTAGCTCTTTTTCTATCATGTCTAGAGTTGGTAACTGTTATCTGAGGGAGGATGACTCTAATAGGAGCTACTTGCCCATACTAAAATGGGAAAACTCTTAAGATTCTTAACTGATTGTTAGGTCTGGTGTTATTTCTTGCTCCCATTTATAAAACTGTAATCAAATGGTTATAGGTCAAGTTAGAGCAAAAGATTGAATATGTATTAATTATAGTTTATTTATTTATTTATTTATTTATTTATTTATTTATTTATTTATTTATTATTAGTTTTTAAATTTTATTACATATATTATTTGCCCCAGGGGTACAGGTCTGTGAATCATCAGACTTAAACATTTCATAGCACTCACCATAGCACAAACCCTCCCCAATGTCCATAACCCAGCTACCCTATCCCTATCCTCCCACCCCCCAGTAGCCCTCAGTTTGTTTTGTGAGATTAAGAGTCGCTTATGGTTTATTTCCTTTCTGTTCCCATCTTGTTTCATTTTTTCCCTCCCTACCCCCCATGACTCCCCGTCCTGCCCCTCAGGTTCCTCATATCAGAGAGATCATATGATAATTCTCTTTCTCTGATTGACTTATTTCCTTTAGCATAATACCCTCTAGTTCCATCCACACTGTTGCAAATGGCAAGGTTTTGTTTCTTTTGATGGCTGCATGGTATTCCATTGTATATATATACTTAATCTTTATCCATTCATCTGTTGATGGACATCTAGGTTCTTTCCATAGTTTGGCTATTGTGGACATTGCTGCTATAAACATTCGGGTGCATGTGCCCCTGAGGATCACTACATTTTTATCTTTAGGGTAAATACCCAGTAGTGCAATTGCTGGATCGTAAGCTCCATTTTCAACTTTTTGAGGAACCTCCATACTGTTTACCAGAGTGACTGCACCAGCTTGCATTCCCACCAACAGTGTAGGAGGGCTCCCCTTTCTCCGAATCCTCGCCAACTTTTGTCGTTTCCTGACTTGTTAATTTTAGCCATCCTGACTGGTGTGAAGTGGTATCTCACTGTGGTTTTGATTTGTATTTCCCTGATACTGAGTGATGTTGAACACTTTTTCATGTGTCTGTTGGCCATTTAGATGTCTTCTTTGGAGAAATGTCTGTTCATGTCTTCTGCCCATTTCTTGACTGGGTTATTTGTCCTTTGGGTGTTGAGTTTGATATTTCTTTATAGATTTTGGATACTAGCCCTTTATCTGATGTGTCATTTGCAAATATCTTCTCCCATTT
This sequence comes from Ailurus styani, assembly GCA_002007465.1. Lineage (NCBI taxonomy): Eukaryota > Metazoa > Chordata > Mammalia > Carnivora > Ailuridae > Ailurus > Ailurus styani. The sequence continues at coordinate 691,881 of LNAC01000428.1, forward strand.
CGTCAGTTGTCTTTTGGTTTTGTTGACTGTTTCTTTTGCTGTGCAAAAGCTTTTGATCTTGATGAAGTCCCAATAGTTCATTTTTGCCCTTGCTTCCTTTACCTTTGGTGATTTTTCTAGAAAGAAGTTGCTGTGGCTGAGGTTGAAGAGGTTGCTGCCTGTGTTCTCCTCAAGGATTTTGATGGATTCTTGTCTCACATTGAGGTCTTTCATCCATTTTGAGTCTATTTTTGTGTGTAGTGTAAGGAAATGGTCCAGTTTCATTCTTCTGCATGTGGCTGTCCAATTTTCCCAACACCATTTGTTGAAGAGACTGTCTTTTTCCCACTGGACATTCTTTCCTGCTTTGTCGAAGATTAGTTGACCATAGAGTTGAGGGTCCATTTTTGGGTTCTCTATTCTGTTCCACTGGTCTATGTGTCTGTTTTTGTGCCAGTACCATACTGTCTTGATGATGACAGCTTTGTAATAGAGCTTGAAATCTGGAATTGTGATGCCGCCAACTTTGCTTTTCTTTTGCAACATTCCTCTGGCTATTTGGGGTCTTTTCTGGTTCCATATAAGTTTTAGGATTATTTGTTCCATTTCTTTGAAATAAATTGCTGGTATTTTGATAGGGATTGCATTAAATGTGTAGATTGCTCTAGGTAGCATAGACATTTTCACAATATTTATTCTACCCATCCATGAGCATGGAATGTTTTTCCACTTCTTTGTGTCTTCCTCAATTTCTTTCATGAGTACTTTATAGTTTTCTGAATACAGATTCTTTGCCTCTTTGGTTAGGTTTATTCCTAGATATCGTATGGTTTTGGGTGCAATTATAAATGGGATTGACTCCTTAACTTCTCTTTCTTCTGTCTTGTTGTTGGTGTTTAGAAATGCAACTGATTTCTGTGCATTAATTTTACTTCCTGACACTTTACTGAATTCCTGTATGAGTTCTAGCAGTTTTGGAGTGGAGTCTTTTGGGTTTTCCACATAAAGTATCATGTCATCTACAAAGAGTGAGTGTTAGACTTCTTTGCCGATTTAGATACCTTTTATTTTTGTTGTGTGATTGCTGAGGCTGGGACTTCTAGTTCTTTGTTGAATAGCAGTGACAATAGTGGACATCCCTGCCATGTTCCTGACCTAATTATAGTTCTTTTAAATAAATGGCTTTATCTCCTTCATTTTCAGCATGATAAGAGTTCTACAGAGGAAGAAATGGAAGTAGAAAAGATAAAACATAAACTCCAGGAGAAGGAGGAACTAATTAGCTGTTTGCAAGCCCAACTTTCCCAGGCACAGGCAGAGCAAACTACACAGGTAGGGTGTTAAGTCACCTCATAGTCATTAAATTGATGAATCGCTAAGTCCCAATGGATTATTATATGACAAATACATTTTTCTAGGTAGCCATTGGATATTTACCTATGTACCAGTTTACTTTCTTTTTCCCTTTCCTTCTCTCATCAACTTCCTTTCCTTCATGCCTAAGTCTAGCAATCCGTGTTTGCCATTCTTGGTTGAAGTTTGTGGAGATTCAGTATGCTCTTTTAATATATGGTTTCACATATATTTATTTCAGAAGAGTTTTTCTTAAATTATATAGCTTGTGGTAATTGCTTTCTTATCTAGGGACTTCTATTATCTGTATGTTCTTTCTTTGATTATCTTAAATATTTGTCACTTTCAGTTCCTTTCCATGGGGTTGGGCTCCTTTCCATGATGCTGGACTTTCTTTCTTCATTTTAAAGTTTCTTCTTTTTTTGTCCTTCACTTAAGTCTTTCTATTTTGTGTTTGTTTACTTTTGTGTTCCTTCTTGTTTAGACTTCTTTTTCTGAAATTTTTTCATGTATGTCAAATTTTTCCTAATTTCAGTCACCTCATTTCAATTTTTCTGATTCTAATTATGCTATTTTTCCATGTCTTTTATAATTTTCTTAATTTTTTAACACATTTTGAGGTACATTGCAGTTTTGATTTGTTTTTTGAACATGCCTCTGGTCTGTTACTATCTGTATGTTGTTTTCCTCCTTAGCTTTTTTTTTTTTAATGGTAACTTTGTATGAAATTTGACCTTGACCCTTTTATATTCCTTACTTTTGTGGGCAATTAATTGTTCTAAGCTTTTGGAAGTAGCCTTGGTTCAGGAAAACTTTTCTTTACTTAACAGACCTCTTTTGTTGTTTTTTTTTGTATTGTGTCCAAATACTTGGCAGCTGGATTTCTGAGATTTCCTGGTTTTCTTCCTCCTGCCTTTCATTTTGGCCTATACCAACATTGTCCAATAGTAATATAATGTAAGCCACTTGTATAATTTAAAATTTTATAGCAGAAACAGATAATATTAATTTTAACAATGTATTTCATATATTCCAATATATTCAAAATATACTTTTGAAATTAATAGAATAATTATTTTTGTATTATTTTACTTTTTCTTTTTTTTTGCACCATCTGAAATTTGGTGTGTATTTTTACATTATATCTCAATTTGGATTATTAAATTCTCATTGGAAATACTTCTTCTCTGTTTAGATTTCATAAAATTTCCAGTTGAGAAAACAGATTAATATACTTAAGTTGTTCCAGACATACTTAAAAGCTTTCCAATAACTGAACTGAGGGCTGAAACATCATTTTTCTTAAGATCTGCCTAAGTATCAATTGTGACTCATGCTATCTGCATAAAGTATTCAAATAAATACATTACAGTGTTATGAGTGTGTAGAAAAAATCAATCAAACTGAATGAATCCACTGACACTGACTAGGTAGGCGATGTGTTTATTGTAATACTAGGAACAGCATGCACACTTGTTACTTGTGTAACAATTTTTGAGTATTTGACATTATGCAATAAAGTGAAATATAGTTGTATTTAATGGGAAAATAATTTATAGTTCAATTAATTAAAATTAAACAACATTAATAATTAAACTTCTCATTTGCATTAGACATATTTCAAGCCCTCTGGAGCCACATTTGGCTAGTTGATAATGAATTTTACAGCATGTGTATAGACCTTTTTCTTCTGTTTCTGTTATCTCTATTTTGCATAATTTTTATTTCACTCCTAGAAGTTTCTTTTTATTTCTGGTCCATGTCTTAGAAGATAGCCCTGATGAGGCAGTTTTGAGAATTCAGAGGAGCTAAGTTGTTCTAGCCTTTTAGTCCTTCTTACTGTAGACCCCTTGCATTTACCCAATATTGGAGAATGGGGAAGCCTTGCCAATTGAAGCTGCTATTCTAAGATTGGCCAACTGTGCTTTGCAGTAAGAACTTGTTGGCTATTTGGGGATTTTTCTGTTCTCAAGGCCATTAACGTTGCTCTGCTGCTGCCTGCTTCCTCTTGCATAGACTCTAATACCATGCAGGTCTTGTGCCTTTTGGTGGTTTGCTCTACCTGCTTGTGTTTTGGGGTTTTGGGAACTACCTTCCTAATTTTATTATAAATATTGTCCATGGGTTTTGGTTTTACTATCTAGTTGTACTGTCTGTTTCTATGTGAGGATTCAGAGACATTGAAAAAGAGCTGCTGTTGCTTCTGTCTTCCTCTGACAAATAATTCTGATAATTACTTTTTTAAAACTCCAGCACATGTAGTTCCTTTTTGTGTTAAATGCAAATTAGAAGGATATTGGTAGGTATTTGGGGCAATTGAGAAAAGGAGGTCAAAGAATTAGGAGTGCTAATTCTTCCTTTTAAATAAATATTTTTTCCCTCTATGTCTTCAGCTTGATAAGAGTTCAACAGAAACGGAAGAATTTTTAATGATGAAGCAACAGGTCCAAGAGAAGGAGGAACTCATTAGCACTCTGAAAGCCCAGCTCATCCAGACGCAGGCAGAGCAAGCTGCTCAGGTAGGTTGGAAGGTACCTCATAAGCATTAGAATAAAGAATCATGAAAGTCTAATGGGGACAAGCCAATTCAGACAGTCATTTTTTAAAACCTCAGTATATAAAATTATAGTAGCTAGAATATTATAGTAGAAAATAGAAGGGCATAGTAGGAGAAGAAATTAGAAGTATTATTTACCTTGAAGAATTTTCCATAGCCTATTTTATGGCTGTTAGTTCTACAAGCCTGAAATTTGGTTTTAATAGCACGTAGAAATTCAGTCTCTTAGGAATGGACTCATGTTGTTTGAAAGAGAATGGTAGATAAACCAAAAGAAACACAAATGATTAGGTCCATTCTTTCCCTATAGTACAACCTTAATAGGAAGTTAAATTATAGTCTGTAGATTACTTAGTGTGCATATAATGAGAAAGCGGTATAGGTTATGTGATTCAATGTTAAATGGCACTAGTATATAATATTTCTCGTATTTATTTCTGATACCAGGATCAGACTGTGTGGACTGCCATTCTCAGTTCCTTCCATCTGACTGTTTTTCTAAATTTCCAGTTAGACCACCCACCTCTGTATTTTTCCTTTGAGAATGCTTTTGACTTGTGAAACCTCTTTTTCCCCTGAAGTATCTTTGCATGATAGTTAGTCTTTTCCGTTGAGTGTTTCATTTTTTGATAACTTATGGTATTAAGGATGTTTTCTCTCCATGGATGGCCTGCTGCTGTGTATACAGTTAAAATTGTATATCTTGGAATCCTTACTTTTACCTATTTGCTTTATGTCCTTTTATATACAAGAAGTATATACAATGTATGATGAAGAAATACAAAATACGATTTTTACCTAGTGTCTTAAAACATAGAAAGCCAAGAATATAAATATCTTAACAGATCCATCATAATGCAAGCCATTCAGAATAAGTGAATAGTAAGCATCAACACAAATGGAAAGTATTTTGAGAGATCAAAGAGGTTACAACCTCTTTGTGACAACCAAGGAAGGTACATGGAAAAATTAGGATTTTGGCAAAACTGTGATGGATAGATAATAATCTCAATAAGATGGTTGGAAGTATTCCATTTGTGGGAAATGGTCTGAGCAAAATCACAGAGAGAAAAAAGAATATGGTACATTTATAGGAAAGGATGCGTAGATGCACTTGGCTAATGAAGGACGCCAGTGCCTATACATTTGCAACACAGGATTCCAAATTCGTAATAATGTCAGAATTCAGAGAAAAAAAAATATGAAGATTTTTTCCTACCTAGAAGGAGAGCTGAGGTCAATTCAAGGTGTCACAAATTGAGAAATTAGCAATAGTTGAAGGACCAATACAAAATTGGCAAGTTAAGATCAGGTCAGCATGCTCAACTACAGATCTTTTTTTTTTTTTTTAAAGATTTTATTTATTCATTTGACACAGAGAGAGAGATTACAAGTAGGCAGAGAGGCAGGCAGAGAGAGAGGAGAGAGGAGGAAGTAGGCTCCCCGCTGAGCAGAGAGCCCGATGAGGGCCTCAATCCCAGGACCCTGGGATCATGACCTGAGCCGAAGGCAGCGGCCCTAACCCACTGAGCCACCCAGGTGCCCTCAACTACAGATCTTAAGGAAATAAATAAGCAGGCAGTCATCTGCAGGCACACATATCCTTAAAACAAAACAAAACTAAAATACTGATACTAAACAGTTCACAGTCAATGTATTTCCATTTTATTCTGTTAAGAGCCAGTTACAAGTGAGGGAGGTCTAGAAACCTGCAAGTAATGACAGCTGAAAATAGCTGTCTGGAGAGGTGGTGTGAATTTGGGAATATACCAAGTTCTTTGGTAGAAGCAGTTCTTTGAAGATAAGACTAGCTAATATCCCTAATGAATATGGATGCAGAAATTCTCAGTAAAATACTAGCAAAACGAATCCAGCAGTACATTAAAAAAAAATCATTCACCATGATCAAGTGGGATTTATTCTAGTTGCAGAGAATTTTGAACAAAAGATCTTTTAGTTTGAAGTTTGACTTACAGGGCATGATAATTTTTAGAAAGTTGTAGACCATGAGTGTGCTTTTGACGTTCCTAGGACTTAACAGAAATCTAATTTCACTTTGTAGTTTTAATATTCTAATTGCTGCAAAACTTTTGAAAAATACACCTCTTGTATATTTAAACATTTCTAATAACCATGCAAATATAATTTTTAATCAAAATTTATATTTGGACTGATTTCTGAGTTTTATAATAGGATTTCTCTTACATTTGGAAGTTACTGTCAGTCCTATCTATCTCTCTTCCAACATTCTCATCCTTGAATTAAAAATTTAATTAAAATCTATTGCCTATCAGTTCTCAGTGTTCGTCTTTGGAGAATAGTGTGTGAGTTTTGTTTGTGCAATATCCGGGGAGTGTAACGTGTATAGTTTCTTTGGTGTGTGTCTTTAGTTGAGTTCCATGCAGCAGGTGGTCCGAGAGAAAGATGCCCGCTTTGAAACACAAGTTCGTCTTCATGAAGATGAGCTTCTTCAGTTAGTAACCCAGGCAGATGTGGAAACAGAGATGCAACAGGTGTGTTGCTAAAACTTAGTAGAACGACTGTCATTTGGTTAACATGTAATTAAATGATCACAGCCACTTTTCTACCCTTACATACTGCTCTCCACTTGGTGTTAGTGTGCTCCTTAATTGGCTTCTTTTTGGTGATCTTGTCTTCTGTTGCATATTAATTATTTATTTTTTCTTGTCCTTACCTTGCCTTTTGTACCTCTAACCAGGTTGTTGGTACTCAAGAGCTAGCTTTAATTGGCAAATGTATGTGGTAGTCAGAAATTGGTTTCTCTTCAGTTTGCCAATTGTAGCTTCATTAAAGACCTGATCTAAAGCTTCAAATCAATGAAGCCAGTTTTAAACTTTCAAAAAATTTCAGTTTTAAACTTTCAAAAAAAGGTAAAAAGGAGTGATTTTGAAACCATGAAGTCTTTTATTAAACTAATTATTCTTAAAAAAATAGTTGAGTTTATTTTGGAAATTGGCTTCATTGTTTTTATCATCTACTAACTCCAAGGTATTTGTTTTTATTTAGTGTGTAGTGCAGTGTGGTAACCAAAAGTACTCCAGTGGTATTTCATGGTTGATCCATTTAATTGTTTTTGAGTGAAAACTTCTTCCATGTTCTAAGTGATCCTTCAGAATACACTTTTTGAAGTGGCATATTAATGTATACATGTATTATTGATTTATTTATCCAACAAATATTTATCGAGTGCATGTCCTGTGCATGAAGCTAGAAGAGAAAGGGTTCTTGCCTGCATAGAATGTTTTCTTTGGTGAGTGAGATATACATGTACTTATGTTGCTTAGTTGTAGGACATTGATTGACTCTGTAGTTTTAAAAGTGGATGTATCATTTTCTCGAATTATTAAAAAGATTCCCTAATTCAGGGGCTTGCTTCTGTCTCAGTTTAGCTGTTGTCAGTGAACTAGAGAAGGCGTTTTTGGAGATTCTTTTTTGCTGCTGGATGGGGAGCATGGCATGCTGGTGTCCCACTCTTTAATCTGCCATCCTCACTATTCAGAAACCTTAAGTACACAAACCTACATTGATCTTTTGAAAGGTAAACAGGTAATGGTGTTCATTGGTTTAGCACATTGTATCTAAAACATTTCCTTCTCAGAAATTAAGGGTGCTGCAGAGGAAGCTTGAAGAGCATGAAGAAGCCTTATTGGGCCGTGCTCAGGTCATAGGCTTGCTGCAACAAGAGCTGACTACCGCCGAACAGAAAAACCAGGTACTGCCTTGTGATCTTTACTGCCTGCCTTGGGAGTGGAGCATCGTTTCCACTTTGTTTTTATTTATTTATTTATTTTGGAGGGGGTGGGAAGGGGCAGAGAGAGAGAGAGAGAGAGAGAGAGAATCTTAAGTAGGCTCCACACCCAGGGCAGAGTTCAACATGGTGCTCAGTCTCACATGCCTGAGATCATGATCTGAACCAAAACCAAGAGTCTGACTGAGCCACCCAGGTGCCCCCATTTCCACTTTAGTTTCCAGGCAGCATGTATAAAATCATAACTCTGAGAATTGATGCCATTTATTCATTCTGTCAACAAATACCCCATGCTTAAGTGATGGTGATACAATGATGAGCAAAACAGATATCGTTCCTTCCCTGATGAAGCTTGTATTTCACATCTTTCAATGTGGCTGTTTTTCTTTTGTGCTTTTGGGTCAAGGGTCCTAGTTTCTCTAGAATGTCATACTGTCCTCTAGTGAGTTTCCTTTCTGTCAGTTTGCTCCTTTGCTATCTCGAATGGTTCTTGTGCTTTATGTACTATCCCTTGTTTGTTTTGGTTGATTCTCTGTTGGCTTGAAGTAATTCACCATGCAATATTCCCTGAATCTAAAGTGATTAGACATGGATGTTCTAAAATCTTAAGGTCAAGTATCCCATCCCAGGCTGTAACCCATCCTGTCATTCCCTTTCTCAGACCGTCTTGACCTTCATTCTCAGTGAGATCCCTTGATCCTTTCACTTTGTTTCTCTGGTATGTTAGTTCTTTCTTGGCCTCTCTCCTTTCCCCGTCTGCTATTGCCTCATGTTTGACCATTTGGACTAGTCTTTTACCAGCCCTTGGATTCTGGGTGTCTTTGTCTTATCACATCCGAATAGCCAAATACAATAAAACCCATATCCTGATCCCAAGGTCCCTATTCTCACTGTCATCAGATAATTGGGTTCAAATCTCAGTTTTGCCTCTTACTAGGTAGTTACTGTATAAATAGTTATAGCTATATGACTTTTGGCAAATTTCCCTTCTTTTTGCTCCTGTTAATACCTTATAGGTATTTCTTTCATGGTATTTTTTTTCCTCTATCATTTTTGTATTATAATTAGCTTACTGAGTATGACTGTCCCACTGAACTCTGAGTTCCATGAGGGCAGGAACTGCATTCATTCATTCTTTTTTGAGCACCATGTACTCAATATAACATGTACTGTGCTAAGTGCTGGAGAACAATGATGGTAAAACAAAGTCCCTTCCCTTATTGAACTTATTTCGTAATGGGAGAGACACAAAGTAAGAGATAATGGCACAAATAAATACATGTATGAATATAAATTGTTAAAAGTATCAAGAAGTGAAAACAGGGTCTTATGCAATTGTAGGTTAGGTCCTGAGTGTCTAGCCCCATGCTTCACCTAGAAGAGGCACTTCACTGTGCTTATGGAAATGAAAGAATGAATTTATGACTCATGAGGCTTTGCCTTTTTTTCTTAGATTCTCTCTCAGCAATTACAGCAGATGGAAGCCGAGCATAATACTTTAAGGAACACTGTGGAAACAGAAAGACAAGAGTCCAAGATTCTGATGGAAAAGATGCAACTTGAGGTGGCAGAGAGAAAATTATCCTTCCATAACCTGCAGGAAGAAATGCATCATCTTCTGGAACAGCTTGAGCAAGCAGGTCAAGCTCAGGCTGAACTACAGTCTAGGTATAGTGCTTTGGAACAGAAGCACAAAGCAGAAATGGAAGAGAAGATCTCTCACATTTTGAGTCTTCAAAAGACTGAGCAAGAATTACACTCTGCCTGTGATGCTTTAAAGGAGGAAAATTCAAAGCTTGTCCAAGATAAGAATGAACAGGCAGTTCATTCAGCCCAGACCATTCAACAACTGGAAGGTCAGTATATGATTTCCTTTCAGGTCCTCTTGTCTAGCATCTGAGTGGCTCCTATTTACAAATTTCTGGGATCTGTTAATGACATGATTTGCTCAAATCAATTGAATAAGTAGAAGAATTAAGAATTCATCTCTTCTGAACTCATTGTCATTTCTCTTGTCTCTGGCTGAAGGTACAATCTGGCTTAATATTGTAATTATCATTATGGTAGTTATAATGTGTCCTATATTAAAAAGAATGCTGTATGAAACATGACTTCTGTCTGAAGGGTTCAGTGACTGAAATGAGTAGGATTTGAATTAATTTTTGGAAAACTCAGGCTAGATCTAGGTGCATAGGTAGGGAGACTGAATTGCATGGAGTCATCCTTACTTCGAAAGACGGATCTAAATACTTTTCTTAAAAGTGATAAGCTCTTTTTAAGGAAAACTTTTATCCTTTAAGAAGGTTTAATGAAAACTTATTTTTTTTAAAAGTGTTAATATTAAAGTAATACAGGGGCACCTGGGTGGCTCAGTTGGTTAAGCATCTGACTCTTGATTTTGACTCAGGTTCTGATCTCATGGGTTGTGGGATCGAGTCCCACATTGGGCTCCATGCTCAGTGTGGCATCTGCTTGGGATTTTCTCTCTCTTCTCCCTCTGCTTCTCCCCCACCAGACTGCAAATGCTTTCTCTCTTGCTCTCTCTTTCTCAAATAAATAAATCTTTTGAAAAAATAAAGTAATACATGCCTCTGATTTAATTTGTGATAGAATATTTAAAGGAAAGATTTCAGAAAGGCTTAAGTTGAAGATCTCTATTGAGGAACTGAACATTAAACAGAAAGTCTTGGGGGGCATTACATGGAAACAGTGTGTTACATGAGCACACTGTCCTCTTAACTGGACTATGTACATGTTTAGAGTTGTGCTATATTATCTCGGTGGTATTCGTAATGGTTCAGTGAAAGGTTAAGAAAATAAAATTTAAAAATACTAAAGGTATTTTCAAGGGGGAAAGGAAAAATGACTTTGTGAAAAATTCTAAGCCCATTTCATTTGACCTTTTAAGGAAGAGGTTTACTGAGATGCCCTTTGGTCCTTCAGAGCATTTAAATAGTTAAAAACTGTTGTTAGAAACATGTCATTGGTATCATAGTTTTAATTAAGAGTGAATAGCATGTGGTGTATCTCTAGAAGGTAATAGCTTACCAAGTTTCAGACTTGCAGCAGAGATCATTTCTATTTACTTACTTTCTTTTCCTTAGATCAACTCCAGCAAAAATCCAAAGAAATTAGCCAATTTCTAAGCAGACCGACCTTGCAAAAACATGAAACAGCATCTCAGACTTCTCTCCCAGATACTGAGGATACACAGGTAATTAAATGTATACTTCTACTGAATATGATCTGTCTATCTCTGCTGTATCATACTTGGGTGTTTTAATGAGAATTTATTCGAGAAAGTAATATAAGCTTTCTTTTACCCAGAAAATGATATGTCTTTTATGCCTCATAGGATGCTTTTTGGAGTTGATTCCATTTGAAAGGAATCATGAAAAACAATAATTTAGTGTCTCAGCGGTGATTAATGATAAAAAATAATAGATAACAAGTACCATGATCTTAGGAGCCTTTCTGATTCTAAGGTCTTAAAATTCTGTATTGAATATAAATCATTGTTTTTGATCTTGTAATCAGTTTTCTCAGCTGAGAAGTCAGTTTTGTTTTTGGTAGACTGAAATTTGATCCACTTTAATGCACATAATTCGGTCTAACCAGATTTAAAGTCTGTTATAGAAATCATAATCCTCCCATTAATTAACAGTAGAAACTTTAATTGCCAATTAGCTGTTGTTTGGACAGTATATTCTCTTCTCCTTCTCTAAAAATCTCTGTGGGAAACTAGATTATATTCACCAGAAGACTGCTTATTAAGCATGATCATCAGAACAAGGAGAGTTAGTTTGATGATCTTAATTGGCTAGTGTCAAGCTGAGATAACTGGATTTTTTCATGTCCATTATAAGATTATACCCTTCCAAACTGACAGTCATTATGACCAGCATAGTTCCATGGTCCTGCGCAGTACTATGCACTGATAAAAATTTTGCTTCCTGGTTTCTGGGATCTAGGCTTTCCAATCTCTTCTATTCTGAAAATCACAACTTTCTCCTCCTATGTCTAAGAACATTTTTCAGTAATTGCAAAAAATTGAAAGAATTTGATACTGAACATCTATATACCTACTATCTAGATTCTATCAACATTTTACTATATTTGGTTTATCAAGTTTATATCCATTTATCCATCCACCAATTCATCTTAATTTTTTATGTTTCACAAGTTGTAGACATGAGTACCTTTTTCAGCATGCGTATCATTGACTAAATTTTAATATTTTTAATAGTTCTTTTAAAAATAGTTCTTTTTCTTTGCAGTAAACTTTATAAAACATGAAATGTATAAATATTAGGTATCATTCACTGAGTTTTGTCAAATGCATATACCTGTGTTACCGAAATCTCTGTCAAAATATATCACTATCACCCTACAAAGTATCCTCATACCCTTTCACAGCCAATCACATCCTAACCTTCTAGAGCTGACCAGTGTTCTGTTTTTTTCACCATAGATTAATTTTGCCTATTTTACATCATGTAAATGTAATCACACAATATATGTGCTCTTTTTTGTGTAAAGCTTCTTACACTTGGCATGTTTTTTCAGCCAGATTATTGCATATATCATAATCTCTTTTATATTGCTGAGAAGTACTCCATTTTGTGAATATACTGCATTTTCCTTTTGCATGATTGTGCTATAATTTCTTGTTGATGAATACCTAGGCTTTTTCATGTTTTGGCCATTATGAATTAAGCTGCTATAAACATTCTTGTACAAGTATTTGTGTGGACATATGTTTTCATTTCTTTTCAGTAAATACTAGTTGAGGAATTGCTGAGCCATAGGGTATGTATTTAGTTTTATAAGAAACTGCTAGATTGGGTGCCTGGGTGGCTCAGGGGGTTAAAGCCTCTGCCTTTGGCTCAGGTCATGATCTCAGGGTCCTGGGATCAAGGCCCACATCGGGCTCTCTGCTCGGCAGAGAGCCTGCTTCCTCCTCTCTCTCTGCCTGCCTCTCTGCCTACTTGTGATCTCTCTCTCTGTCAAATAAATAAATAAAATCTTAAAAAAAAAAAAAGAAAAAAAAAGAAATTGCCAGATCATTTCCCAAAGTTGTATTATTTTATATTCCCACCTAAGATATATGAGAATTCTAGTTGTTCCACATCTTCTCCAAGATTTGATATTGTCAGTTTAAAAAATTAAATACTTTTAAAATACAGTTAATACAGTTAAAAAATTTTAATACTTTTGATGAAGTATCTTTTCAAGTCATTCCTTCACTTAAAAAATCAAGTTCTTTGTCTTTTTATTATCAAGTAGTAGGGATTCTTTATCCTGAATGCCAGTTTGTTTTCATATCTGTTTGGTGACTGTCTTCCCCCCTAACTATAGCTTGCCTCCTACTCATATTCTTCATGATGTCTTTTAATTAGCAGACATTTTATAATTTTGATGAAATCTATTATTTTTCAGTTTTTTTTGTGGATATCATTTTCTGTGTCCTAACTATGAAACCTTTGCTTAATGCCAAGTCATGAAGAATTTTCTCTTGTGTCCTTCCACAAGCTTTATGATTTTAACTTTCCCACTTAAGTCTCTGAACCTCACATAAATTTTTGTGTGTGGTGTAAGGTAAGGGGTCAAGGTTTATTTGCATTGTTGACAGTTTTGGGCTATTATAAATAAAGCTTCTGTGAATATTCTTTAACAAATATTTGTTTGGACCTGGGCTCTCTTTACTCTCAGTAAATATCTGGCAGTGGAATACCTGGATCATGTAGGTATTTGGGAGGTTTTTTGTTTGTTTGTTTTGTTTTGTTTTGTTTTATAAGAAAGTGATTTTTTTAAAGATTTTATTTATTTGACAGAGAGAGAGATCACAAGTACGCTGAAAGGCAGGCAGAGAGAGAGAGGAGGAAGCAGGCTCCCCACTGAGCAGGGAGCCTGATGCAGGCCTCCATCCCAGGACTCTTGAGATCATGACCTGAGCCGAAGGCAGAGGCTTTAACCCACTGAGCCATCCAGGCGCCCTTGTTTTTTTTTTTTAAGCTTTTTTTTTTTGACAGAGAGAGCACAAGTAGGGGGAGTGGCAGGCAGAGGGAGAGGGAGAAGCAGGCTCCCCATAGAGCAGGGGGAGCCCAATGTGGGACTTGATTCCAGGATCCCAGGATCATGACCTGAGCCAAAGGCAGCTGCTCAACCAGCTGAGCCACACAGGCGCCCCGGTATTTGGGAGGTTTTAAGATACTACCAGACTGTTGGCAAAGTGGTTGCACCATTTTCCATTCCCACCATCAGTGTATGAGAGTTCCAGGGATAAGCCTCACTTGGTAATGATGCATTATCCTTCTATTTTGTTGAATCACATTTGTTAAAATTTTGTTTTAAAGTTTTGCATCTGTGTGCATGAGGAATGTTTGTGTGTTGTAGTTTTTTGTAATTTCTTTATCTGATTTTGTTGTATGAGTCATGCTAGCCTTTTAGAATGAATTGGGAAGTATTTCTTACTCTTCAGGTTTTTTTTGGGAAGATTTTGTGTAGACTGGGTATTATTTTCTCCTTAAATGCTTTGTGGAAATTCACCAATGAAGCCATCTAGTCCTGGAGTTATCTCTGTGGGTGCATTTTTCTCTACTGATTTCATTTGTAGCTATATGGCTATTCAGGTTATCTGTTTCTTTTTCACTGAAAGCTGTCCACGGTAGTCCCTTATTATCCCTTTTAATATCTGTAGAACTATGGTGATGTCAGCTCTTTTATTCCTGATATTTGGTTTTTTTTTTGTTTTTTGTTTTTTGTTTTTTAAAGATTTTATTTATTTATTTCACAGAGAGAGAGAGATCACAAGGAGGCAGAGAGGCAGACAGAGTGAGAGGGGGGGAAGCAGGCTCCCCGCCGAGCAGGGAGCCCGATGCAGGCCTCGATCCCAGGACCCTGAGATCATGTCCTGAGCCGAAGGCAGAGGCTTTAACCCACTGAGCCACCCAGGCACCCTATTCCTGATATTTGTAATTTGTGTTTTCTTTCTTCTACAGGTTAGGCTGCCCAAAGGTTTACTGACTTTACTGATCTCAGAAAACAGCTTTGATTTCATTGATTCTCTATTGTTTTCTGTTTTCTATTTTATTGATATCTACTTTAATCTTTATTGTATTATTTCCTTTCTTTTGTTTACTTCGGATTTGATTTTCCCTTTTCTTAGCTTCTTAAGGTAGAGGCTGAGGCCACTGGTTTGGGAACTTTCATATTTCTAACATAGGTGTTTTGTACTATAAATTTCTCCCTATAGTCTTCTCTGGCATATCTCACAAATTCTTTTGTGTTTTCATTTTCACTTAGTTCAAAATACTAATTTCCTATTTGATTTCTTCTTTGCCTTGGGTTATTGAGTTTCCAGATATTCGGGATGATGTGCCCAGAGCTCTTTCTGTTACTAATTTTTATTTTAATTCTATTGTGGTCAGAACATACTTTGTATAACTTGAATCTTTTAGAATTGATTGAGACTTTTATGGTCTAGGATATTGTCTGTTTTGGCAAATGTTCCATGCGTACTTGAAAATAATGTATAGTTTGCTGTTATTGACTGGGGTGTTCTTTAAATGTCAGTCATGTAGTTGATAATGTTATTCAAGTATACTGTATTCTTGTTGTTTTTCTGCTCATTCTCTCAATTATTGACTGAAATGTTAAAATTTCAGATTATAGTTGTGGATTTATCTATTTCTCCTTGTTCTATCAGGTTTTACATCATGTATTTTCAAGCTGTGTTACTACAGGCTTCAATATTTCATATTTTTAGGTCTTAATTAAGTGACCCATTTATCATTATGAAATGACCTTCTAGATCCCTGGTGACATTTGTGACATTCTTTGCTTTGAAATGTCCTTTTGTTTGATATTAATATAGCTACTGGACTTTTTTTTTCTAAGATTTTTATTTATTTGAGAGGGAGAGAGAGAGAGAGAGAGAGAGAGAGAGAGAGAGAGAGAGAGAGCACAGGCAGGGCAAGGGGCAAAGGGAGAAGCTGACTGAGCTAACCAGGCACCAGACTTTCTTTTTATTGGTGTCAAAAGATACATCTTTTTTCATTCTGTTACTTTTAATATATGTATCTTTGTATTTAAAGTGCATTGCTTGTATGCAGCACAGAATTTGAGTCTCCTTCTTATCCAGTCTGTCAGTCTCTGCCTTGTAAGTTGGAGTGTTCAGACCATTTACATGAATGTTATTGATGTAATTTTAAAAAGTCTCTCGCTTGCTATTTCTTTTCTTTCTCACCATCTGTTTTCTTATCTTTTTTTTTACTTTCTTTTCCTTTTAAAATATAGGTTGAGTATTTTTTATGATATTTTTTCTCCTCTTGCAGGTTATTACCTATAATTCTTTGTTTTGTTATTCTAGTGGCCACATTATAGATTATAGTCTCTATCATAGTTTACCTTCACATAATATTATACTGCTTCTTGTATAGAATAAGAACTTTATACTCACATACCTTCATTTCTTCACACCTGGGATTCATGTTATTATTGTTTTACTCACATATATATTATAAGCAAAAAATACAAAAATATAACATGTATAAACAAATTGTTACTTAAATGGTTATTTATTCAATTATTATTTTTTTTAAAGATTTTATTTATTCATTTGACACAGAGAGAGAGATTACAAATAGGCAGAGAGGCAGGCAGAGAGAGAGGAGAGAGGAGGAAGCAGGCTCCCTGCTGAGCAGAGAGCCCGACGTGGGCCTCGATCCCAGGACCCTGGGATCATGACCTGAGCGAAAGGCAGCGGCTTTAACCCACTGAGCCACCCAGGCACCCAATTCAATTATTTTTTAAAGACAGTCAAGTAATAAAATATTTGACTATCAATGCAGTCACCATTTCTGGTACTTTTTATTCTTTAGGGTAGATCAAGGATTGGCAGTCTTTCTGAAAAAGGTCGAATAGTAAATATTTTAGGCTTTGTGGGCCATATAGTCTTTTTTCTCAGCTATTCAACTCTGCCATTATACAGCAAGAGCAAATATAGAACAAAGGTAAACAAAGGGTTGTGACTGACTTCCAATAAAACTGTATTTCTAAAAACAGGTAGAAGGCCTCAGAAGTTGCTGAACCCTGGTGTAGTTTCATATTTCCATCTGGTATTGCTTTCTTTCTGCCTGAAGGACGTCCTTTAACTTGCATATGTGTGTGCTCCTGTGTATACATGTGCATGATTGTGCAGGTCTGCTGGTGATGAGTTCTTAAAGCTCTTATATGTCTGAAGACATTTTTATCTCTCCATTGTTGTTGAAAGATATTTTTGCTGACTGCAGAATTCTACATTGATAGGTTTTTTTTTCTTTCAGTACTTCAAGCCTGTTACCCTACTGTCTTTTTTCTTGCATTTTGTTTTTGACAAGAAATCTATCAAAAAAAAAATCTGCTATTATCCTTGTTTTTTTTTCTTCTTCCGTTTTCCTGGCTGCTTTTAGGATTTTATAACTGATTTTGAATACTTGGATTAGGCTGTACTTTAGTTTTCTTCATGTTTGTTGTGCTTGGAGTTCATGGAGACTTTTGAATCTTTGTGTTCATAGTTTTCATCAGTTTGGAAAATTTTCTGCCATAAACCAGTCAAATAATTTCTTCTGATTCTCTCCCTTCCTTTGGGGATCACATTCAAGCATATATTAGATTATTTGAAGTTTTTCCAGAACCCACTGATGCTGTTTTAATGGTTTCAGATTCTTTTCTTTTTTCATTTTAGTTTCTATTAATGTCTTCAAGTTCACTGATCTTTACTTCCTTAATGTCCAATTTGTTGTTAATCCCATCTCATGTTTTATTTATCTAAAACATTATAATTTTCTTCTCTAGAAGTTTGCTTTTGCTTTAAAAATATATATTCTATGGTTTTATTTGATCTTTTTGCCTATACAGAATGTAGTTAAAACTTTTTTAATGCCCTTATTTATTTATTTTTTTAAGTAGGCTCCATGCCCAGCATGGAGCCCAGTGTGGGGCTTGAAGTTGCAACTCTCACATCAAGACCAGAGCTGACATCAAGTGTCAGATGCTTAACTGACTGAGCCACACAGGTGCCCCAGCCTTATCTTTTTTTAATTGAAATATAGTTGACACACAGCGTTACATTAGTTTCAAGTGTATAACATAGTGATTCAACAATTCTTTACATTTTGCAATGTTCACCATTCAATGTTATTATAGTACCATTGTCTATATTCTCCATGCTGCACCTTTCATCCGTGTAACTTACTCATTCCAAAACTGGAAGCCTGTACCTCCCACTCCCCTTCACCCATTTTTGCCTATTCCCCCCCACCCCCTCTGGCAACCATCATTTTGTTCTCTGTATTTATGGGTCTATTTCTGCTTTTTATTTGTTTTTTAGATTCCACATAGAAGTGAAATCATATGGTATTTATCTTTCCTTGTCTGTAAAGTCCTTATCTTTTAATTCTAACATCTATGTCAGTCCTGGGTCAGTTTCAGTTAATTATTATCTTCATTGTTGCTTATATTTTACTGCTTCTGTGGATGCCTAATGCTCTTTGATTGGTTGCCATACACTGTGGGTACTATGTATATTTGTATTCACGTATTTTAATGGGATGCAGTTAAGTTACTTGAAAAAAAATTGATCCTTTTGGGTCTTGCTTCTTTGATTTATTAGGCAGGTCTCCATCAGTACTCAGTCATTCCTTGCTACTGAGGCAAGACCTCACAGAGTATGCTACTTGATACCTTGTGAAGTCTAAGTTCTCCACATTTGGCTGTGGGAACAAGCACTCCTCCAGGCCCTGTGCAAGCACCAAGTGTTGTTTTCTAATCTCTTTGATAGTTTTGGATAGTTCTGATAGCCTTGGATGATTTCCTCACATTCATGTCCTGCTCTGTACCCCACCAAATACTTTTTGGGGACCCTCTGGAGACCTCCAGGGTTTTTTTCTGTATGCAGCTCTCTCCTGTCTCATGCTGTGTTCTGAACTTCACTTACCTGGATTTCCCTCCTCAACTCAAGGATTCCACTAGGCTGTGCCTAGGTTAGGTTCTCACTTCTTGGGTCACAGGCTAGAAATTGGCCTAATGCTTTAAGCTTGGTCAGGTGTAGGCTCACCTCATTTTTTCCCACCTCTTAGGGATCAGTCTCCTTCATTGCCTGGTCTCTAGTATTTTGAAAATTATGGTTTCATTATTTTATCTTCTGTGTGTGTGTGTGTGTGTGTGTGTGTGTGTGTGTGTGTGTGTGTGTGTGGTTGTTTCAGGTTGGAGGATAAATCTGTTCCATTTTACTCTATGTTTGGCAGAAATAAAAGCCCTCTATTGGATTTTTAGCTATATCTTTTTACAAAAATGTTTTTAAGTGGTTGTCCTAGGAAGTATGATATACATCTTTAACTTTTCAGGCTTCTTAGAGTAATTACTTGACAACTTCACCTAAAATGTAGAGACCTCATCATCATAAATCCTTTCCCTATTCTTTATGCTGTAGGTGCTATATGTATTATATTAATGAAAGTTAAAAGTCCTATAACACAATTTTAACATTTATATTTTAAACAGTCATATGTATTTGAAAGAAATTAAGAAGAAGATGTTGACTTTTATATTTACCAATATGTTTACTATTTGTGATACACTTTCCTATCCAATAATCAGATTTCTATCTGATACTATTTTCCTTTGGCCTCTAGAATGCCCTGTGGAATCTTTGTAGTGCAGTTCTATTGATGAAAAAATTCTCTTAGTTTTCTCTTATCTAAAAATGTCTTTATTTTGCTTTTATTCCTGAATGGTATTTTGTACTGGATATATAATTCTGGATGGATAGAATTCAGTACTTTAAAGATTCTGTTTTATTATTTCCTGGCCTACATTTTTCTCCCAACAGTTGGCCAAATTATTCAAATTATTGTTCCCCTCTATATAATGTATTTTTTTCTTGGATGATTTTAAGACTTTTCTCCTTATCTTTGTCTGTGACATACTTAGTTGTGGTTTTCTTTGTAATTTTCTCACCGAGCTTTTGTTAAATGGTTTATATGTATAAACTTATGTTTGGGAAAATTTTTGCCATTATTTCTTCAAATAATTTTTTCCTCTCCATTATGTCCTTGCTCTCCTATGGCACTCCAATTACAAATATATTGAACCTTTTATTTTTCTCACAAGTTCCTGAGGCTCTGTTCATGTTTTGTTTTGTTTTTTTCCCCAAACTTCAGATTGGTTAATTTCTCTTGATCTGTCTTCAAGTTCACCAAGACTTTCTTCTTTCATTTAGATTCTACTATTAAACCTACCCATTGAGTATTTCATTCAGGTGTTCTGTTTTTTAGTTCTAGAATTTCTGGGTAGTTCATTATTTTGTAGTTCTTTATACTACTAATATTTCCTATCTTTTCACTCATTATGAGCATATTTTCCATTATGTCCTGAGCATACTTATAATAGCTTCTTTAACATTCTTTTTTTCTAGTTTTAAAATCTGCATCATTTTATGCTTGGTGTTTCTTGATTACGTTTTTCTCTTGTAAATAGGTGACATTTCCTTGTTTCTTTGTGTGACGAGTGATTTTGTATCATAACCTGAATATTATGAATGTTTTGTTCATAAGATTCTCTTCTTTCTAAAACTCTGAAGAGTTTTGATTACTTTTTAAAGGCCAGCAGTATGGATTCAAACCACAAACTCTGGCCTGTGATAGGCAGCATTCAGAACTCAGTTATTTTTGCCTTAGCTCTTCTGTTTTGAGTCAGCCCTGCAAATTCACAGTTCATTCTTCAGACAGAGATTGGGCTAAGTTTATACATAGAATTTAGGGCTCCCTCTGCTGAATTTTTTCTCTTTTCTTTGATTTCGCCTCTCATAGTCTGGCAGCTGTGGTTCTTCCAAAGTCTGTCTTCTCATTTTCCAAGTTCTCATTCTGTGGCCTTTCTATCAGTGTTTTACTTGCTCTGTGTATTGCAAACTGGGAAATTCCCTGAGGATAAATGTCATAGAATCCTTAAACTCATCTCTTGCCATTTCTTTAAACATCAAATAAAGATTTAGGACTGAGTGAGCTATAAAGACTCTCAAGGCTCAAAAATTCTACACTTTTATGAAGAATTGTGTAGACTAATACCCTTGGAGGGAAAAAAAACATATAAAATGACATACAACTAAGGACGTGTCATAGGAAAACCAAACTAATATGTATGCATAAATGAAGCACAAGATAATTTTTATTATTCTTGGAAAAAACAAAAACAGTTATGGCTCTTCTTCCTTTCTTAAAGTTTACATGTTAACTTTTGTTCCTGTTCTTCTTTGTGTATCTCTGTTCATGTTTAGTCTCCTGTACAAGAGTTACCTTATTATCAACTGCCATTAATCAGAATTTGTAATATTATTTATGGACCTGAAAATCATATTTCTTATGCAATAGACTTGTGATTTCTGTCTTTGTAATCCATGGTCCATTTTTAAATTTGAAAGCCAGTGAACTAGAAGTGTGTGAAAGATTTTCTGTCTTCTGATAAAAAGCTTTACTTTAAAGATGCAGATAAGTAGATGCCATTTTAAAAGTATTTTCATGCTAGAGAACTTTTACAAGACAAAAATGCCAGAACCTCTCTGGGCATTAGTGGAAAGTTTTCACTGAGAATCATTAATTTGTTGTCTTTTTATAATTTAGGCAGTCACTGAGGAGAATATTGCCTTTTTGCAGAAGCAAGTGGTAGAACTAGAGAATGAAAAGAGAGCTTTGCTCCTTAGTTCTATAGAACTGGAAGAGTTGAAAGCTGAGAATGGTATGTATAAATGAAAACAATAATTCTCTGTGTTTTTAACCCACATGCGCCTCTATTTTTATCACTTACCTATATAACATGTAGATTTTCTGATTCTATGACAATAAAGATCTTAGCACAGCTGGTAGTTATTGAATATAGGATTAATACACACAAAACAATTAAAGCACCATACCAGTGTTTATGTAAGTATAATATTTTGCATTATGGGCTATAAATGCTGCAGGATATCTGTATTATATTTATTTTGGAGTGGTCAAGGAATCTCTTCAGGAGCATGTCTTGAATAGGACCTTAATAAGATGACAAACTTTTAAATAGGCAAAATGAAAAAAGAAAGGGCATTCCCCTAATAAATTTTGGGGGTGAAATAACAGAGATCAGTATAAATGAAAGTCCAAAAGTAGAAAACATTTTGGGTTTTGCTCATGCTCTATACCACTTAGAACCCTATCCCTTTAGCCAGGCTAATTCTCACTCATTTTTCAGGTCTCAACTAGGGTATTGTCTTTTTCAGGAAATTGACCCTGATCCCTGTCAGTTGGGTTAAATTTTTGTTCCTCTATAACATTCTTGCTTTCCTTTAACATTGTATTAAAATCATCTGTTTATGTTTGTATTTTATTCTGTAAGCTGTTCAGAGATAAAGTATAAGCCTTTCAAGTGTAGGAACCCTTTTTCTTTTTCATCTTTGCTTTACTTTTTACCAAAAACTAATATAGTCCCTGGCAAATAGTGGCTACCAAATAAAGTTTTGTTGTATTGAATAAAGTTAGCACTTTATTCTGATAGACTGTGTGTGAATAGTTAGTAAGAATACATACTTCCTTCCATTTATCATTTATTATTTACTTCACAAGAACCTTGATGCATTTAGTAACATGTAGTTAATAGTGCATTAATGATCTGTTTTATCCTTGATAAACTGGACTACTATGCTTTATCTTCTAAGAGTGAGAATGAATTTGTACTATTTCTTAAACTCTAAAGACAGTATTTCCACCCTAACTATTCTTCACTTCTACTTAGCTCTAAATACTGGGGATTACATATCCTTATTAGACCGTTCCCACCATTGCTGATACGTAAACACCACCACAAATTCAGCTTATTATTCAACCCACTTAAAGTACTTCTTTGAGACCTTATCCATGATGTTTACTTTGCAGTTTTGCAGACAATTCCTATCAGTCATGTAGCTCATTATAGTTTGCTTTTTCCTGCAGGGATCACTGGCCTTAAGATTTTTCATATTAGTTTTTGTGTTTGGTCTCAGGTTACTTTTGCTTTATGTGTCATATTCTATTCAACTCACCTTTTGTACTTCCATTTTTACCACTGTACCTCTTCTTCAAATAATCTTGTGAGGTATCTAAATGTCTTGAATTCATTTGTTTCATGAGTTGTCATTCATTCATTTAGCAAATTTCTGTGGTATCTATTCTATGTGCCAGGCAGTAATCTAGTTGCTGCAGATACTGCCCTGAACATAATAGAGGGGAAGATAAGCCATAAACAGGTGTATTAATAAGAACATTTCAGAGAGTGATAAGTATTAGGATCAAGTGCAGGTATACCTGGGTGAAGAGGAAAGCAGCATTAGAGTGGTCAAGGTAGGCCTCTCTGTTAACTTGAAACCTGAATGATGAAAAGGGGACAGCCATGCAAACAGGCTGAGCAAAGAGCATCCCAAACAGAGAAAAAAAGCAGGGCAGATACCATGAGGTCTGAATAAACTTGATATGTTTGCAGACAGAAATAAGACCAGTATTTTGGGAGTAGAGTGAACAAAAAAGAGGCATTGCAGAAGAAGAGGTTGTAGAATAAGTGGGGTCAGCTCATGAGAGCCCATGTAAGTCATGTTAAGACATCTAGATACAGTATACAAAATATGCTTTTTTTCCCTTTAATATATCTGTCTTAGCTTCTTTGAAAGAGTATAAACTTCTTGGGGGCTTATTAACAATCAGTATTTTTTGGGCGCCTGGGTGGCTCAGTGGGTTAAAGCCTATGCTTTCGGCTCAGGTTATGATCTCAGGTCCTGGGATCGAGGCCCG
The DNA here is from genome assembly GCA_002007465.1 of Ailurus styani. Classification (NCBI taxonomy): domain Eukaryota; kingdom Metazoa; phylum Chordata; class Mammalia; order Carnivora; family Ailuridae; genus Ailurus; species Ailurus styani. The sequence goes on from LNAC01000428.1 coordinate 715,369, forward strand.
CATCGGGCTCCCTGCTCAGCGGGGAGCCTGCTTCCCCCTCTCTCTCTGCTTGTCTCTCTGCCTCCTTGTGATCGCTCTCCCTCTGTGAAATAAATAAATAAAATCTTAAAAAAAAAATCAGTATTTTTTTATCCTCTGAGGTACTACTACCCTGTGTGTGTGTGTGTGTGTGTGTGTGTGTGTGCGCGCGCACGTGCACACGCATTAAAATAGAACATGGGGTAGATCTTGGAAGACTGGATTATGATCCCAGCTCTCTGTGAACTAACTGTAGGTTATGTCATTCTTTGTTTCCTTAGATGGTCACTGAGGTGATTGGATATCTCTGTTCTAGTGCTAAAATTTGCTGTCTTTATGAATATATGTGCTATTGCTGTCTTTATGAATATATGTGCATTTAAGTGCTATATTAGTGTAAAATGTGTATATATTTTTTTAAGATTTATTTGAGTTGAGAGAGAGAGTGTGTGTGTGACAAGGGGGTGGGGCAGAAGAAGAGGGAGAGAGACTCCTTAAGCAGACTCCCTGCTGAGTGCAGAGACCAACGACAGAGCTCAATCCCAGAACCCTAAGATCATGACCTGAACTGAAATCTAGAGTTGGCCGCTTAACTGACTGAGCCACCCAGGCACCCCAATGTAAGATGTATGTTATGAAAACAGTAGGATTATGGATAAATCAAGGCAAATTTATTGCCCAACAAGGCCCAAATTATGCCACAGAAATAGCTGCTACTTACATCCTCTGGCATCCTTCTCCTTTAAAGGCCTTCACTATATACTTCACTCAGACTAATTATTATCACCTAGCACCATTCTATCTATTTTTTCACCATTCTGTCTTATATCTCATCTTCTCCTGCCACTTCTTTGCCACATAAATCTTTTATCTTCCCAAAACGATTTTATTTCTTTCCTTCTGATTATTTAATGTATCTCAAATAGCCTCACACACAATCATGCCTTTGTTTTCTCAAAAACGCTACATAAATCATCTAAGGATATTTATTTTGTGACTTTCAGAAAAACTATCTTCTCAGATTACTCTCTTGGAGGCTCAGAATAGAAGTGGAGAGGCAGATAGAGAAGTCAGTGAGGTAAGTGATATGTTCTTAAAATAACCAGAATGTGAACTAGATCAAGAAGAGTTAGCTTCAAACCTAAACATTTCTGCAATTTTCTAATGTTGGCCAAGCATTACATTACCTAGAAAGTGAGATCTATTTAAAAAAGTCATAATGGTTATTATTTCCCATTTAGCCTCATTTATTTGTGAATATTTGAATTTTTAAAATTTGCCCTGAAGCAAAGTACAAGTACAGTAGCCATTTATTTGGACTTTGATAATCCATTTCTCATACTGGGTTATTATGCATCTCAAATACTTTGCCCATCTCAGAAAAGTTTCCAGTGAGATTAGATAAAATGTCTAGTTCCCCTCCACCAAATTGGCATAGGTTCATTTTGGGTTATATTAAAAAGGGAATTTTTGAAGATTGGTGCTTTTTATAACCTGAAAATTACTATAAGAAATGTGTGGTTCTTTAATATTCTGTTGATTTAAGATTATTGTTAGCTGTATTGTGTTTAATTAGCTTTATTTTTCCAATCAAGAAATCCATGATAGAGTCATAAACGGCCTTGAGGAATAATGTAACTTTTTAACAGAAGTATCTGCTAAAAAAAAAAAAAGTATCTGCTTAATTATTAGAGTTCTTCAGAGAAACAAAATAGGGAGTATGTATATATGTAGAGAGAGATTTACTTTAAGGGAATTGGTTCATGCAGTTGTGGAAGCTGGCAAATCCAAAATCTGCAGGCCCACAGGCTGGAGACCCAGGGAAGAGTTACAGTTTCAAGTCTGAAGGCAGTCTGCTGGCATTTCCCTCTGGAGGTGGTCTGTCTTTTTTTTTCTTTTTCTTTTTCTTTTTTTTTTTTTTTTTTTTTTTTTTTTTTTTTTTTTTTTTTGGTTAAGGCCTTCAGCTGATTGGATGAGATCTGATTATATTATGGAGGCTAATCTACTCAAACTCCAGATTTAAATATTAATCTCACCTAAAAAAATACCTTCACAGAAGCATCTTGAATAATGTTTGACCAAGTATCTAGATATTATGCCCTAGCCAACTTGACAATAAAATTAACCACTGTACTTATATTCAGTATCTTTTGAAGGGGCTACTTGGCAAAAGGAAACTAAATTTTGAAAGTTGTAGCATTATATGGATACTGGCAGAGTAAAAATGAATCTTGTTTGGACAAGCAGGTGCTTAATTTTTTAAGATGCTAAGCAGTAGTGTCTAGTGAAAACAAGATAACTTAGATTAAAAAAAGAGGAACAGATAAAAAAGATGGTAATCTCTTAAGAAAAAGAAAAACAATACTAGAAGAGAGAACATAAAAACAGAGAACAAAGAAAAAGAAAGGGGGAAAAACACACACAGAAATTGCAAAAGGAAGGGTGCCTAAATAATCCTTTGGGATAAGAGAAAGTGAGTAGAAAAGGTTCATAGAATGTGTAAGCTCAGCTGAAAGGGGTCTAGTATTAGCAGAAAAAGTAATGACAGTAGCTGGAAAAAGCAAAGTTCTCTGGTTCTCTGTTTTCTTCTTGTGGATAACATTGGTTTTTTTCACTTGAGCCAAAAAGTTGATTGAATTTTATAGGTATCCTAGGGAGCAGCAGAGGCTGTGAACAAGGGAAGGAGGAGAGTGAGTGAAGTGGCATAACAAAAAGAGGAAATAAGTATACTTAAGGTGAGAGAGAGAACAAAAAAGGAGTTATATTGAAGTCTTCTGGAAGGAGTGATACCTCGACTGTATCAGGTCTTTAATGTATATAGGGATGGATAAAATAGGAATGCGACACAAAAAAATCATAGAGGAACTTTTTCTATGTGCTTAAATACTGTGTTTAGTTTTAGTCTCCAGAAATTTGAATATGAATAATGCAGAGAGCAAAGAATTTTAAATGATTAAAAATCATGCTTATGAAAAATGATAACTTTACTTAAATAATTTTAAAATGATGAATATTTTTTTTCTTGTTCAGTGGCTGAGAATGTTATCAACATAATAGCAAATACTTATTGAATACTTGCTGTGTGCCAGCTTTTGCTAGTAAATGGCAGAGCTAAGATGTGAATTTAGGCAGATGGGCTGCAGAACATGTACTCTTGGCCACTACATTATTTGATAGTCCTATGGATTTTTTTTTCTCCTATCAAATTGGAATTTTTTCTGGGGGAAAAAAATGGTGCTATTGGCAAAGGTGGAGATTTTATTGTGTACACTGTCCCCAAATTCATTTAGTAAAATTCTGATGAAATTTATCAGGAGATTCATTGATGTTGTTTCCCAGGAAGACAATTATAGAAATAATGTATATGGGTTGAACAGTATAACACAGTTATCTTTGTAATAATAATAGCATTTTGTCAAATAAGTCTGTAATTTCATACTCAAGCCTCAGCAGAACTCCTTTTTGATTATTTGATAGTGGTAATTTATCTTAACCAACTTGTTTGGTAATCTACTTATCTGGTAATGGCTATCTTATCTAATAGTTCCCATTTCAATGGATAGTTTAGGAAAAAGAATTATAACTTCCTTTTTGGTATGGGATGAAACAAAATTTAATGCATTTCCTGCCTCCTTTTTATTTTTAAGTGGTTCTTAAGAGAAACACATAGGAATTTTATTCCAAAGAAAAAAGTTTCCCAAGTAAGGAATATCTGGAAAAGGAGACCTCAGTATAAGATTGACAGGGTACTCTCAGAGGTCCAATTTGGGAAATAAAAACTGATTTTTGAAAGTATTTAGCAGTTTTATGGTAGGAAGTTTGGACTAGTAAGTTGCAGATTTGAGAAATTCATGAAATATGAGTTTTTAGTAGACTTTTTCTTATAAGACATCTGATTGAGGCTTTTCATTTCTTTTTTAAAAAATAGATCAACATGGTTGATATTACCAGGCTCAATAGGAGTAGCCCTTCTGCCGAGAAGAGTGGACAGGATGTCCTAGATGACACATTTTCTCAGAAACATAAAGAACTGTCAGTTTTATTGTTGGAAATGAAAGAAGCTCAAGAAGAGATTGCATTTCTTAAGTTGCAGCTCCAGGGCAGAAAGGCTGAGGGGGACCCTGAGGTCTCTGACCAGAAAGAAATGAAGCAGACAGAGAGTGAAGGAATCCCTATAGTTAGCATGAAAATACTGCCTGAAGATACAGGACAACATTTTCCCTCAATGCCTCATGAAGAGAGCAGTCTTCCAACGGTTGAAAAAGAAGAGCAGATGAGTACTAACCATCAAAATAGGATGTCTGAGGAAATATCTTTAAATGACACAGGGATGGAATTAAAATCAACCAAGCAGGGTGATGGTGATAAACCCCCTTCTGTACAAGGAATTTGTCAGTGTCACCAGGATGAATTGGAAAGGCTAAAAAGGCAAATTTCAGAGCTTGAGATAAGCTTTCGTAAAGCAGAAGAAATCTACAAGGAAAATTTAGATGAGAAAGCTAGGGAAATCAGCAACCTAACCCAGTTGGTTGAAGAGTTTAGGAAAAATGCTGAAAACACCAACAGTGCATTCACTGCTTTGTCTGAAGAAAGAGACCAGCTTCTTTCTCAAGTGAAAGAACTCAGTGTAGTAACAGAACTGAGGGCTCAGGTACAACAACTGGAAGTGAACCTTGCAGAAGCAGAAAGGCAAAGAAGACTTGACTATGAAAGTCAAACAACTCATCACAACTTGCTTACTGAACAGATCCACAGTCTCAGCATAGAAGCCAAATCTAAAGATGTGAAAATTGAAGTTTTACAGCATGAACTGGATGATATACAGCTTCAGTTTTCTGAACAGAGTACACTGATAAAAAGCCTACAAAGCCAGCTACAGAAGAAGGAAAATGAAGTGCTTGAAGGAGTAGAACATGTGAGGGATATCTCAAATAAGATGGAAGAACTTTCCCAGGCTCTTTCACAGAAGGAACTTGAAATAGCACATATGGATCAACTCTTATCAGAGAAAAAAAGAGATGTGGAAACCCTCCAACAAACCATCCTGGAGAAGGATCAGCAAGTGACAGAAATTAGCTTTAGTATGACTGAGAAAATGGTCCAGCTTAATGAAGAGAAGTTTTCTCTTGGGATTGAAATTAAGACTCTTAAGGAACAGCTGAACTTATTATCCAGAGCTGAAGAGGCAAAAAAAGAGCAGGTGGAAGAAGATAAAGAAGTTGTTTTTGGCCTTAAACAGAATTATGATGAGCTGAGCCCTGTAGGGCTCTTAACTAAAGAAGAGCTTCAGCATGAATTAGACCTTGTGAAGAAAGAAAGTGAACAGAGAAAGAGAAAGCTCCAGGCAGCTCTTATTAACAGAAAGGAGCTTCTACAGAAAGTCAGTAGATTAGAAGAGGAATTGGCCAAAGTGAAAGACGAATCTACGAAAGAGATCCCACTCAATGAGCATGAGAAGAGGGAAATGGAGGAAGATAAAGAAAACAAAGAAGACTCAGAAAAATGTGTGACTGCTAAATGCCAAGAAATAGAAATTTCTTTAAAACAGACAATATCTGAGAAAGAGGTGGAATTAGAGCATGTAAGGAAGGATTTAGAAGAAAAGGTAGCAGCTGAAGAACAGTTACAGGCTGTGATCAAACAGATGAATCAGAACTTGCAAGAGAAGACAAACCAGATAGATTTGCTCCAAGCAGAAATCATTGAAAACCAAGCAGTTATCCAAAAATTAACCACAGGTAACAAGGGTGTAGGTGATGGAGATTCAGCAGCGCCTGTAAAAGAAACAGTGGCGATCAGTCTGCCTGGTGCAGGTAGTGGAGAACACTGGAAAGCAGAACTGGAAGGAAAGATATTGGACCTAGAAAAAGAAAAGGAACAACTTCAAAAGAAGCTACAGGAAGTGTTAACCTCTCGAAAGGCGATTCTACAGAAAGCACAGGAGAAAGAAAGACATCTTAGGGAGGAGCTGAAACACCAGAAGGATGACTATAATCGCTTACAAGACCAGTTTGATGAGCAGAGCAAGGAAAATGAGAACATTGGAGACCAGCTGAGACAACTCCAGATTCAAGTAAAGGAGTCTCTAGAGAGAAAGCTCCTGGGCATTGACCAGCAGGATCCAGGCTCTCCCACTCCAGGTTTAAAAGAGCCTTTATTCAAAACCACAGAGCAGCAACCTGCTCAACTTGTTTCAGAGTCTGACTTGCTTTCTCATCCTAGAGATGCAGATTCTCTGCAGGGCGGTACTTCTGTTGCCCAGATTAAGACCCAGCTGAAAGAGATAGAGGCCGAGAAAGAGGAGTTGGAATTGAAGGTTAGTTCTGCCACAAGTGAGCTTACTAAAAAATCAGAAGAGGTATTTCAGTTACAAGAGCAGATAAATAAACAAAGTTTGGAAATCCAAAGTCTGAGGACAGCATCCCATGAAGCTGAAGCCCATGCAGAAAGCCTGAGGCAGAAATTGGAAAGCAGTCAGCTAGAAATTGCTGGATTAGAACATCTAAGAAAATTGCAGCCTGAACTAGATGAACTGCAAAAACTAATAGGCAAAAAAGAAGAAGAAGTTAGATACCTTTCTGGACAGCTTAATGAGAAAGAAGGGGTGCTTACAAAAGTACAGACAGAGATAATGGAACAGGAGGATTTAATCAAGGCTCTGCGTACACAGCTGGAAATGCAAGCCAAAGAGCATGATGAGAGGATAAAGCAGTTACAGGTGGAACTTTGTGAATTGAAGCAAAAACCAGAAGAGACTGGAGAAGAAAGTAAAGCAAAGCAACAAATACAGAGGAAGCTGCAAGCTGCCCTTATTTCCCGAAAAGAAGCACTAAAAGAGAACAAAGGTCTCCAAGAGGAGTTGTCTTTGGCCAGAGATACCATTGAACATCTCACTAAGTCTCTGACAGACATGGAAAGCCAAGTTTCTACTCAAAATAAAGAAAAAGATATATTCTTAGGAAAGTTAGCTCTTCTTCAGGAAGAAAGAGACAAGCTCATTACAGAAATGGACAGATCTTTAATGGAAAATCAAAGTCTCAGTGGCTCTTGTGAAAGTCTGAAATTAGCTCTGGAGGATCTTACTGAAGACAAGGAAAATTTAGTGAAGGAAATTGAATCTTTGAAATGTTCTAAGATTGCAGAAAGCACTGAGTGGCAAGAGAAACACAAAGAGTTACAAAAAGAGTATGAAATTCTTCTGCAGTCCTACGAGAATGTCAGCAATGAGGCAGAAAGGATTCAGCATGTCATGGAAACTGTGAGGCAGGAGAAACAAGAACTGTATGGCAAGTTAAGAAGCACAGAAGCAAACAAGAAAGAAGCAGAAAAGCAATTGCAGGAAGCTGAACAGGAAATGGAGGAAATGAAGGAAAAGATGAGAAAGTTTGCCAAATCTAAACAGCAGAAAATCCTAGAACTGGAAGAAGAGAATGACCGGCTTAGAGCAGAGGTACAGTCTGGAGGAGGTGCATCTAATGATGGTATGGAAGCACTTCTTTCTTCCAATTCCAACTTGAAAGAGGAACTAGAAAAGGTCAAAACAGAGTATAAAACCCTTTCTAAAGAGTTTGAGGCTTTAATGACTGAGAAGGACTCTCTAAGTGAAGCGGTTCAAGATTTAAAGCATCAGGTAGAAAGTGTTGTGTCCAAACAAGCTAGCCTAGAGGCCACTGAAAAACATGATAACAAAAGGGATATCTTTGAAGGGGCAACAAACTCTGTCCCAGGTGAGTCTAATGAGCAAGACTCTCGGGACATGAACACTGGGCTGGAAGATTCCGAATCCATTCTGTCAGAGAACAGTGCCAAGAAGCCTAATGAAAGTGAGAATGTCAGCTCACATGATGAAATTAATAACTACCTTCATCAGATTGATCAGCTCAAAGAAAGAATTGCTGAGTTAGAGGAGGAGAAGCAGAAAGAAAGGGAATTTAGCCAGACTTTAGAAAATGAGAGAAGTGCTTTACTGAGTCAAATGTCAGCGAAGGATGGTGACCTAAAAATGCTTCAGGAAGAAGTAACCAAAATAAACCTATCAAATCAGCAAATACAAGAAGAACTTGCCAGAGTTACCAAGCTAAAGGAGACAGCAGAAGAAGAAAAAGATGATTTGGAAGAGAGGCTTATGAATCAATTAGCAGAACTTAATGGAAGCATTGGGAATTACTATCAGGATGTTACAGATGCCCAAATAAAAAATGAGCTACTGGAATCTGAAATGCAGAACCTTAAAAAGTGCGTGAGTGAATTGGAAGAAGAAAAGCAGCAGTTAGTCAAGGAGAAGACTAAGGTGGAATCAGAAATACGAAAGGAATATTTGGAGAAAATACAAGGTGCTCAGAAGGGACCTGGCAATAAAAGCCATGCGAAGGAACTACAGGAGCTCTTAAAAGAAAAACAACGGGAAGTAAAGCAGCTGCAGAAGGACTGCATCAGGTACCAAGAGAAAATTAGTGCTCTGGAGAGAACTGTTAAGGCCCTAGAATTTGTTCAGACTGAGTCTCAAAAAGATTTGGAAATAACCAAAGAAAATCTGGCTCAAGCCACTGAACACCGCAAGAAGGTAGAAGCAGAATTGTCTAGCTTCAAAGTACTGCTAGATGACACTCAGAGTGAAGCAGCGAGGGTCCTAGCAGACAATCTCAAGTTGAAAAAGGAACTTCAGTCAAACAAAGAATCAGTTAAAAGCCAAATGAAACAAAAGGATGAAGATCTGGAGCGAAGACTGGAGCAGGTAGAAGAGAAACACCTGAAAGAGAAGAAGAACATGCAAGAGAAACTGGATGCTTTGCGTAGAGAAAAAGTCCACTTGGAAGAGACATTTGGAGAGATTCAGATTACTTTGAACAAGAAAGACAAGGAAGTTAAGCAACTTCAGGAAAACTTGGACAGTACTGTGGCCCAGCTTGCAGCTTTCACCAAGAGCATGTCTTCCCTCCAGGATGATCGAGACAGGGTGATAGATGAAGCCAAGAAATGGGAGAGGAAATTCAGTGATGCTATTCAAACCAAAGAAGAAGAAATTAGACTCAAAGAGGAGAACTGCAGTGTTCTAAAGGATCAACTTAGGCAGATGTCCATTCACATGGAAGAATTGAAGATCAATATTTCCAGGTAAATGGGTAACTTTTTTGCTCTTCTAAATGTGACTGAAGGTAAAGAAAACCTCCATTTAAACTATTTTTATCCCCTTTAATATTATGGGACAAATTTTGGCTTAAAATTCCTTAGAAGCTACATTCTCTGTCACTTCTGACTCTCTCTTTTTTTGTCAGTGACTTTTGGCTAGTATTAAGGTGAAAAATCCATGTCTGCTTCTCTTCCCATCTTTCTATTGAGAGATCTCTTTGATTTCTTCCTTTCTTTGCATTTTCATTTCCACTACTTTGTCTGGATTTTTACTGTGATACTCCCCCAAACAATTGCTTTAGCCTCATAAATGATTTCCTCTTTTCTCTTCCCCATATTCCACATCAATTCATACTGCATGAGAGTTATTTTCCTCTAACTTCAATTTTATATCATTTTTCAAACTCAAGAACTAACAGTGTCCCCCATGCTGGGTACTCCTCCACTTTTAATAGGATTTTACTGCTCTGAGACAGGTTTCCTCATTATCATACCAAGATTATTCTTTTAAGGAGCTAGACCTGAACTTGTCTGGACCAAAGTAAATCAAAACAGGAGAAAGCACTGCTTTGTAGAGTGTGCAAAGTCATGTCACTAAAATGGCTTTGGAGTTTTATGACTTAAATACCCTTAGGTGCAATATACCTTTAATACAGAATATCCAGTAGAACTAATATCTCTTCATTGAAAGGATGAGCACCTTTAATTATAAATACTGATTCATCTTTAGATCTGAGTAATGATGTTTTATATGTCCCTTAGGCATCAAATAGTGTTCCCTTGAAATCCATGATTAATGACCTTCTCTCGTTTTTTCCAGGCTTGAACATGACAAGCAGATTTGGGAGTCCAAGGCCCAGACAGAGGTTCAGCTTCAACAGAAGGTCTGTGATACTCTGCAGGGGGAGAACAAAGAACTTTTGTCCCAGCTCGAAGAGACTCGACAGCTATACCACAGTTCTCAGAATGAATTACTTAAGTTGGAATCAGAACTTAAGATTCTCAGAGACCAGTCAACTGATTTAAATAACTCTTTAGAAAAATGTAAGGAAAATACAGAAAACTTGGAAGGGATCATAAAGCGGCAAGAGGCTGATATCCAGAATTGTAAGTTCAGTTATGAACAGCTAGAGACAGATCTTCAGGCCTCCAGACAACTGACCAGCAGGCTGCATGAAGAAATAAACATGAAAGAGCAGAAGATTATAAGCCTGCTTTCTGCCAAGGAACAGGCAATCCAAGTAGCTGTTGCTGAACTACATCAGCAACATAATAAAGAAATTAAGGAATTGGAAAACCTATTGTCCCAGGAGGAAGAGGAGAATATTGTCTTAGAAGAGGAGAACAAAAAGGCTGTTGACAAAACCAACCAGCTTATGGAGACACTGAAAGCCATCAAAAAGGAAAACTTGCAGCAGAAAGCTCAGTTGAATTCCTTTGTTAAATCCATGTCTTCTCTCCAGGATGACCGAGACCGCATTGTAGGCGACTACCAACAGCTGGAAGAGCGACATCTCTCTGTCATCTTGGAAAAAGATCAACTCATCCAAGACGCTGCTGCTGAGAATAACAAGCTTAAAGAAGAAATTCGATGCTTGCGAAGTCATATGGACGATCTCAATTCTGAGAATGCCAAACTAGATGCAGAACTAATCCAATATAGAGAGGACCTGAACCAAGTGATATCAAGAAAGGACTGCCAGCAAAAGCAGCTCCTTGATGCTCAACTTCAGCAGAATAAGGAGCTGAAAAGTGAATGTGTCAAATTGGAAGAAAAGCTGAAGGAGTCTGAGGAAGCAAAGGAGGGTCTGCGGAGGTCTTTTCTTGCTCTAGAGGAGGAGAAAGAAAGTTTGTCTAAAGAGATTGAGAGCTTAAATATGTCTGTATCCCAACTAAAGAGACAGTTGACAGCCTTGCAAGAAGAAGGAACTTTAGGAATATTTCAGGCCCAACTAAAAGTAAAAGAAGAAGAAGTACAGAAGTTAAATACTATCCTTTCCTCCTCTCAGAAGAGAATTACAGAACTGGAAGAGGAATTGGTTCGTGTTCAGAAGGAGGCTGCCAAAAAGGTGGGTGAAATTGAAGATAAACTGAAGAAAGAATTGAAACATCTTCATCATGATGCAGGGATAATGCGAAACGAAACAGAAACCGCAGAAGAGAGAGTGGCAGAGCTGGCGAGAGATCTGGTGGAGATGGAACAGAAATTACTCTCGGTCACCAAAGAAAATAAAGACCTCACAGCACAAATCCAGTCTTTTGGAAGGTCTATGAATTCCCTACAAAATAGCAGAGATCGTGCCAATGAGGAGCTTGATGAACTGAAAAGGAAATACGATGCCAATCTGAAGGAGCTGGCAGAGCTGAGAGAAGAGCAGGGCCTCCTAAGCAGGGGGAGAGATGCTCTTGTTTCAAAAGTTGCCCTTTCTGTGAACTCCACTGAGGATAACAGCTTGCCTCACCTCGAGAAACTTAACCAACAGCTTCTGTCCAAAGATGAGCAACTGCTTCACTTGTCCTCACAACTAGAAGATTCTTACAACCAAGTCCAGTCCTTTTCCAAGGCTATGGCCAGTCTACAGAATGAGAGAGATCACCTGTTGAATGAACTGGAGAAATTCTGCAAGTCGGAGGAGGGGAAGCAGAGGTCTGCAGCCCAGCCTGCAACCAGCCTGGCTGAAGTCCAGAGTTTAAAGAAAGCTATGTCATCACTTCAAAATGACAGAGACCGACTAGTGAGTGTCTGGTTCTCTTTCTGATCTTTCTTTGAGAGTTTTTGAGCCTTTCTTTACAATTTTTCATTTCTATAGAAAAGGATGAGCACATTCTTACGCGTATTATCTGGGCATTCTGGGACAGTATTATACACCCCACAGGTTCTGTTTGGTCTTAGAGAAACACACAAACATTATTTAAATTACTTTAAATCTGCTGTTACCATTTAAAAACAATTACAGATTTTCTTTGCACAAAACTCTCCATTGGTTATAAAAGGACTAAGAGATGGAGGTTGTTTTATGTATTTTATACACACATGTAAATATTTCCAGAATTTGTCACAGTTTAATTGAATGAAGGTGTAGGGGTCATTCAGGGCCTTCTTACAGTGACAGTTTAGTCTTAGGTTATCTGGTAGAATTAAAGGTAGAGAGGACTCAGCTTATCTCATGTATAACTCAACCCGAATTTGTCACAAAAAAGTTAAATGTAAAAAGAGTTAATTTAAAAAAGTTCGATACCCAACATTTTTTTCAATCTGAGAGATGAGGATCTCTCATGCTAAAATTTGGCTTTTAGAAGGATCTAGTGGTTTAATTCAGGTCTTTTTTTCTAAGAACTTCCAGGGTATCAAGATTCAGAAGCAAAAACTGGAACTATGTGAGCCAAGCCAAGTTCTACTTTGTGAGGTTACCTTCTTCACTTTCATGACAGTTCTTAACTCTTAAGGCCATGTACTTAGGCCAAATAAATAAATTGAGCTTCAAAAGGCTGAATTTTCCATTAAAAAGTGACCCATGTCCAGAATATGAAAATTCTAGTTTTTAAGAATAACCTATATAAAAATATCTTTGCCCCTAATTATAAATTCTTGTTCTAATTTTTCTTTTTCCTTGTAGGCAATGTGTTCATTCATATTACACTTAAAATCCAGTATTTATAGATAACTTTTTCACTTTTGTAATCTGAACAAAACCCCCCTTTTCAGCTGTGGCTTTGACAGCAATATAATGTGTACATATTTGTTTATATTTTAAAAATAGTTTCAGTTCAGCTAACTTTGTCCTAGGAGCTAACCCTTTTTTTGTTGCTTTCAGAATACAAATGCAAAAACTTTTCATCAGGACAGTATATACCTCAAAGATGTAATATTTTATAGCACCCAGGACTCAATTACCTTCAAAGTCAAAATCTTTTTCCTGGAAGCTATTAGGTTAGATTTTGAATTGACAATGTTTCATTTAGTCAATTGCTTTACTCTTCTAACAGTAGAAGAAGCTTTACTGCTTCTACTCTGTTCTAAACAGTGGGGACAAAACTTGCTATCTCTCACCCCTTTTCTAACTCGCAGTCCCCATTCCACATTTTCGTCTGCTGGATATTTACAAGCCAAGTCAGCATATTTTTACTTCTATATTTCTATAACCCATAGTAGTGTTCCTCTGTTCCCTAAGACTCATACCTGTCTATGATTTTATTTCATTTATCATCAAGATCTGTCACTTTATTCACAATGGACCTAAATTATTTCTTTTCCTTTCCATCATCATCATCTTAGGATAAGTTCTTAACACTGTACACTTAACTGTTGTGATACTGCTTCTCCTGGTTTGTCACTTTCCAGTATATTTTTATATACCATCACTGAATAAATCTGAAGCTCTGCTTTCTTACTACTGCACTGCTCAAAAACCTTTAAAAGTTGTATTATCTCTAGAATAGGCTTAGGATTCAAACCTCTTCGTCTGGTATTTGAGACCCTATAATTTGTCCAGGTCCTTCTTTCCAGCCTTCCATTTTACTGCTCCTCTATTCATACTCTTCACCGCAGCCAAACTGATATACTCATTATGCAGTAATCCTACCTAGTACTTCCACATTACCGTCCTCTGAACCAAAATGTCCTCTTGATTTTCCTTTTTTGGGGCAAATGTTTCCCACTATTAAACATCGCCCTAGAGCTCAAATTTTCTGGTTACATTTCCAGACCACTTAGTTGTCTATTACCTTCTGTACTTCTCTAGTACTTTAATTTGTCCCATATTGTCTTGAAGTGTATATGTATATGTGTCTATGTGTGTAAGTGTCGTGTCTTATATTTGTTTGTATTTCCTATGATTTTAACATAGGAATTAATTATGAGATACATAATCAACAATTGGTGGCCATTGTCTATTTTTGTGGTTGTTACTGAAAACACTTTTTTTTTTCCATTCTGTAAAACTGTCATAAAGGGGTGTCCTGGAAACATTTGCTTTTACATTTGCCATAAATTAAAGTCAGAGCAGGGTTATAAATCACATGAAGGCCTGTCAGCCTGACTTGGTGATACTACATTATAAGGTCCACTGCAGTCAGCTGAGGCCCTTCTGCATACTTTTGGAATGTATTAACTGGCCATCAACTCTTTTCCACATATCTTTTTCTCAGTCTTTGTCATGGGCATTGAAGTTTATAGTCTCTCAATCACTGGCTGCATGTATGATAAATATGGGAGCTGTCTTATGTCAACCACTACCAGTCTGAACATGCAGGTTAGGCCAGCAGTTTATTACCTCTGCCTACACTACACTTCCTTTCCCTCAGGACCACCCCAGAAATGATTTAGATCTGAAAGGGATTTAGCTTGCTTTGATTTTCTCCTTTATGTAGTTATTCAAGGGGAAATTTCTCCAAGTCTGAGGGTCCAGGTGGCAGAGAATTAGCCCTGGGGATTCTACTACAGTGTCACAAACAACTCTGAAAACATTCTGTAGTTTTCAAATCTGTTTAAACTTCCTTAGGACTTTCCCATAATCAAATAGGTACTTAGGCAATTTCTGCCTAAAGGGTAGAAAGCATAACTCCAGAGCTGCATTTATCTATACTCATTTCGTTCCTTTTTTTTTTTAATTTGTTTTTAAATGCCAGTATAATTAATATACAGTGTGACATTAGTTTCAGGTATACAATATAGTGATTCAGGAATTCTATGCCTTACTCAGTGCTCATCAGGGTAAGTGTACTCTTATCCTATCTCCTTCACCTGTTTCACCCATTCCCCTGTTTCACCCATTCCTCTGCCACCTCCCCTCTGGTAACCATCAGTTTGTTCTCTATATTTAAGAGTCTGCTTTTTTGCCTCTTTTTTTCTTTGATCATTCGTTTTGTTTCTTAAGTTCCACATGTGAATAAAATTATATGGTATTTGTCTTTCTCTGACTGACTTATTCCACTTAGCATCATACACTGTAGACCCATACAAGTTGTTGCAAATAGTGAGATTTCATTCTTTTTTATGGCTGGGGAATATTCCATTTTATAAATATATATATATAATATATATATATATATATATATATACACACCACATCTTTATCCATTCATCTGTTGATGGACACTTGGGTTGCTTCTGTAGTTTAGCTATTATAAATAATGCTGCTATAAACATAGGAATGCATTTATCTTTTTCTAATTAGTGTTTCTGTATTTTTTGGGCTAATACCCAGTAGTAGAATTACTGGATCACATGGTAATTCTATTTTTAATTTTTTGAAGACCCTCCATACTATTTCCCACAGTGGATGGACCAGTTCCATCCAGTTGCATTCTTTTCTTTTCTTTTTTTTTAAGATTTTATTTATTTTACAGAGAGAGAGACACAGCAAGAGAGGGAACAGAAGCAGGGGGAGGGGGAGAGAGAAAAGCAGGCTTCCTGCTGAGCAGGGAGCCCAATGCGGGGCTCGATCCCAGGACCCTGGGACCGTGACCTGAGCTGAAGTCAGATGCTTAACGACTGAGCCACCCAGGCGCCCCCATCCAGTTGCATTCTCATCAAAAGTGCATAAGTGTTCTTTTTCCTCCATATCTTTGCCAACACTTGTTGTTTCTCTTGTTTTTTATTTTAGCCATTCTGACAGGTGTGAGGTGATACCTCATTGTGATTTTGATTTGCATTTTTCTGATGATTAGTGATGTTGAGTGTTCTTTTATGTGTCTGTTGGACACCTATAGATCTCTTTTGGAAAAATGTCTGTTCATGTCTTCTGCCCATTTTTAAATTGGATTTTTTTTGACATTGAGTTTTATAAGTTTTTATGTATTTTAGATACTAATCCTTTAGTGGATATGTCATTTACAAATTCCTTCTCCCTTTCAGTAGGTTGTCTTTTTTTGTTGATTGTTTCATTTGCTGTGCAGAAGTTTTTTATTTTGTTGTAATCCCAATGGTTTATTTTTGCTTTTGTCTCCCTTGACTTGGGAGACATATCTAGAAAAATGTTGCTAGGCCCAATGCCAAAGAAATTACTGCCTGTGCTCTCTTCTAGGATTTTTATGGTTTCAGGTCTCACAATTAGGTCTTTAATCCATTTAGGATTTGTTTTTGTGTATGGTGTAAGAAAGTGGTCCAGTTTCATTCTTTTGCCTGTAGCTGTCCAGTTTCCCATTCCATTCCCATTTCACCATTTGTTGAAGAAACTGTCTTTTTCCCATTGCATATTCTTGTCTCATTTGTCATACATTAATCAACCAATAATTGTGGGTTTGTTTCTGGCCCTGTGTTCTTTTCCAAGATCTATGTGTCTATTTTTATGTCAGTACCATACTGTTTTGATTATTACAACTTTGTAGTATAGCTTGAAATTTGGGATAGTGATACCTCCAATTTTGTTCTTTTTTAAGAATGCTTTGACTATTTGGGGTCTTTAGTGGTTGCACACAAATTTTATGATTTTTTTTTTGTTTTGTTTTGTCAAAAATGCTATTGGCATTTTAGTAGGGATTGTATTTGATTATAGATTTTTTTGGGTAGTATTAACATTTGAATAATATTTGCTCTCCCAGTCCATGAGCATGTAATACCTTTCCATTTGTTTGTGTCATCTTTAATTTCTTTCACCAGTGTTTTATAGTTTTCAGAGTACAGGTCTTTCACCTCTTTGGTTAATTTTATTCTTAGGTATTTTATCATTTTTGGTTGTAGTTGTAAATGGGATTGTTTTATTTCTCTTTCTGTTGGTTCATTAAGTAGACATGCAACAAATCTCTGTCTATTGATTTTTGTATCCTGTGACCTTACTGAATTCATTTATCAGTTCTAGTAGTTTTTTTGGTGGAGTCTTTATGGTTTTCTATATAGTATCATGTCATCTACAAATATTGAAAGTTTTACTTCTTTCTTACCAGTTTGGATGCATTTTCTTTTTCTTATCTGATGCCGTGGCTAGGACTTCCAGTACCATGTTGAATGAAAGTGGTGAGAAAGAAAATCCTTGTGTTGTTCCTGACCTCAGGGGAAAAGCTCTCAGTTTTTCCCACTGAGTATGATGTTAACTGTGGGTTTTCATATAAGGCCTTTATAATGTTGAGGTATATTCCCTCTAAACCTACTTTGTTGAAGGCTTTTATCATGAATGGATGCTATACTTTGTCAAATACCTTTTTTCATTTATTGAAAAGATCATATGATTCTTGTCATTTCTTTTATTGAAGTGGCGTGTCATGTTCATTCATTTGTGAAAATTGAACCACTCTGCATCTCAGAAGTAAATCCTACTGGATCATGGTGAATGATTTTTTAAATGTATTGTTGGATTCAGCTTGCCAATATTTTGTGAAGGATTTTTCATCTGTATTCATCAGAGTTGTTGACTGTAGTTCTCTTTTTTTAGCAGAGTCTTTATCTGGTCTTGGAATAGGGTAATGCTAACCTCATACAGTCAATTTGGGAGCTTTCCTTTCACTTCTACTTTTTTGGAATAGTTTGAGATGAATAGGTTTAACTTTTCTTCAAAGGTTTGGTAGAATTCACCTGTGAAGCTGTCTTGTTTGTTGGGAGTTTGTTAATTACTGATTCAATTTCTTCTCTGGTTATCAGTCTGTTCAAATTTTCTATGTCTTCCTGCTTCAGTTTTGGTAGGTTACATGTTTCTATGGATTTCTCCATTTCTTCTAGGTCATCCAATTTGTAGACATAAAATTGTTCATAATATTCTCTTATAATCTTTGTATTTCTGTGGTATCAGTTATTTCTCCTCTTTCATTTCTGATTTTGTTTGAATCCTTTCTCTCTCTTTCACCTTTTTTATGAGTCTAGCTGACATTTTATCATTTTGGTTGATCTTTTCAAGGTACTAGCTCCTGGTTTCATCTATCTGTCCAATTGTATTTTTAGTTTCCATTTTGTTTTATTTATTTTTCTAATTTATTATTTCCATCCTTCTACTGGTTTTGGGTTTTGTTTGTTCTTTTTTAGCTCCTTTGGGGGTAAGGTAAGGTTGTTTATTTGAGATTTTTGTTGCTTCTTGAGGTAGGCCTATATTGCTATAAATTTCCCTCTTAGAAGTGCTTTTGCTGCATCCCAAAGATTTTGGATTGTTGTGTTTTCTTTTCATTTGTCTCTGTGTATTGTTTGATTTCCTCTTTGATTTCTTGGTTGACCAGTTCATTAGTAGCATACTATATAATCTCCATGTATTTGTGTTCTTTCCAGATTTTTCTTGGGGTTGATTTCTAGTTTGTTTTTTTTTTTTAAAGATTTTATTTATTTATTTGACAGAGGGAGAGATCACAAGTAGGCAGAGAGAGAGGAGGAAGCAGGCTCCCCACTGAGCAGAGAGCCCGATGCGGGCCTCGATCCCAGGATGCTGAGATCATGACCTGAGCCGAAAGCAGAGGCTTTAACCCACTGAGCCACCCAGGCACCCTGATTTCTAGTTTTATAGCATTGTCAGAAAAGGTGCATGATGTGACTTCTGTCATTTTGAATTTGTTGAGACTGATTTTGTGGCCTAACATTTGATCCTTTCTGGTGAATGTTCCACGTGCACTTGAAAAGAATGTGTATGCCACTGTTTAAGGATGGAATGTTCTAAATATACCTGTTAGATACATCTGGCCCAGTGTGTCCTACAAAGCCACGGTTTCCTTTTTCCTTGTTAATTTTCTGTTTGGATGATCTATCCATTGATTTCAGTGGGGTGTTAGTCTCCTACTATTATTGTATTACTATCAATATTGTATTACTATCACTTGCTTTATGTTTGTTGTGAGCTGCTTTATCTATTGGGTGCTTCCATGGTGGGTGCTTATCTTTAAAGTTCTAGGTGGTAAGCCCAACTGATTGTAAAAATTCCAGATATTAACCCTCTCTGGTTCTCAAGGCCAAATGTTGTGGGGATTTGTCTTCCCAATGCAGATCCTTGTGACTGGGATACCTGGTGTGGAGTCTGCTCCTGTTCCTTCTCTGTGCTTGTAGTGCTCCTCCCTCCCACGGACAATCTCATGGATCAGCTTGGTTCCCACCTGTATCTCCACCTTTCCTACCATTTTTGATGTGGTCTCTTCTCTATGTTTAGCTGTGGAGAGCCTGTTCTGCCAGTCTTTGGGTCATTTTTTGGGTTATTTACGTTGATATGGATTTATCTAGTTGTATTTATCAGCTGAGGTGAGTTTAGGATCCTCTGATTCTGCCATCTTTCTTGAAAGTCCCGTATACTCATTTCCTTCTGAAAATGACTTGAAGTAGCATATCTTGAAGTTGATTTCAAGATAATATAATACAAGTAACTGGAAAGGAAGAAAAAATGAGGATAGAGGAAAAGATCAAACCAGGAATAAATTTAGTGTCCCTAGGAGATGTCACAGTATCTTTTTAGAAAGATGGGTCATCAATTCTTTTTTCCCACTTTTCTGGCAGCCATCAGAAATAAGGAATTAAAGAGCCATATACATAAATTGCAGTGTCCATATTTTAGGGAAAAGGAAGAAAGAAAAGCTGTTGGTTTAATATAAGAATAGTTATTCTTTAAGTATTGAGGCCTGCAAGAAATTCCTTCTGTGCTTCCATAGAGAGGACTATATGAAGTCGTAAAACATCCTTTACTTCTCTACAGTACATGTAAGTATTTTATAGGGTTTAGTTCAGCTGTCCCTTGCTGTAACTGCATTGCAAAAGAACTTTGTATAATTTCCTAAATGTACTTATACAAATGGTTAAAATGCAGTCCCAGACACACAGCTCTCTGATGATCTGGTCTATTTCAAAATTAACATGTAGCGTATCTGGATTAGAGGAGGGAATAAAGAATATATTTAGTGCATTAAAAGTATATTGTTTAAAAAATAAAGTTATATATATAAATCACTAAGTTCAGCATGTCACTGAATTCAGCACCTCCACTCCAACTCTTTCTCTTTCTCCCAAGGCAATTTGCCTTTTTTTCTTCTTTCTTTCTTTTTTTTTTTTTTTGGTTTTTAAAATATTTTTAATTTTTATTTTTTCAGTGATCCAAGCAAGATTCATTGTTTATGCACCACACCCAGTGCTCCATGCAATACGTGCCCTCCTTAATACCCACTGCCAGGCTCACCCATCCCCCCCTCCCCTCCATACCCTCAGTTTGTTTCTCAGAGTCCACAGTCTCTCATGGTTTGTCTCCCCTTCTGATTTACCCCAATTCACTTTTCCTTTCCTTCTAGAGTCCTCCATTTTATTTCTTATGTTCCACAAATGAAGCCATATGATAATTGACTTTCCCTGCTTGGCTTATTTCACTCAGCATAATCTCCTCCAGACTCATCCATGTTCATACGAAAGTTGGGTATTCATCCTTTCTGATGGCTGCATAATATTCCATTGTATATATGGACCGCACCTTCTTTATCCATTCATCTGTTGAAGGGCATCTTGGCTCTTCCCACAGTTTGGCAATTGTGGACATTGCTGCTATGAACATTGGGGTACATATGGCCCTTCTTTTCACTACATTTGTATCTTTGGGGTAAATACCCAGTAGTGCAATTGCAGGGACATAGGGTAGCTCTATTTTTAATTTTTTGAGGAATCTCCACACTGTTTTCCAAAGTGGCTGCACCAGCTTGCATCCCCACCAACAGTGTAAGAGGGTTCCCCTTTCTCCACATCCTCTCCAACATTTGTTGTTTCCTGTCCTGTTGATTTTGGCCATTCTAACTTGTGTAAGGTGGTATCTCAATGTGGTTTTGATTTGAATTTCCCTGATAGCTAGTGATAAACATTTTTTCATATGTCTGTTGGCCATTTGTGTGTCTTCTTTGGAGAAGTGTCTGTTCATGTCTTCTGCTCATTTTTGACATGATTGTCTGTTTTTTGGGCATTGAGCTTGAGGAGTTCTTTATAGATCTTGGATATCAGCGCTTTGTAGTGTCATTTGCAAATATCTTCTCCCATTCCATGGGTTGCCAAGGCAATTTGCTTTTAACTCTCTTATTATTTTGGTGTTTTCTCATGTCTACATATCATACTTATAATGAATCTTGGGTTTTCATTCTTTGTATTAGCTCTTGACTTTCTTTTATGCTAACAGGGTTTAGTTCTCTTTCCTTGCTCTGCTTCCACAGTACATATGCACATATTCAGTATACAGCCTCTTCCCCATTCTGATGTAATTTAAATTTTGNCTTTCTTTTATGCTAACAGGGTTTAGTTCTCTTTCCTCCCTCTGCTTCCACAGTACATATGCACATATTCAGTATACAGCCTCTTCCCCATTCTGATGTAATTTAAATTTTGGTTACTTCAGTATTTTTGTTAATATCAATGTTTACATTTTTATGACTACAAATGAGAGCTGAGATGTGTTATTTTTATTTTCCTCAGCATCTTTTTTTCCCCCTTAGAGTTAATAACTGCTTTTGTTGTTACTTAGTTTTCTTTGTATTTATCAATGTAATCTAACTCCAGGTTTATCACCATTTATCCGCATCTCCTCTTAAGATGTTTATTCCTATCAGTTTTGTATTTATGAAGAAAATTTGGAGTCTCTTTCTTATTCTTATATGAACCAGGATACTGTTTTCATTCTAGGAAATCTTTCACATCTCTCCTATATTAGGTCTCCTCTTTCTTGTATTCCATGTCTTCCTCATCTTGGTTTTGTGTTATCATTTTGTTGAAATAAATCATTTAGTAGCTCCCTAAGAAAAGATACAGGGGAGGTAAATTTATTGAAATGTCTTTTCATCTCGCATAGTTGATGGATAGTTTGGCTGGGTATAGAATTCTAGGCTGAAAATAATTCCCCTTCAAAATTGTGAGGACTTTGTTCTGTTGCCTTTTAGTTTACATTGTAGTTCAGAAGTCTAAAGCTATTTTGTTTCCTGATCCTTTAAATCTGGTCTGTTTCTTTTTCTCTTTCTCTGTCTCTGNCTGTTGCCTTTTAGTTTACTTTGTAGTTCAGAAGTCTAAAGCTATTTTGTTTCCTGATCCTTTAAATCTGGTCTGTTTCTTTTTCTCTTTCTGTGTCTCTGTCTCTGTCTCTTTTTCTCTCATCTTTTTCTGGAAAGGTATAGACTTCTTTAGTCCTGTGTATTCTGAAATTTTATGACAATGTACTCCAATGCGGATCATTTTCATTCATCATTGTGTCAAGTCCTTTAAGAAGTCATATTCATCAATTTTGGGAGATTCTTTTGAATTATGTTTTACCATTTTCCCCATCCTTTTTCTCTGTTGTGGGTTTTTTGTGTTTTGTTTTGTTTTGAAAAGCCTGTTTTTTAGATATAGGACCTTCTGGATTGGTTGTCTGATTTTCTTATCTTTCCTATGCTTTTGGCTATGCTTTGGGAAGATTTTCTTACCTTTATCTTTAAAGCCCCATATGGAGGTTTTCATTTTTGCTATCATGTTCCTAATTTCTAAGGATTTCTTTTTTTTCTTAATCTCTCTAAGAATAGTGGTGGTAATTTTTTTCTTTGATGTTTTCTCATAATGAATTTTTCTTTAATATTTTTTTCTCCTACAGTGTTTCTGATTTCTAATATTCTCTCTTAAATCTCCAAGTATATTATATTCTTTCCCCTGCTTAGCTCTTCTGAACTACTTTTGTTCTAGTTCTTTTCATCCTAGCCTTAATGATACCCATTTTTCAGGTGAGGGTTAATCCTTGATTTACTCTTCATGTTTAAGGGTAAGGTCTAAAAATCTTGTGAATGGGGCTTACCAACTTTGAGGTTGCTGATTGCAGGGTGATGTTGCTGAGCTTTTTGTGGGCAGTCCCCATGTTGCTATCTTTAGTTCCTCTTGGGCTGGATAGATTTTCTAGAGAAGACATCTCATTTCTTGCATGGATGGTAAAGGCCTGGGTGCCAGCACTGTCCATGTTGAGTAGGGATAAGGTTTCAAGAATTTAGGAGGCATATATTGACTTGATCACCCTTGTTTTAGAGCAGTACCTTTACCTTCAGTTGTGCCTGGTATTTCACGGTCCAGAGATGACTTTTACCTTCTCCAAAGAATAAAACTCTAGTTGTCTGTTAGAGTTAACAAAAGGTGTGGAACTGAGGCGAGTGTTTAGGGATGCAATTGTTTTTTAAGCAGCTTTCATCTAATCCTCCTTATTTCAGCTACCACCTTCTCCTTACCCCCATCACCATCTTCTCCAGAGGTACATGGTGCTGTTAATTCCTGAGCCTTTTGAAGATTCTGCAGAGTAAGTTCTATTGGTTCTTGGCTTTCTTTACTGACAGCTTAAGATTTGGCTTTCCCAGATCAGTTTTAAGTCATTTACTACTTATGCATCTGCTTTTCAGCTTCCAAAATTAATTTTGTTGCTGCTGACTCCTCTCTTGTTCTTCCTGTTCTTGTGTTTTATGCTTATAAAATGATGCCTTTATTGTAGCTTTAATGGCATTTCCAAGAGTGGGTGAAAGAGATGTGTATTCAAGGCCCCCTTTTAATCCAGATGTCCTAACATTATTTCTTACTACCAAGCTTTTAATGAGTACTGAGGATAAAGAATTTGAAGATGCACCTGGAATGTAGATAGGCATCATCATTGTGTAATCATCATCATTATTACCATCACCATCACCACCATCACCATTTATTTTCTCATTTAGTTCTCATAATCTAATGAGAAGTACCATAAGGGAAGTAAGGGAAATTAATATAAGGGAAATTTTATAGGTATGGGAAATTAAGGCTTAGGGGGTATAAGGAATATGCATAGAGTCACACAACCTACGTGGGCAGGGTGTTGGACCCCAAAGCCTAAGTGCTCTTAAACCACTGAGCCTGGGCATCGCTGCCTTCTTTTTGTAGTCAGCATCAGCTAAGCTAAATTAAGGTTGATATCCATATAAGAAAGCTTAAGAGCCTAAGTAGGGCACAGAGCTAAATAGAAAGTCAAGCTATCTTTACATTTCTTGTTCTGAGGAGTTAATACCCACAAAGAAACCATAGGTCCTTTAAGTCTGTCCCATGACTGAGGTTTAGATCTAGAGTCAACCTAAGATCTTGGGAGCAGGGGCCTGGGGTACAAGTTGCAGGAATGGTCAGACCCACCAGCGTGGCTCTCTTTATTTCCCCGTTTTAGAGATTTGTGTTGCAAATATATGTTAATGAACTTGTTAGGTGCTGACAGTATGTTGTGGTGTCTGACTGACTTCTTAGGGAGCTGTTGATGACTTACAGCTGGGTGAATGAGACGTGCTGAATCACCCTTTTACTTTCCCTTTGGTTAAAGCTGAAGGAATTGAAGAATCTGCAGCAACAGTACTTACAGATTAACCAAGAAATCACTGAATTACGTCCACTTAAGTCTCGACTTCAGGAGTATCAAGATAAGACAAAAAATTTTCAGATTATGCAAGAAGAGCTAAGACAGGAAAATCTCTCCTGGCAGCATGAGCTGCATCAGCTCAGGTATGATAATCCCTGCTTTTTGACCCTTTTCTTTTAGTTTTCTTTTTCTTTTTTTTTTAATTTTTTATTATAAAATAATTATAGTTTTATAAGAAGTTGCAAAAATAATACAGAGAGCTCCTGTGTACCTTTCACCCAGTTTCCACCAATGCTAACATCTTGTATACCAAATAGTATACCAAAATCAGGAAATGACATGGGTGCAATTCAAAGACCTTCTTCAGATTTCATCAATTTTACCTTCACTCAAGTATGTGTGTGTGTGTATACTTTTTTCGTATGTGTAAATACATGTAATCATCACGACAACCCAGATACACAAGTGCTCCATTACCACAAATATCCCTTGTGCTACTAATTTATAGTCATAATCTTACCCCCCATGCCAGTATCCTTGATTCTGACAACCACTAATCTGTTCTCCATCTCTNGACAACCCAGATACACAAGTGCTCCATTACCACAAATATCCTTTGTGCTACTAATTTATAGTCATTAATCTTACCCCCCATGCCAGTATCCTTGATTCTGACAACCACTAATCTGTTCTCCATCTCTATCATTTTGCCATTTTTGACAATGTTTTTTTAAGTTTTTATTTAAATCCCAGTTAGTTAACATACAGCATTTTAAGTGGAATCCTGCAGTATGTAACCTTTTGAAGTTAGCTTTACTCACACATCATAATGCCCTTGAGGTCTGTCAGCATTGTTCAGGTATCAATAGTTCATTCTTTTTTATTGATGAATAATATTTCATGGTATAATATACTGCTTTAAACATTCACCCATGAGTGTTCTGATTTTTAGCTATTATTAATAAAGCTGCTATAAACATTTGTGTATAGGTTTTTATGTAGACAGTAAGTTTCCATTTCTCTGAGATAGTTGTCCAGGAGTACAAATGCTAAGTTGTATGGTAAGTATCTGTTTAGTTTGTCAAGAAACTGTAAAATTATATTCCAGAATGACTACCATTTTATATTCCTACCAGCAATATATGAGTGATTGATCCATATATCAAATGCTATATCCTTGTCAGCATTTGATATTGTAACTGTATTTTAATTTTTTAATAGGTATGTCATGCAGTCTCTTTGTGGTTTTAATTTGCATAATGGCTAATAATGTTGACCATTTTTTTAATTGCTTATTTGATATCCATATGTCCTTTTTGATGAAATGTTTGTTCATGTGTCTTACCCATTTTTTATTTGGGTTGTTAATTTTATACTATTGAGTTTTGAGGGTCCTTTATATGTTCTAGGTACAATTCCTTGTCAGATAGGTGGCTTGCAAATATTTTCTCCCAGTTTGCAGTTTATCTTTTTATTCTTCTCAATAAGGTCTTTTTAATTTTGATGAAATCCAATTTAGTGATTATTTTTCTCTTTATGCAGATTCAATAATTTCTGTTGTTCTGTCTTCATATTCACTGATTCTTGATTCTTTCCTTCATCACTTCTGTTCTGATATTGAGCCCACTGAGTTAGCTTTTATTTTGGATATTGTATTTTTCAGTTCTAAAATTTCCATTCCATTCTTTATATCTTCTATTTCTTCACTGAGGTTTTCCCTGTATTTTTTTTTTTAAGATTTTATTTATTTATTTCACAGAGGGAGAGAGATCACAAGGAGGCAGAGAGGCAGGCAGAGAGAGAGGGGGGGGAAGCAGGCTCCCTGCTGAGCAGGGATCCCAATGCAGGCCTCAATCCCAGGACCCTGAGATCATGACCTGAGCCGAAAGCAGAGGCTTTAACCCACTGAGCCACCCAGGCACCCAGTTTTCCCTGTATTTTTAAATTGAATAATAGTCAACATAAGTTTCATCTGTACAACATAGTGATTCAACAATTGTATGCATTATGCAGTGCTCACCATGATAAGTGTAGTTACCATCTGCCACCATACAAAGTAATTACAGTATTATTGATTATATTTCCTATGGTGAACTTTTCATTCCTGAGATTTATTTACTTTATAACTGGAAGTTTGTCCCTCTTCATCCTCTCACCTATTTTGCCCATCCTCCAACCCCCATCTCCTCTAGCAATCACTAGTTTGTTCTCTGTATTTATGAGTTCCCTTGTTTTTTGGTTTATTTGTTCTGTGTTTTTCAGATTCCATACATAAGTGAAATTATATGGTATTTGTCTTTTTCTGACTTATTTCACTTAGCATAATACCCTCTAGGCCCATCCTTGTTGTTGCGAATGGCAAAACTTCTTTCTTTTTTTAGTTGAGTAATATTTTCGTGTGTGTG
Organism: Ailurus styani; assembly: GCA_002007465.1. Lineage (NCBI taxonomy): Eukaryota > Metazoa > Chordata > Mammalia > Carnivora > Ailuridae > Ailurus > Ailurus styani. The sequence goes on from LNAC01000428.1 coordinate 742,160, forward strand.
TGTGTACACCAGATCTTTTTTATCCATTCATCTATTGATGGACACTTGAGTTGCTTCTGTATCTTGGCTATTATAAATAATGCTGCAGTGAACATAAGGATGCATCTATCTTTTTGCAGTAGTGTTTGATTTTCTTTGTGAAAATACCCAGTGGTGGAATTACTGGGTTGTATGGTATTCTATTTTTAATTTTGGGGGGAACCTTCATACTGTTTTCCATAGTGGCTGCACCAGTTTATATTTCTAGCAACAGTGCCTGAGGATTTCTTTTTCTCCACATCCTCACTAACACTTACTATTTCTTGTCTTTATGATTCTGACTGCTGTGAGGTGATATCCTATTGTGGTTTTGATTTGCATTTCTCTGAAGATTATAATGCTGAACATATTTTCATGTGTGTTGTCTATCTATGTATCTTTGGAGAAATGTGAAGCTTTCTCTGTTTTCATTTGTTTCCAGTGTATTAGTAATTGCTTGTTGAAGCATTTTTGTGGGGGCTGCTTTAAAATCCTTATATAATTCTATAACATATAGTTCAACATCTCTTTCATTTCAGTGTTATAATCTTTAGATTTTCTTTTCTCAATCAAGTCACGACTTCCCTGGTTCTTAGTATGATGAGTGATTTTCAGTTGTATCCTGAACATTGTGGAGATTATAAGACTCTAAGTCTTATTTAAATCCTCTGCTTTAGTAGGCTTCCATTGATACTTTATTGCTAAGATGATGGGTGAAGTCCAGTGGGCTCCCTACTCAGCCTTCATTGATACCGCAGGAGAGAAGGTACCTTGATACTGCCAGGAAGAGGCAGAAGTCCAGGCTCCCCACCTATACTCCACTGACACTGCAGTTGAGGGGGAAGCAGTGCCTCATTACTGTTAGGTGAGAATAGAAGTCCAAGTTCCATACATGGATTCCACTGATACCACTGGAGGGTTGTGGAGAAAGGTATTTCATAATCACTGGGCAGAGAGAAGAGAAAAAAATGATTTCTGGTCTATTGATCCCCCCCCCATTTACCTTTCTATTGGCTTTTCTCTCTTTACCTCCATATTTGAGCAATTTTGAGGAAAAGTAATTATGTCTCAAGCGAGTACAAGTAAATTAGGGGAAGGAGAGGAAGATACTTTACTTCATATTTAGAAGAAGAAAATGAGGACACAGGTTTGATTCCCTGACTTTAGCTGAGTATCTTCAGGACCTCAGTCTTCTGCTCTTGATCTACTTTGGGGAAATTAGGTTTTCATGGAGGACATGAGGACAAGGAAAGGAAAAGTGAATTGGGGTAAATCAGAGGGGGAGACAAAGCATGAGAAACTATGGACTGTGAGAAACAAACTGAGGGTTTTGGAGGGATGGGAGGTAGGGGGATGGGTGAGCCTGGTGGTGGGTATTAAGGAGAGTACATATTGCATGGAGCACTGGGTGTGATGCATAAACAATGAATCTTGGAACACTGAAAAAATAAAATTTTAAAAATTTAAAAAATAAAAGAAATTAGCTTTTCAAACATGAAAAAGTAGAAACATCTTGTTCAGCTTCTGTTAGCTGTTAGCTTTAGGGTTGGCTTATTAGGAGAGCCTGGATTTATATCATAACCTTTCTCTTCCCCTTGTGGCTACTGGTTTGCTTCTTCTGCTCTGGTTCCTATGCTCTCTTACATAAGCAGTAAATGAGTTATGGCTGAGTTCTATGGCCAGCTTGTTCCTTAGGCCCTATTCTCCATTGAGCATCTCTTTCCACACCATGACCACCTTCCAGAAAAATGGCAGCTTGAAGCTTTTTATGGAAGATTATAATCTTCCTTCTGCATTCTACTCTTAAATTGTTCTCTCTCATTTTTCACAGACAGATATCAAAGGAAGTGTTGAAAATCCTGTGCCTTTTACATGTAGTGGCCTTGTAATAAAATTTTATTTTAGTTTCTAAGTTTTGGCTCTGCCTTTTTGACAAAAGTTTTTGTTGTAATCCAACTCACTTCCTAGCAAAGCAGGATTATTTCATAACAGATATATGCCATTTAGAAAAGAAAAGACCATTTTGCCTTATTTCTAGAGTGAAAGACAAAAAAGTCAGATGCAATTCAAACAAAACTTTGTACTGTTCGAAAAAATAGAGACGTGGGTACTATTCAAAGTGAATAAAAAAAAACAAAAAAAACAAAAAAAACAAAGTGAATAGATGCTACAGGAATTTGATTACAATCCTAATGAGTTCTTTTAGACAGAGTGGAGAGAGAAGTAGAACTAAAGAATGTGGCAGAGATACAGTTTTTCCTAGTACTATAGAAAATGAGCTGGGGTCAAACAGAAGCTTCTGTCTTGGCCAAATTTGGTGAATAAAGAGAAATATCAGCAGCTCATATTTGTTGGGTGATTGTGATATGTCAGGCTCTTTGTTTGGTGCATAACATACAGTGTCTCATTTAATCCTTAGAATAATCCTAAGAAATAAATAGTTTATTTCCACTTTACCAGTCAGGTTCAGAGAGATTAAGAAACTTTACTCAGGGTCTGATGCCTCATTAATGATAGATCCAGTGATTGAACCCAGTTCCTTCAACACTCTACCATTGCTCTGGGTAGCATTGCATTTTTGTAACTATGATGTTCTCTGGTAGCTACCTTTTTGAAGAATTACAGTGGTTTCCCATTGCTTACAGAATAAGGTTTATTTAGCATGCTACTCAATGCCCCACATGATCCAAACTCACTTGATCTATCCTCATTTCCTACCCTGTCTGCTTTATATATTGTCTGGTACAATTCCAAAATTCAGTATTTGTGTGTGTGTGTGTGTGTGTGTGTGTGTGTGTATATATATATATATACATATACACACACTCATTTTTGTGCCTTTTGTTTAGTATGTTCCTGGAATCTGGAATGCTTTTCCGTGAAATCTTTTTTTGTGCCTTTTGTTTAGTATATTCCCGGAACCTGGAATGCTTTTCCATGAAATCATCTTTAGGCCTGCCAGTTGAAATCCTTTTGTTAGTTCAGCTTCATCACCTTGCTCTACAGTTCAGTTTTTAATATAAATTTTTCCCTGGTGATGTATTTTCTTTACTACATTTCTACAGCCCATAATACTGTTTTGAATATGTAATTATTCACCCATGTATCACAAGTATTTTTTTGCCTTTGATTATTTCATGTGTTTTGTAGGATGGAAAAGAGCTCCTGGGAAACCCAGGAGAGGAGAATGAAGGAACAGTACCTTATGGCTATCTCGGATAAAGATCAGCAGCTCAGTCATCTGCAGAATCTTATGAGGGAATTGAGATCTCCTTCCTCCCAGACTGAGGCCTTCAAAGTACAGTACCAAAGACAGGTGAGTAATTTCAGTGCTGATTGCTGCTGAGAGGTAACCACCACCCAGGAAGCATCAGCTAGGCAAACTGTCTTGTGACCTCCTATGAGATGGACAGAATTCATGGAGGGAAGGGATTAAGCATGAACAGCCTTAGGAGGGAATTTCATCAGTGTTTGTACTCTGGCAGGCATCCCCAGAGACATCAGCAACCCTAGATGGATCACAAAACCTAGTTTATGAGACAGAACTTCTTAGGACTCAGCTTAATGACAGCCTAAAGGAAATTCACCAAAAAGAATTAAGAATTCAGCAACTAAACAGCAAGGTAAGTGTTTCCTGCTAGACTGGAATTCAGTTTCTTATTTCCATGACCAGAAGCCAGGAGGTAAGTAGAAGCTGATTAAGCCTAGTTTCTTGCTGTAGAGTATCTCAGGATATAGAAGGTTTACTTTTCTTGGAGTCTGGGTTGCTCACCCCAAAGCACTGGACACAGGGCCATTACCTTTTCCTCATCCTTGGAGCATCCTTGGGAATGATTCAGAGAAATCTATTCAGTAAGAGTAAAAAAAAAGAATCCAACTCTTAGGAAGCCTTGCTCCCCAGCATTGTACCCCTCGTTAGTAATATTAAGGTATCTCCCTACAAACCCTCCAACACCTTCCTCTCTGTTTCTCACCAGTGTGCAACAGGAAGGAGGAAGGAAGCTTTTCAGATGTGATTAGATAGCAGGGATAGAGATGAGAGGTCTGCTCCTCATTTCACTTCGTTTGTAGGCTTCCTCACTGGTGTCTAATGTTCTGGAACTAAAGAAACCATCTTTTTCCCAAACCCCAGCCATGCCAGTCCATACACTCTAAGGAAGCATACTGGGGTAGATGGAATGTATTTCTTTCTCTCTTTCTTCCTTCCTTTCTCCCTCCTTTCCTTTCCTTTCCTTTTTCCTGTCCCATTCCTTTTTTCCTTTCCTTTCCTTTCTTTCTTTTTTAATTTTTTTTTAAATTTCTTAAATATTTTTAAAAATATTCTTTATTTATTTGTCAGAAAGAAAGAGAGTATACAAGCAGGGGGAGTGGTAGGTAAAAGGAGAAGCAGGCTCCCTGATGAGCAAGGAGCCCAACATGGGACTTGATCTCAAGACCCTGGGATCATGACCTGAGCTGAAGGCAGATACTTAACCAACCAACTGAGCCACCCAGGCATCCCTTAAATTTTTTATTTTTGATGTGTTTTTTTAATTTAAATCCAATTATCCAACACTTAGTACACCATTAGTTTCAGATGTAGTGTTCAACAATTCACCAGTTGCATATAACACACCTGGGATCTATTTCTGTAGGGAAAAGCCACTTTGCCATCTGTTCCCTAGAGACAATCCCTAGTTCTGCCTTCTCCAGAGGAACCCATCTAGGTAGTTTATCTTAGAATGAGAAGGGATTTAAAAGGTCATTTAGACTCTAGAGTACAAAGATTAGCTGTTAGGAAAGCTGTGAATGTCCCAAAATTTATATACAAATTGGTATGTGTATGAGTGTGTGTGTGTGTGTGTGTGTGTGTGTGTAAGTTTATCATCATGAGAACTCATCAGTTCACCAAGGGATCTATGATCAAAAAATGGTAAAGATAGGTAGGCTATATCACATATAGGGAAACTAAGACCCAGAGGTATTAAGTAATTTGCCTAAGGTGTTAGGAGGTGGTCTTTCTGACATAAATATGATAACGTATGTGGAAAAGCACAGTACCTAGCTTATGTAGGAGGTATTTATTAGTATTTATTAGATATTAAATCCAGCTAATTGACACTGAAGTATCAGAAGCTGATAACGCTATTAACTTTGGCAGAAAAATTTGCATTTTTAAAAATANTGTATGTGGAAAAGCACAGTACCTAGCTTATGTAGGAGGTATTTATTTATTAGTATTTATTAGATTTTAAATCCAGCTAATTGACATTGAAGTATCAGAAGCTGATAACGCTATTAACTTTGGCAGAAAAATTTGCATTTTTAAAAATAGGTTTGTTGATCTAAATGAATGGGTAAAACTGTAGACCCTTTATTGGGATAATTATCTGGGAGTTTTCAAGGGGGCTCCAGAGCAGCTCCTATCTAGTTCTCATTCATTCCATAAATTAGGTCCCATCCCAGCCTTGTTACATTTGCTCTCCTGAAAATCACTGTAAATTACTCTGGGCATTTGTCTTTTAATAATTAATCTCTTTTAACCTGAGATTTAGGGCTGTTAATAGATGAGGAGGTCATTTTAGTGGGTAGCAACTAAAAAAATTTTAATGTAAATGTTTTATTGAAGTAAAATATATAAAAAGCATGCAGATCATAAATACATAGCATATTTTCACAAAGTGAAGTCACCTGTATAACCAGCACCTAGATCAAGAATCCGAACCTACCAGAACTTCCAAAGTCCATGTCCTTTTCTATTTACAACCACACCCTTAGAACTACAGATACATGGAATCATATCTTCTCTCTTATGTTACTTGATTTATTTTGTGAGATTCATCCATGTTGTTGTAGATAGTATGATTTTTTTCCATTCTCATGCTATATAGCATTGCAATGTAGGCATATACCATAGTGTCTCTATTCTACTGCTAAAGGACTTTGGGGTTTTTCCAGTTTGGGGCTATTGCAAGTAGTGCAAGTAATGTTTTTACAAAACAAAATAAAAGAGATTAGAAATATGTAGGCATTATGTAATATATAATGAAGAGTCTAGTTTTGGGAAACTTTAGTTTTTTTATTTGGTTGGGTTTTTTTGTTTGTTTTTGTTTTTGTGTTTTTATAGAGAGAGAGAGATTACAAGTAGGCAGAGAGGCAGGCAGAGAGAGGAGGAAGCAAGCTCCCCGCCGAGCAGGGAGCCCGATGCGGGGCTTGATCCCAGGACCCTGAGATCATGACCTGAGCAGAGTCTTTAACCCACTGAGCCACCCAGGTGCCCCAAACTTTAGTTTTAATTATATATATATTTATATACTAGGTTCTGGGTCATAAAGTTATGTTTCCTTTAACAGCTTTTTTGAGATATACTTCAATATATCACTTAAAGTATGAGAAATACTAGTTTGGGTCACTGTCATTCTGGGTGAGAAAGAGTTCTTCCTTTAAGCATCTCTATCTCTAGTGTCATTCATTCATTCATTCATTCATCAGGCAAATAACTATTATTTGCCTCCTGTGAGCTTGGCCATATATTAGGATACACAGTGGCCCCTCATGGAGCATATCATCTGTTGAGCTTAGAGCCTTACTCTAAATGGGTCCCAGCTAACTAGGAGAATTGCTTCTTGGGCCATAGAATGGGATTGTAATCGATGGTCTATTAGCATAGAATGCTTCTTTCCAAACCACGCCCTAATTCTTTCTGTGGATGCTCAGACTGTATATATATTTCTGCCAGCATGGTTGGATGTTTGTATGTAACGTGAACTTAGAAATGGAAGAGGAATGACTATGATATAATGTAGTCCAGATTAGTCCCTCCTATTCTGTTTTTAAGTATAGATATGATGAAGCACAACAGCTTATGAGCTAGAACAGAGGTCAGCAAACTCTTCCTTAAAGGATGGATGGTAAATATTTTCGGTCTATAGGCTATACTGCCACTATTACTACTATTCAGCTTTGCAGTTGTGTCACAAAAGCAGCCATAGACGGGACATAAACAAATAGAGCAGTCATATTCCAGTAAAACCTTATTTACAAAAAAGGCAGTAGACTCTGGATCATCATTTGCCAACACCTGAACTATTGGGATCTATATCTAATCCTACACAGAGTGATGCAAACAGTATAAAAGGTGGCTTATATGAGGACGGCTTGTAAGCAATTAGATTTCTCCAGTTAAGGGGATTTTGCTTCCAATGAGCTTTACACATCTATCCTTTGTCCTCTAGATTTGTGAAAGAAAAGTAGTGTTGTATTTTTCAATACTGAGAGATTGGGTTTTTTTTGTTTTGGGGTTGTTTGTTTTTGTTTTGGTACCCTTTGGTGGCCAGGAAAATTAACTTTTGTTTGTTAGGAGATCCTATTACTCTCTCAGAACCCAGTAGTTGTCATCTACCCCTGTCTAGATTAGTATTGCTTCATGAACATTTATATTCTTTACTTTACTAACTGCTCCAACTCCCCCAAAAACCCATAACCTGCTTCACTTCCCTTGCTGAACCCTCAGTCGGGATGCCGTCACGTAGGTAGAGCTCTAGACTTGGAATCAAGACCCACACTTGAGCCCTGGTCTGTCATCTGTTAGCCACATGATGTTGGGCAAGTCACTGCTCATTTCTTTTTTGTTTGTCATTTGTTTTGTTTGTCAGTTGCTCTTCTTCAGAGGTAACTTTATTTGTTCTGATTTTTCATTCTGGCTATGCAGATATTTTTGTTATCCCATGAGTATTCCTTATTTTTTTTTCTTTAAAATTTTTTTTTACTTTAGTGAGAACGAGAGAGAGAGAGAGACACAGTGCGTGAGCATGAGGCAGGGGGGAGGGGCAGAGGGAGAGGGAGAAACAGACTCCCCGCTGAGCAGGGAGCCCAATACAGGCACCATTCCAGGACTCTGGGATCATGACCTGAGTCGAAGGCAGATGCTTAACTCACCGAGCCACCCAGGTGTCCCCAAGGGGATTTCTTACTCTGATTTCTGTATGCATCAGATGTCCTTCCCAGTCAGTCAGAGTATCTAGAAAAATGCATCTTCTCCTCTTTGAGCATTGAGTCAACTTTTTTTTTAATTTAAATTCAAGTTAGTGAACATAGAGTATATTATTTGTTTCAGAGGTAGAATTTAGACATTCATCACTAGCTGCATATAACATCCATTGCTCATTACATCAGTGCCCTCCTTAATGCCCACCACTCAATTACCCCATTCCCACCTTTCTCCCCTCCAGCAACCTACATCAACTTTTTTACACAAATATTAACCCAGAATACTTACAAAAAGAATACTCAGGAAAAGATTGAACATGCGTCCAGTTACACCAGTTCTCCTTCACATAACACATAATCCTGCAGTGGGTACTTTGGAGAGACATCTCTATGGTTTTAATGTTTCCAGATGTTAATCATAACTAGAACTTGAAACTTGACAGCCTGTGAGTGAGGTATTAGAATTCTAGTACCAAAGGACTGAATTCAAATCACTGGGTAGGAGCTACAATGGGTAAATTTTTTACTCAATATAAAAAATAATCTTCTGTTTTTGACATGGTGAAAAATGGCTTGGGCTGCTTTGTCAGGCGGTGAACACCCCGGATGTTACTCAGGTAGTAGAGGAAGGTCCTGTTTTGAGTGACTATAATATTTCCACCTGTGAGAGTGTGTGCTACACCCAGTGTAGTTTCATGCACGTACACAGGCAATTTAGGATTTCTTCTGTTTCCTCTTCCCCTACCCACACATTACAATTTCTTTTTCTACTTCCCTGGTAACTTGTAACTCTCTATAGCATTGAAGAGTCTGCCCAGTACTATGGTTGTCCGAATTTCTAGGTGACAGCTCTATCTCATATTGACTTCTAAGGATGATAGTCATTCGTTAATAACTTCATCTTGGACCATGCTTTCTCCTCTCACATACCTAGGATAGTCTGTGCCCTTGGATTGCTTGTGGGGTTCTGCTTTCTGGTTTCCCAGTCAATGTGCTATGCACCACAAATAAAGTCTCCTACTATTCCTCCAGAATTGTTTTCCTTTTCGGTTGAAAAATTCTGAGTTTCCTTACTTTGAAGGAACACACAATGCTGGTGTTACCATTATTGAAATAAAGGTCTTAACATTAAAAACAATTAGAACTTTGAAACTCAGGAGAGTCTTCCAAAGCACTGCTTGTTGTGCAAGTCCTGTGGGATGGTGCTCACCTTCTCCTCTCTTTCAGTTCTCTCAGCTGCTTGAAGAGAAAAATACCCTTTCAATTCAGCTCTGCGATACTAGTCAGAGTCTTCGTGAGAACCAGCAGCACTACACTGACCTTTTTAATCACTGCGCCGTCTTGGAGAAGCAGGTCCAGGAGCTGCAAGCGGTGAGCAAGAAGGCAGTGAGAGGCTGGGGAAAGTGTTACAAGATTGAGCGCAAATGGTAAAACATAAAGAGCAGCACGGAGGAGGCTGGCGCTGTAGGCGGAAGATTAATTAGGTGTGATGGAGGAAAGTCAGAGAGAAGAGGAGAGTGTTTGCTGAGATGGGAATGAGGCCTAGAAAAATCAAACAGTGAAGGGGGATGAGAAGGAAAAAGTGAAACGGTGGGAGAGAAATAAAAAAGCGAATGGGAAACAGTGGTGACTGAGGCTTTTGGAACTCTGACGCTAAGACTGTGGATTTTGCTTCACAAAATAAGAAAGCTGTAGGAAGATTCAGCCCTGGGAAACCAAATAGGCGGGGCTGTTGACCCAGTGGAGCTGGAGGCAGGGAGTGAGAATTGGTGTGGAGATGAGTAGGCCAGGGGAGGAGGAGGAGGTTTGGGAGGGGGACTCGAACAAAGGAAGGATCACAATAGCTTCTGGAAAATCCATGAGCCTCCGCTAGAAGAAAGCAGATGAGCTTTTAAATGGTAAGCCTTTCAGCTTTTAAGAGAAGAGATTCAAAAATGAGAATCTAGGAACCAAACCTAATTCAGAGTTTTAGGTAGGAGGTTCATCTCCTAGAGCAGAAGATTCTCACTTCTGACTCTGTACTTGAAAAGGATGACAAGTGGAGCTGTTCCTCTCCGAGCTGTCTCATTCACTCTGGTGTTCAGTGTGTTCTTATTTTTCCCACGCAGTTTCTTAAGTGCTTTCATCACCGAATTACTAAACTTACTCTTCTAGGGGCCACTGAATATAGATGTTGCTCCAGGAGCTCCCCAGGAGAAGAATGGAGCTCACAGGAAGAGTGACCCTGAAGAACCGAGGGAGCCACCGCTAAGGTAGAGGAGCAGCCCACAGCCCTGGCACGTGCACTGTGTGTACAGAAATGGGCCGTCGTCTAGATGGACCTAGAGCCCAGTGTGTGGATTTAATATGTCTTCTTCTCAGCCTCACAGGATTGATGTGAGGATTAAATAGTAACAGTTTAATAAATTTGTGAAGTTGAAAAGTTTATAAAGCAAAAGCAACGCACCAGCACACACACACACACACACACACACACACACACACATTAATCCTATGGTATTCAAATGAAAGATATGCAGTCAATCCCTAAAATCTCTTAAGGCATTTTCTGCAGCTTATTTCAACAATTATGCTTTTAAAATATTCCGGTTTTTTTTAATCTTTTCCTTATTCTATTTTTTGTGTTCGTACAACCTTCTAGACATTTTCCTGCTTTATAACCTTATGAAGACTTGGAATCCCTTGTATCAGCAACTGTGTTCTGCATCTCCTGATGCTGTTTTTGTCCTTTCATTTTGAAGCTTTTCAGAAGCCCAGCAGCAGCTGTGCAACACTAAACAGGAGATGAATGAGCTGAGGAAACTGCTAGAAGAAGAACGAGACCAAAGAGTGGCTGCTGAGACTGCCCTTTCCGTGGCCGAGGAGCAGATCCGGCGGTAAAGGGCTGCGGAAGATAGCCTCTGTTCGCTTCTGATGCTTTCTCATTACACCGTGTCCATTCCAGTGGCCAGGCTTGGGAGTCATGAGGATCTAATTCCCATCTTGAGATGGGTGCTGAAGCGAGTTTGGGGTCAAGACAAGCCACAATAATCCAACCTTAGCCCCTCTGCAGTGTCCTCTTTGGCCCGGGTGCAGAACGCAAATGTAGGCAGCTGATCACATGCTGCCTGCTTGGGCCTCAAACTGCCATTTTCGTGTTAGAGCTTCAGTCACATGGATTCTGTGGTGTGTGTGCAACTCAGTGGACTTGTTATTTAAAAGCAGCCAAATATTCTCACCAATGTTTGCAGACATTTCATTTGTCCTCGGCCTAGCCTACAGTTGACATACTGACCCACATCATGCCAGACCATGCTGTCCCTGGTCATGGCTGCCCCCGAAAAGCTTACCATCCAGAGGAACAGACACAGAAAGTGTACTGTGCGGTCAGCCTGGCTCTTAGAGGGAAACTGGCAGGAGGGAGTAAGGCTGTGCTCCCTCATTTTCTCTTTCCAGACTCACAAATCAGATTAAAGTGTTCTTTCTTTGCGGGAGAAAACTCTGTGACCTGCAAAGAGAGGCCAAGAGTGTTAGGCTAATGGACATCCCTTCATATGGAGGAATGAAGAGTTCCACCCTCCCCAGCACAATTAAAAACTGCATCCCTTCAGGCAGATCAGATATGCTGTGTTACCTGCAGCCCCTTTGATGCAGTTTGTGTTTTTGTGAGAAACCATTGAGTGGATACGGCAGCTTCTTCATTCAGTGGAGGAGTTCCAGTATTAAACAAATCAGCAAAAATGAAGAAGAAAGCAGTAGAGGCTGCCAGTTCAGTTTAATTCTAAGAACCCCACAAAAATCTTTCTTGGATGTTTTTGCCTATTAGCCTTTAGTAAATGAAAAAGATTTTAATGAGTTTCTCTAGTGTGTTGGAAAAAAAGAACATGAGGTTTAAAACCTGGGTTTTAAATTCTGGCTCTACCTCTTACTGTCTGTGCCACCATGGGCAAGACATTCTACCTCTCTAAGCCTTACTTTGAAGATAGTAACAACAGCATCAAACCTGAGAATTAAATGTATGCACAGCACCCAATCCAGCATCTCTTAGGTAATAGGCCTCCGTTCCTAGTAGTTATCGTCACCTTTTACTACTGCTGAAAGAAACCGTTCCACCTGCCCCCTGCTTGTGTCGGGGCAGGAACTGTGGGAGCAGCCCTTGCTCCAAGTCTCTTGAACCACATCACACGGCAAGATGACGGGGAAGGCTTCACCTGAGCAGCTGCTCGTGCTGTGAACCCCAAGCCATGACTCTTTTCTTTCTCAACACAGGTTGGAGCACAGTGAATGGGACTCTGCCCGGTCTCCCATCATTGGCTCCTGCGGCAGTCAGGAGCAGGCGCTGCTAATAGATCTTACGAGCAGCACTTGTCGAAGGGTAAGAAGGGGAGAAGCATAAAGAGAGGGGCTATATTATCACACAGGGCTGGCTGCGTGAGGGCAAGGGGTCAAGGAAAAGGAAGGTGGAAGTCCAGGCACTGATGGAGCTCAGAGTGGAAGGGTATGGAAGGTTGGAGGAACCTAGTGGAACTGGCCAAGTGACCCTGAGAGGACTTTCTTTCGGGATACCTCTTTCCTCCAGTGTTTGGAGAAGGAAAAGGGACATATCCCCGTAGGGTAAGACTCTCTGACTTTCAAATTTTTCTTTCAGACCCGGAGTGGTGCTGGATGGAAGCGGGTCCTGCGTTCACTCTGTCATTCCCGGACCCGAGTGCCACTGCTAGCTGCCATCTACTTCCTGATGGTTCACGTCCTGCTCATTCTATGTTTCACAGGCCATCTATAAACTGAATCCTCACCTTTTCGACAGCTCCCCTCAGAACTTGGAATTCCCTCACCTCTAACATCAAAACCATCAGTTTTAGTGGAACAGTCTTCCCACTTACAGGTCCTCTCTCCAACCCTCCACAGAAAGTGCCTGCACAAACAGAGGTAGATGTGAGCCCAGAGCAGAGCTGCAGGGACTGGCGAGTCTGCTTTTGTCTACTGCCTGGGGCCTGAACACTTCTGCGTAACTTGAGGAGGCCGCACAGTTGGTCACTGAGCCGGGATTTGTTCAGATTTTGCAGGGCCCTGATTTTTTGTGGTCCTGTGAAAAATGCTGAGGAATGTCTCTCAGCTTAGAAGGTGGTTCTAATAAACCTAATAATCTGTAGTCCAGTATCATTTCCATTGATACTTTCTTTGCCTCATTTACCTTGCATTTCCTCCTGCTTCAGAGGGAAGGTGGACCTGCCGTAAATGAAGTTCGGGGAACAGTGTCTCACAGAATAGCTGGTTAGGTCTCTTGCAAAATAGGGTGGGAGCTGAAGAACTCCCCAGGGGTTTTGGCTGCCAGATCACAGGGTAGGACAGCGTCTCCTTCCCTGGCTGTTCAGACATAACTGGAGTTAGATCTGTGGTCCTGGACTATAAGGATGGGATCCTGTCGTGTGTGCCCTCGATCCCATGTGTACTGAGGTAGTAAATGGCCCGTGCCTTTCCCTTCACTGAAAGGAAGAACTGGCTATGGACAGTGGGAATCAGCTTCTTGTCATTCCTGTGTTGTCTGGGCATGCCTCGAATGTGGGCCCTAAAGCGGTGTGCTCGGAGCTAGACCTAGGTGAGACATTGACTCCCTCTGGCGTGATGACCACGCCTGGCTTCTGGAGGGACCCAGCTACTCTGCTACTGGTGACAGTTACTCCAGTTTCTCAGCCCATAGTCATCTGCCCGCTGCGGTAACAGAGAGCTGAGGAAAGTGGAGGGTGAATATAGAGAAGACAGAATTTCTAAATCTAAGCCTGAGAATGGCAGCCAGGATTGAATTCCATTTATGCCTGTTCCTCGCCTCCCCTTCTCCCCACTCTTACCTGCTGGTTATTTTCTCATTATGCATATGATGTGTTCCTTGCCTGCTCTTATCATCCAAAGAAGAGAGAAAACTGGTGGGCTGATTGATCTGCTGTGATCCTTTGTTCTGTGGTGACCAAATCTTGGTCATAGAAACCCAGGAACTTTCCTGAATAACTGTAAAATAATAAAATTATTTTCAGAATCAAAAATTGTGGTGGTTGTACATGTGTATAAATGGATGAATACAGGGGTGCTCATGTACAAGTGCTTGCCTGCTGGGGAGGGAAGGTAGTAGATAGGGGAAGGAGGGCTGGGGCAGCTAGGAATGGATGCAGGATTAGTAAACTCTACCTATTCAGGCTTCCTTCTCCCTGGCCAGCACCAGTTAATGGCTGCATGTTTTCATTCTAGTCTTAGCCCCTAGGCCCCAGGGTGATGAAGTGGAATGAGGAAATTTATTCTAATACTGAGCCAAACAAACCGGGCCTTAGGGCCTGAGATTTATGACGTTCATGCCTGGGCCTGAGAGAATGCTTATCTGTGTGTACTGAAACATTAGGCCCTTAAGGATCCCTCTGAGTGGGAGTGGAGAGAGGGAAGTCTAATAAGGTATATAGCAGAATCAGCATTACTGTTATTTTTATATTAAATCGGTGCCTAGGAAAAGCTAACTTACTTTATTGAAGTACAGTAAGTGAATTGAACTAAGGTTTTCTGGCTTCAAAGTCCATGCTATTTCTGTGTTGTACACCTCGCTGTCTCATTAGAAATGAACTTGGGACATTTGCTAAGGAGAGATAGGGTTTCTTGGTGTCATCTCTGATCAAAGTATATGGTTTCTCTAGAGAATTGTATCTGGAAGGTGGGTCACAATATCTGGTCTGATCATTCCCATTTTTGACACTGAATTAGGATTCTAAATGATCTAAAAAGATCTTTCCCCCTTCTACAAACTGTTCCTTAAAATAATTTTGGTGCTGCCATAAGTAGGTCATGAAGTAGGAGAGATGAGTAAATACACTACCACCGCTCCCCACCAAACTGGTAGAGAATCCTTAAGAAGTGACTAAAGTCATTATTTCTAATGCAGAGATCACATCTGCTGTATGTTAGACCACTTTTTTTTTAGTCTCTGCTTGAGTCCATTGGGGAAGTTAAAACTGATTCAGATCAGAACTCCACGTCATCACGGTTAGAAGAGACTAGGTCAGATACAGTAACAAACACTCCCAATTTTTAGTAGCTAAAACAGTAAAGATTCTACTTCTGTTGTCATCATTCTCAGTTGGGGAGCCTCTCACTTGGTGACTTAGGGTGCCAGAGGAGCCGTTCGAGAACCACAGTTTGCCTTGGTGAACAGTGGGCACAAGAGCATGGCAAGGCTTGCACTGGTCTTAAAGTCTCCACCAGAGAGTGATGTATTTCACTTCTCTCACCTAATTGGCCAGAATAAGTCAGCTGAGCAAGTCTGACTTCAAGAGGGAAGGGAGAATCAGCAAATCTTGATGAACAGTAATACAAAATGTCACAAAGACTTTACAACATCTGATACTATCTAGTTTTTTCAGACTTTCTTCTGCTAACTAGAACCAAATCTTTCTACTAGTTAGCTCAGACTCCTCACTATCCCCTAAACGATCTGAAACTTTCTATGTCTTGCCTTTCCCCTGTGACTTACTCTCTTCCATCATTCAATTGATCAGTGTTTATCTGACTGTATGCAAATCCCAGTTTTAAGTGCTATGGGTAATGTAGAAGTGAGTTTCTTCTTAAATCTTACCCTTCAAAATCCACATAAAAATCACTTTTCCCATTAATCCTTTCTTGATTACCCCACACCAAATTAATTTTACCACAAGTTTCTTTACCATACCTGATGTAACTGCCCACCTGCTTAGGACATGAATGCTGCTCTACACCTTCTTTTCTGTGTTTTCTGGTTGAATGTTTTGCTTCCTTGACCAGATATAAACTCTTAACAGCAGCATTTTTTATAACTTCCCTGTGACTCTCAGAACCTTGCAAAAGACTAGGCACAGAAGCATTTAATTTTTTTTTTTTTTAAGTGCCTAAGCAGAAGGAACTGACTCAAACTTCAGGAAGTAGCTGTGAGGACAGGGTATCAGGAAATGACAGAAAACCTGAATACGGAACTGAAGCAGCAGTTCAGAGTCTCTTGCTCTGAAGTGGCAGCACAGAGAGGGAGCCCAGTGACGACGTGAAAAGCTGGGAGCTTAGAGCAGACAATCGCACTACTGGAGGTGGGTACTCTGAGCTGTGGGAAAGTTGGGGAGCACAGGGCAAGAGCTGAATTAAGAGGAACCTACCTGGCTCTTAGTCCGCAGAGAGAGATGAAGTCACTGCTATAGGCTCTTTAAGCTTTTATGACCAGAGGTCTGGGGGTGAGTGGTTGTGGGTAATGAGCATCTGGGGATGGAAACAGAAATGGGGGCCTGGAGCCCAGGGTACAGGGTTCAGCAGCCATCCAGGACTCCTAGTTTCTGCTGACAGTCTGCAACTCCCTCCTAAGGCCTATTGTTCCTAGGCACCGATGAGGGAGGAAGACCACAGGAGATAAAGACAAAGTCTCTGTCCTTGGAGAGCATATGGTCTAGCAGAGAGACAAAACTCACGGAGGAGACATTGTGACAGAGCAGGAAGTAGTTGCTAGGGTATGCCACTGCTGAGCACCAGTGCAGGCCTGATGGTTCAATTAGGGTTAGTTTCTGTGATTGTAGGATCACATAATTCCAGAATGTCAGAAATGAAGGGGACTGGGTGGATTAGTTAGGTTAACCTCTTCATTTATTTTCCTTTTTTAAAAGATTATTTATTTATTTATTTGACAGACAGAGAGCGAGAGATCACAAGTAGGCAGAGAGGCAGGCAGAGAGAGAGAGAGGAGGAAGCAGGCTCCCCGCTGAGTAGGGAGCCCGATGCGGGCCTCGATCCCAGGACCCTGAGATAATGACCTGAGCTGAAGGCAGAGGATTTAACCCACTGAGCCACCCAGGCGCCCTCATTTATTTTCCACTGGAGAAAACGGAACATCAAAGATGTTCAGTGATTTACCAAATTAATGCTTTAAATTGCCTACTCTGGTACCTGACAAGTAAGTACATACCCTAGGTGATTCCCTTACCCCTGTTCCCACAGGGGCTTAGTAACAGAGCTGGGGTGAACTTCTGACTCAAGGTCCATGTACTTTACTGATGCTACCAGGCAGCGTTGTGATGAAGCCTTTGATTGTGCCTATAATCCTGGGTGCCATTCCTCACCACGTTATTCCCCAGTCCCCTACCTCTAATAGCACCTCTCGCTTTCCTATTTCTGGCCAGTAACTCAAGGACACCAAATAGTCTCTATATCAGAAACTTCCCTTTGTTTCAAAAATACATGAGGATGGGAGGTTTTTTGGGTTAGTCAGGCTGAGGCCTCAGAGGAACAGCAGGAAAGAAGAGAGGACCATCATTCCTCATTGGTTCCTTTTTGATCATGAATATTTCAGAAACTTCTCCTTTCCAGTTTTCTGTGTGAAGTCATTTTGTCAAAAAGTGGCCCAGGAGCCAGGAGGACCATAGGCCTTCTCTACCTGCTGTCCCATCCATAACTATTGCCCCACAGGGGAAGGCAGAGCTGTTTTGGGCAGGGACTCATCCTATAGTGCAACTGATTCAGTCACTATTTCTCTACTGTCCTCTTTGCATCTCTTTAACCAATTCCCCCCGCCCCCCCGCCAATTTCCTTGGGCTAGTTTCCTAGGGGATTTTGAAAGAGTGTGGAGAAAGATGTAGTTTTCAAGTGGAAAGGAAAATTGGAGACTCTGAGGGCCTGTATGGAGACACTATGGAGTCCTAGGAGCAGTTGTTAAGAGGAACTCGTTTAGGAGACAGTGAAAAGCATAAGGAAAGACACCAGAGGAGTGAGGAGTACAGGGAAGGATGGGCATGGGAGTTGCCAGCTAGCAAGTGGTATCAGGATCAAAAAGTCTCAGTGTCCCCCAAGCAGAAAAGCATTGTCCATTGTTTCCTCTTCACACAGAAATCCAGGATCCCACAGATGCAGAGCAACTTGATGCTCCTCATGCATAATTGGCAGGGTCAGTGGAAACACTGGGGATGCCACAGTAGAATAATAATTTGGCTCCCTTTCATACTAGTGTTGTCTAAGTATTTCTTTATTATTTACTTAGTTAATAAAAATTAATACCTCTTAACGTTCAAAATAAGGGATTAATTGCATGTTATTTTTTGAACCAGCTATCTTCCTTAGGAATATAATTGAACTGTTTTTAAAAATTAAAGAATAGGTAATTCATTCCCAGAAAATAATGCTTTACCCTATTGTAAGGCGGGGCGGCCGCCATCTTGTGGCCTCCTCAGTTCCCCGGACCCCGTCGGCCCAACACCTATGTGTTATTCAGGGTAGGAGTTTCACCAGAGTGCCCTACTGACTTCATGCACCTGTTCAGTAGCTGCTCTTAGAGTGGAGATGGGACAGCAGCTCGCACTGGAGTTGGCATTTTTCTCGATAGAATTATGCAGGTGGTAGAGAGGAGTGTAGGTGTTCACTTTATTCAGAGCTGAACCAATACACATTTCAACAACTGTAACAGGAGTCACATATAGAAACCTGAGTGGGATGGAACTATAATTCTAGGGATGCCTTAGTAGCCCTCATTGGTTGCCACCTCAAGCCACTGCCCAGCTAGCCTTGTGACACAAATGAATGATCCCAGCACTTATTTAACATTACCTACATTACCTACATTTAACATTATTCAACATTACCTACACCCATGATGACTTCTCTCCAGACTCAGTAGGCCTAGGCCATGTTAGTTTATCTTGAATAAATAATCCTCCCCACTCCTGTAACTGAGCAAAAGTATTTTCCTAAAACTTCCGTCTGCTTTGCCTCACCTTCTATTTTATTCTAAGAAAAAATAATGAAACTATTGGACTGCTATATCATTGACTTCAGCATTCTTGTTTTCCCTCTTCTTGATTTTTTTCCCCCTAATTTTTCCCATCTCTGTCACCCTCAGATGTGGAAGTCTGTGGTAGGGCATGATGTATCTGTTTCCGTGGAGACCCAGGGTGATGACTGGGACACAGACCCTGACTTTGTGGTGAGTTTGGGAATAGCTTTGCTTGGAAAAGCAATAAAAGGTGGAGGTGGGGGGATGAGGGAAAGGCATCCGGGCCATTCTGTCATCTTTGAGGGGGGTAAGAAAGGACATTCTGGGACTGAAATAACGCTAATAGTGGAACTGACTGGTAGGACAGTTGGCTGTCATGAGTGGGGGATGCATGATAGTTGATTTGAGGATAGAAGGGGACGGGGCAGAGGAGTTTGACATTGTGATTGAGGGGCTATGACAAGCTATGGTGAGTGAAGGTGCAGGTTAACCTGGGTCTCCTGTGGCCTGTGAGCCAGGATATGCACTAGACCTGTGTAATTTTTGGGGATTCAGTAGTTGTAGTAGACCTGAAGGGAGCAGAAAGGGAGGTTTCAGAGCCCACGAGTTTAATTTTAACATGGCAGGGGGAAGGGTCGGGTAAATGTAGGGAGGACTCTGAGTAAAGAGCCTGAGTAAAGACCCTGAGTTTACTTTTACAAAAAGTAAAGAAGAGGCAGCAGGTGCAGGAGACCTGGAGGACATGTGTGTCAGCTGCCCGGCCTCTCTCAGTGCGGCCCATCTCTTGCCATCACTTACTGCTGAATGCTGTCTTTTGCAGAATGACATCTCTGAGAAGGAGCAACGGTGGGGAGCCAAGACCATTGAGGGCTCTGGACGCACAGAGCATATCAAGTAGGTGCCAAAAGGACTGGGGAACAGGAAAAGGGTGTGGGAAGAGCCTGAGGAAAACTTGGAAACTCAGGGGAAGGTGAGGGAAAAAAGAGGAGAGGAGGGAGTTAATGTCTATGTATCTTTGCATTTGTTTTTTTTGTTTTATTTTCTGAAATCTGTCCCTATGTGTCCCTATGTGTATGATTGTGTATTTCTGTTTCACGTCTCTCCTCTTATCTCCCCAACCTCCTCTCTCTTATTTCTGATAACTATGCTATTTTCCCCAGTGGGTCTATTATAAGGGATTCAGAGAGGAAGTGGCTCATACTGAGGTTGTATCACTTTATATCCACATAAATATAAACGTGTGTCTAGAATGTAGGTGACTTCAAATGGGCCAAGAAGGACTCAGTAAAACATCAAGGTAAATAACTCTGAATAAATATTGTAAGAAGAGGACAATATTAGGTCCCGTACCTGGCTTGGATGATTTTTAAAATAAAAATTTGAATTTGGCTACTTGACAGAAGCTGGAAACCAGTAATACGAAGAAATGTGACACTTGGAAAACCTGTTGATTAAAACTATTTTAGTAATAGTGTTTAGGGGTCTTAAAAATCATAACCCAATATTTTATCAGAAATAAAAGCAAACCTACAAAACACTCATATTGTAAGAGAGAAGGAACATATCCAAGGGTTTCTTTGGTATATATTATATATTCACATTGAAAGTTTCCCTCTTCTCCTCCATGGATTGTTCAGGGTCATTTAACCAGAGCTGTCTGCTTTGGATTGTATCAGAATGTCAAATATGAGTAGCAAATAAAAAAGCAAAAATTAACAATCACACACAAATTGGCAAACTTAATACAGCTTAAAACTCCCATTTTAGTTACCGATACACACTCTAACAGCAGTGTTTTTACCACTTTTCCCCCTAGATTTAAAAAGTGTCAGTGGATGACCACGTTGCACAAATGCACTATTAAAACTTACCATATGTTATATAATTTGATAATATTCAATACTATGCATTGCTGTTTGATCAGACATAATGATTTATCTTATGATTTATCTTATGTAAAGGTAATGAATATTGTTCTTAAACAAACCAGGCAATTCTGGAAACACTCGGAAAGATGAAAAAAAAAACGGAACACAGTCATGCAGGAAGTTTCTTGATGCTCCTTTGCAGGCTCATAGATTTAAAAAGCCCTAGTATCCTGAGAATGGTTAAGAGGAGGATACAAATGCTCCTGTACTTTTCCCCGACCAGTGCCTGTCTCACGCATAGTAGGAGCAGAACATTTTTTTTTTGCCATGATCTTATAGAAAGAGCTTGAGTTTGGATATCAGATAGAGTTAGGTTCGATGGGTAACCCAGCAGCTACAAGTGATGTGAATTTAGACATAAACGTCTCCAAATCTCAGTTTATTTGTTTATCAAATGGGGATAATAATGACTACCCTGCAGAATATGGTTAGAATTCAGTGGGCTAACATGTGTCAACTTTCTAGTGCAGTATTTAGCACCTCTTAAGCAGCTCAATAATATTTCTCTTTCTTGTTAAATAGATTAGTTTAAATCAGTTTTTCTTCCTAAAAACCTAGCATAAACTTGTAAAAAAAAAATGACAGTCTTTTTTCTTCCTAAGTGGTGTTTACATGGACTGTTGAGTTACACAATTCAGTATATCCATTGCCCTGACTGCTGACCCTTGGAATTGTAAAATGTAGTGACCTTGGATGTTACCTTATTAGCCTAACTGGATCTCTATATTATAGCATAGATGGTGGAGACATTTACACAAAAACCCACTCCCCTCCTATTTACCCATGCTATCAAGGTGTAAAAGCCATCTCTCTGCTAATACCTAGCCAGGAGACAGTGGACAGGTCCGTTTCCCTGTCTGATTCTCAGTTTTTCCACTGGGATCAAAAAGACCTCCAGAGGACCTTCCATTAGTAAGTCTCTAATATTCTGGGGTTCTTTCTGGCTAGTGTAGGCTAAGTCAATTTTTAAGGTCAAATGGGAATCACTAAGGGCTTTGGAAAGGAGGGGGAAGTTGGAGAGAAGAACAGTAGCTGCAGAGCTGAGATCACTCAGAACAGGAAAAGGAAGTGATTGTGGTTCTCACTAATCTCACTACCTTCCCCCACACCATAATCTTTCTTTTTAAAGTCAGCCTGAAGTATATTTAGTTTGGGGAGTGGCTTGATAATTCAGCAAATAGCTCAAAGGATAGTTTCCATCCCTTCTTTATTGTATAGAGAAGTCCTAGGCCAGGCAGCTCCAAGCAACCTAGGGTTTCAAGGGCTCTGGCGCTTTCCTCCAGCTTCTTTCTGTCAGTCTTGCTCTCTCTTGTTCACGAGCCTCTTTGCAGTCAGTATATCCCATGTCCATCCCTGGCTGGATGTAAACAATGAGCTGCTTCTTGTCACTATGCATTAGTCTTGCCTGTTCCAGAATTGTATGTAAATGCAATAATACAGAATGTATTCTTTTGTGTATGTCTTCTTTCACGCAGCATAATTTTTTAAGATCTATCCATGGTATTTGCGTATCAGTCTTTTTTTTTTAAAGATTTTATTTAAATTCAATTTAGTTAACATATAGTGTATTATGTTATTAGTTTCAGGGGTAGAATTTAGTGATTCATCAGTTGCATATAACACCCAGTGCTCATTACAAGTGCCCCCGCTTAATGCCCATGAACCAATTACCTCATCCCCACCCCCAACCTCCCCTCCAGCAACCCTCAGTTTGTCTCCTAGAGTAAGAGTCTCTTAAAAGAGGGTTTGCCTCCCTCTCTGCATATAAATAGTCTTTTGTTCCCTTTTACTGTCAAGTAGTTTCCCATTGTATGGATATACTATAGTTTGATTTATCCATTACCCTTCTGATGGACTTCTGGGTTGTTGACAATTTGGAACTGTTACAAATAAAGCTGTCATGAACATTTGGGTCCAAATCTTCTTGTTTACATGTTTTTATTTCTCTTGGGAAATAACTTGGAGTAGAATTGCTGAGTTATATAATAAGTGTGTACTTATTTTTCTTTTCATTTTTACACTGCCCACCACAGAACACTTTATTTTTTTATTTGTTTTGTTTTGTTTTTTATTTTATTTTTTTCAGTGATCCAAGATTCATTGTTTATGCACCACACCCAGTGCTCCATGCAATGTGTGCTCTCCTTAATACCCACCACCAGGCTCACCCATTCCCCCCCCCATAACCCTCAGTTTGTTTCTCAGAGTCCACAGTCTCTCATGGTTCATCTCCCCTTCCAATTTACCCCAATTCACTTTTCCTTTCCTTCTCCTAGAGTCCTCCATTTAAAAAAAAAAAAAAAGTAAGTACATAAGGAATAAAATGAACTTATTTTTTTAAGAGATCACCAAACTGTTTTCTGAAAGGAATTTACCATTTTTGATTCCTACCAATAATGCCTAATTTTATTGAGCATCTTGCTATATGTTATTCGTGTATCTTCATATATCTTCATTTAAAGTGTCTGTTCAAATCTTTTCCTCACTTTTAAAGTAGACCATTTGTATTATTGAGTTTTAAGGGTTCTTTATATATTTTGGATATATCTTTTGTGAGATATGTATTTTACAAATATTTTCTTCCAGCTTAAAACTCACCTTTTCACTTTATTAATGGCATATTTTAAAGATCAGAAGATATTAATTCTAATGAAGTCTAATTTTTCAAAAAATAGTTTGACTAGCACTTTATGTATCTGAGAAACTTTTGCCTACTCCTTCAAATTGTGAAGATTTTCTCTTGTATTTTGTTCTAAAAGATTTATAAGTTTAGCTTTTACATTTAAATCTATGGTCTTTTCCAAATTAGCTTTTGTGTACAGTGTGTGGCAAAGATTGAGGTTCATTTTTTTTTTTTGCATGGATATTTTATTATTCTAACATCATTAAAAGACTTCTTTTGGGGCACCTGGGTGCTCAGTTGGTTAAACGTCTGACTCTTGATTTCAGCTCAGGTCATGATCTAAAGGTCATGAGATAGAGCCCCATTTTAGGCTTATCCTGGGCATGGAGCCTGCTTAAGNTAAATAAATAAATAAATAAATCTATGGTCTTTTCCAAATTAGCTTTTGTGTACAGTGTGTGGCAAAGATTGAGGTTCATTTTTTTTTTTTTGCATGGATATTTTATTATTCTAACATCATTAAAAGACTTCTTTTGGGGCACCTGGGTGCTCAGTTGGTTAAACGTCTGACTCTTGATTTCAGCTCAGGTCATGATCTAAAGGTCATGAGATAGAGCCCCATTTTAGGCTTATCCTGGGCATGGAGCCTGCTTAAGATTCTTTCTCTCCCTCTCCCTCTGCCTCTCCCCACCCCACAAAAAAGACTGTTCTTTCTTCATTCACTTACCTAGCATCTTTGACCATATATATATACAGGTCTATTTCCAGACTATTTTTTTTTATCTATATGTCAACCTTGAACCATACCATATGGCACTGATTATTTGGATCCTTATGATATATTATAAAGTCACATCACCCTCTAAATTTGTCTCCTTAAAAAAAAAACAAAAACTTTTTACTATACCAGGACTTCACATTTCTAGATACACTTTAGAATAAACTAGTCAATTACTACAAAAATGCTTGTTCATATTTTGTTTGAAATTGCATTGAATCTGTAAGATTATTTTAGATAAAATTGTTAGCTTAATGATCTTGAATTTTCCTGTCCATGAACATGTATTTATTTAGGTATTCTTTAATTTTTTCAGAAATATTTTTCAATGTTCAGGTCTTGGACATATTTTGTTAAACTGATGCTAAAATATTTCATGTGATTTCATATGATGATAAGTGGTATTTATTTTTAACTTTTAATTATTTTCCAAATGTCCATGGCTAATATGGTCATACTTTAGTGATATTGCAGGTTTGGTTCCAGATCCTTACAATAAAGTAAATATCATAATAAAGCAAGTCAAATAAACTTTTTTTATTTCTCAGTGCATATAAAAGTTATGTTTACATTATACTGTAGTCCACTAAGTGTGCAGTAGCATTATGTTTAAAGAAAATATGTACATACCTTAATTTAAAAACACTTTACTGCTAAAAAATGCTAAACAGCATCTGAACATTCTATGAGTGATAATCTTTTTGCTGGTGGAGGATCTTGCCTTCATGTTGATGGTTTCTGACTGATCAACGTGGTGGTTGCTAAAGTTGGGCTGACTGTGGCAATTTTTATGGCAAAATTTTCTGTTCCAAAATTGGAAGTTTGCTACTTTGATTGACTCTTCCTTTCATCATTGTAGCATGCAACACTGTGTGATAAAATTTTACCCACAGTAGAGCTTCTTTCAAAATTGGAGTCAATCCTCTCAAAACCTGCCACTGCTTTATCATGTAAGTTTATTTAATATTCTAAATCCTTGTTGTCATTTCAACAGTCTTCACAGCATTTTCACTGGGAATACATTCCATCTCAAGAAACCACTTTCTTTGCTCATCCGTAAGAAGCAACTCTTCATTAAAGTTGGATCATAAGATTGCAGCAGTTCTGTTGCACCTTCAGGCTCCACTTCCAATTTTAGTTCTCTTGCTGTTTCCCCCACACCTGCACTTATTTCCTCCTCTGGGGTCTTGAACCCTCAAAATCATCCATGAGGGCTGGATGTGACTCCTTCTAAACTCCTATTGATGTTGATGTTTTGATCTCTCCCTGTGAATTATGAATGATCTTAATGGCAGCTAGAATGTTGAATCCTTTCCAGAAGGTTTTCAGTGTACTTTGCCCAGATCCATCAGAGGAAACACTATCTATGGCAGCTATAGCCTCACAAGATATATTTCTTAAATTATAAGACTTGAAAAAGAAATTACTCTTTGATCCATGGGCAGCAGAATGGATGTTGTGTCAGCAGACATGAAAATGACATTAATCATGTAATCTCCATCAAAACTCTTGACCAGGTGTATTGTCAATGAGCAGTGATATTTTGAAAAGAATCTTTCTTTCTGAGCAGTAGTTCTCAACAGTGGACTTAAAATATTCGGCGAACCATGTTGTAAACAGACATACTATCATCTGGGCTTTGTTGTTCCATTTATAGAGCACAGCAGAGTAGACTTGACATAATTCTTTTTTTTTTTTTTTTTAAAGATTTTATTTATTCATTTGACACAGAGAGAGAGATTACAAGTAAGCAGAGATGCAGGCAGAGAGAGAGGAGAGAGGAGGAAGCAGGCTCCCCGCCGAGCAGAGAGCCCGACGTGGGCCTCGATCCCAGGACCCTGGGATCATGACCTGAGCCGAAGGCAGCGGCTTTAACCCACTGAGCCACCCAGGCGCCCATAGACTTGACATAATTCTTAAGGGCTCTGGGATTTTCAGTTGTAAATGAACACTGGCTTCAGCTTAAAATCATCAGTTTCCTTAGCCCCTAACAAGAGAGAGTCAACTTGTCGTTTGAAGCTTTGAAGCCAACCACCGAGTCCTCCTCTCTAGCTATGAAAGTCCTAGATGCCATCTTCTTCCAACAGAAGGCTGTGTTGTCCACACTGAAAATCTCTTGTTTAATGTAGCCACCATCATGAATTATCTGAGCTAGATCTTCTGGAGAACTTGTTGCAGCTTCTCCATCAGCACCTGCTGCTTCCCCTTGCACTTTTATGTTACAGAGACAGCTTCTTTCATTAAACCTCATGAACCCACCTCTGCTAGCTTCCAACTTTTCTTCTGTAGCTTCCTCACCTCTCTCAGCCTTCCTAGAATTGAGGAGAGTTAAGGCCCTGCTCTGGATTAGGCTTTGGCTTAAGGGAATGTTATGGTTGGTTTGGTCTTCTATCCAGACCACTTAGACTTTCTCCAAATCAGCAATAAGGCTGTCTCACTGTCTTATCATTCATATTTTCACTGGAGTAGAATTTTAATTTCCTTTACAAGCTTTCCCTTTGTATTCATAACTTGGCTGTTTGGTACACGAGGCCTAGTTTTGGGCCTATCTTGGCTTTTGACATGCCTTCCTCATGATGCTTAATCATTTCTAGCTTCTGATTTAAAATGAGAGACATGTGATTCTTCCTTTCACCTGAACACTTAGAAGCCATTGTAAGCTTATTAACTGGCCTGATTTCAATACTGTTGTATCTCCTTGAATAGAGAGGGTGAGGAAAGAGAGAGAGATAGGGAAATGACTGGTTGGTGGAGCAACCAACATTTATGAATTAAGTTTACCATGTTATATGGGTGCAGTCTATCATGCCCCCAAAACAATTACAATCGTAACATCAGAGATCACTGATCACAGATCACTATTGCAAGTATAATAATAACGAAAAACTTTGAAATATTGTGCAAATTATCAGGGGTGCCTGGGTGGCTCAGTGGGTTAAAGCCTCTGCCTTCGGCTCAGGTCATGGTCTCAGGGTCCTGGGATCGAGGCCCACATCAGGCTCTCTGCTCAGCAGGGAGCCTGCTTCCTCCTCTCTCCCTGCGTGCTTGTAATCTCTCTGTCAAATAAAAAAAAAGAAATATTGTGCAAATTATCAAAATGTGGGACAGAGACATGAAGTGAGCAAATGGTGTTGGGAAAAATGGTACAATGGACTTGTTTAATGTAGTGTTGCCACAATCTTCAATTTGTTAAACACACAATACCTGCAAAGTGCAATAAAGTGAAGTGTTCCTAAAACGAGGTAAGCCTGAATGTAGAAGTGAAATTAATTTTGATATTGACCTTGTATCCTATGAATTTGTCAAATGTACTTAATAGTTCCAGTAGCACATTTGGTAGATCCTTCAGGATTTTCTACATCTATGAACATATCATCTGTGGATAAAATCTTAGTCTGTATGACTCACCTTTTTGCTTTTACTTTTGTAACAAAAACAAAAAGATCTGTTCCTTCTCTTAGTTCATCTTTAAGGTCCTAGATTTCACTTGGCTCCCATAACCTGCCATTGCTTTATCAATTCCAAGGTATTTAAAACTTTAAAATAGGCATCTGAGAGTTAATGAGTCAAGTTTCTTATGTATGCCACTTAGCACATTGGATTGTAACTTTTTGTATCTCTTCCACCTGACCTCTGTCTTCATAGTGGAGTGCCTTAAACTCAAAGGTTTAATTAATATTTAATATTTACTGAGTGAAGGAGCAATATATAAGACCTATTTAGAGTGGCTTCAGCTATATTCTACAGAATTTGATATGAAGTTGGTCTTCTTTAGCCCCAACATTTTTATTTAAATTGTATTATCTATTGGCATGATCCTCTGATTAGCCTTGCTGTCATCCATGAGGTGGAAATTCCTGAATCTCATTTTAAAATTCCTTTTAAAAACTTGTTTTAACTGTAATACAGTTATGACCCATGTGGCAATCATTGGACTTATTAAAACTGCACATTTTTCCTCATTTGAAAGTAATGCTTAGCCCCCATTTTCTTCATTCTTCATCTGAATATTTTGGTTGGGAAGTAACAGCTATCTACATGTTCTTGGAACCAATCGCTTTTTGACACAGACATTTCTAAAGTGTCAGTGTTGTTGAACTACCAACACAGGATCTCTGCCTCCGCTGCTGCCAGAGGGTTTAGAGCAGGCACGGGAACAGATAGTTCTTCCAGCACTTGGCTTATTTCATCTGGTTTAAAGCCAGCTTTCTAAAATTAACTGTGACTAAAGCTGAGAAGGCTTTTAAAAATGACTTTTGGTGGGTTTATACTCCAAGGCCACCAGATGGATCTATTCTCCCATGAAAGAGGAGAATTTCTGCTGTGGGGTGGCCATTCTACCTGTAACCAATGTATCTGGTTTTCCAAAGCTGGTGAAGTCCCTGTAACCTCACTGTCTCAATTCTCTAAATCTCTCTGTCTTGCTGCAGGAAGTCAACTTTTTTATTGGGGTTCTCTTGCCCAAATGTTTCTAAGAATCCCCAGAGGTGCTTATAGGTGTCCAAGTATCAGTCCTGATTGTCACTCATTGATGCTAGTTCTAGTGCTGAGCTAGCACTTCATAACCCCAGGGCACACAGATATGCAGAGATGCTCTCTACCCTCATGGAAAGATGAAAGTGAAGTAAGAAGAATGCCTCCTTTTGGTGCTACATTCTCTTAGGGATAGAGGTGTCCCAAATCAAGGCTATTTAGCCTTAATGTGTTACAACAATTAGTGATAAGAGTGAATTTAATTAGTTTTTTTTTAAGTCTCTGATAATAGCTTTATATTTTACTTATTCCTGATGCAGGTACTTTTTTAAATTTAAATTTTTTATTTTAATTCAATTTAGTTAACATAGAGTGTATTATTAGTTTCAGGGGTAGAATTTAGTGATTCATCAGTTGCATATAACACCCAATGCTCATCACATCATGTTCCCTCCTTAATGCACATAACCAATTAGCCCTTCCCCCACCCACTTCCCCTCCATCAACCCTCAGTTTGTTCTTAAGAGTCTCTTATGGTTTGCCTCCCACTCTGTTTTTATCTTATTTTATTTTTCCTTCCCTTCCCCTATGTTCATCTGTTTCGTTTCTTAATTCCGTATATGAGTGAAATCATATGATATTTGTCTTTCTCTGAATGACTTATTTCACTTAGCATAAATACCCTCTAGTTCTATCCATGTTGTTGCAAATGGCAAGATTTCATTCCTTTTGATGGCTGAGTAATATTCCATTGTATAAATATACCACATCTTCTTTATCCACTTAAACGCTGTTGGTGGGAATCTAAACTGGTGCAGCCACTCAGGAAAAACAGTATGGAGGTTCCTCAAAAAGTTAAAAATAGAACTACCCTACAACCCAGCAATTACACTACTCTGTATTTATCTAAAGAATGCAAACATAGTGATTTGAAGGGGCACGTGCACCCCAATGTTTATAGCAGCAATGTCCACAAGAGCCAAACTATGAAAGAGCCCAGATGTCCATTGAAAGATGAATGGATTAGTTTTTAATTAGCTTTTTTTATTTGAGTATAGTTGATACATAATGCTAAATTAGTTTCAAGTGTACAACCTAGTGATTTGACAAGTTTATACATTATGCTACGTTCACCCCAAGTGTAGCTACCAGCTGTCCCATTACATCACTATTATAATATCATTGATTATATTCCTTGTGCTGTGACTGTTATTCCTTTTTTATTATTATGTTCAGTTAGGCAACATATAGTCATCATTAGTTTTTGAGGTAGTGTTCAACTATTCATTAGTTGCATATAACACCCAGTGACTATTATTCTTGTGACATATTTATTCCATAACTGGAAGCCTGCATCTCCCTTCCATCCATTTTCTCCTACCTGCATCCCCTCTGACAACCATCAGTTTGTTCTCTGTATTTATAGATCTGATTCTGCTTTTTGTTTGTTATATTAGATTTTAGCTTTGGGAATTATCAGATTTGGGGACAGAGGTGGAGGGGGTTCATTTTTGACAAGAATATACACAAAATATTCAGTGTATAGATAACTCTCCCAAAGGTACATTTTTCCTAACCATCATTGTTAATAACTTCCTAGTATGCCACTGAGAGATAATATTGCAATTTACTTAACTATTCCCTGAGTATTGGCCATATAAATTCTTCCTTAGTTTTGCTATTATATACAGTGTTTCAGTGTATAAACCTTGCTATGTTTAAAATTATTTCCTTGGGGTAGACTCTCAGGAGTAGAATGTGTGGGTAAAAGGGTATATAAATATTTTGGTGCTTCTTGAGAGAGAATATCTAATGCCAGAAGTAAAATAACTTCCCAGTTACAGGAATATAATTGTTATCACTATCCTCTAATATTCAGGAGCGTGAAAAATGAAGAACATATCAGAAAGTTACTTAGTGGGCAAAATAATGGACTAGAGGAAATATTATTGGCTTATACAGAGTTTAAATCAGACGATGGTATATAGGCCACACTTACCTCTTACTCCCAGATCAAGTATTGATATACTTTGGGGGCTCAGATTATTGCTAAAAATAAACAACACACCTTGAGATTCTATTTTTCTGGGAAGGAGAATTCTTTGACTTCCCTGCTAGATGATTCTCTGTCATGTGGTTACTTCCAGCATCCACCAGCTGAGGAACAAAGTGTCTGAGGAGCATGATAGTCTCAAGAAGAAGGAGATGGAATCAGGGCCCAAAGCATCCCATGGGTATGGAGGTCGGTTTGGAGTGGAAAGAGACCGAATGGACAAGGTAAGTTGAAAGGAAGGTATTTGCTTAAAGACAAAAGATAGATTGATTTGTTTATTGGTGTTATGGTTTAAAACTCATTCAAAAGTACAGTTTTGTTTGGACTTTAAAATAGAACATCCACATGATATTTGTATCATTTTTTTCCTGATTTCAACACATAAAATATAGATGGTGGTAAACAGGATTCAAAAATTTAAAAGGGGTGGCCCATGGTAGGCCCAGACGTACTGTAACTCCTAGGCTGAGGAGACAGGGTCACAACTGGAGAAGGAAAAAATATGTTTTAAAATAATTTACTGCTTTTAAATGTTTGTATATTATGTTGATGTTGCAACTTCTCTTATTATTTTCTTTACCCTGTACTCAGTGTTCTTTCTGTATAAATATTATACCTTACATGATGTACACATGTGAAAAGTGTTGTAAATTTATTAGATGCCTTCAAATATGAATATTGCTTTCCTTTATCCATTGTTACTAAAAAAGTATGATAAAAATTATTGTATTATAAATCATAGTTTCCATTCATTTTTCTAACCTCAAAGATAGAGATATATGCCTATAACAAAAAACAATTTGTCTCCAAGGGAAAAAAATATATCCAGTGAAAGCTGTTAGTTCACCCTCAAGAAGTGTTTTGTTTTGTCATTGTGTAAAGTGCAGCATAGGCTTATATTCTCCACAAAATTCCTAGGAAAAAACTAAAATAGATAAACATTCATCCATTCTTAAATTCACAAGCAAATTTGACCTATACAGACCTAAAAATACTGTAAAATGAGTTCCCAGGAGTTCAAACAGGTCAGTGTTTCACATCAATCTCTGTATTGGTAATGTTTATCCCAGCATGAGCTTGGAAATACAGGAGGAAGGAGAAGATTTTTTAATTTCTTCTTAGTTGAGACCCTGCAAGGTACCATTATTTGGTTTGAAGTACCACTCAAGTCTCAGATTATTAAAGTATTCATACCTAAATATTGGAAGAGAGATAGTTTTCAAAACCAAATAGAAAGTAAAACAATAGATGGAGTAAAAAGTGGAGGGGAATAGGAAAGTTATATGCCCTCTCGGGCTACTTGCAGTATTGTCTGCCAACCCCCTTGGGTATAGAGTCTCACTGTTGGCTCTTCCAAAATTTGGTGGACACCCAGGCACAAAGATCCAGAACAAAAGCATCTGGCTCTTTTCGTGAAATATGCCATCAGCTGCAGCTTTAGGTCCGTTCCCTTTGATCTCTCTTCAGTAACTGCCTCATTCTATTTTGACCCGTTAATCCCTGTTTTTAGCTTTCCTTTTTGTTTCTGGTTTAAATGCTGTCTGTGTACCTCGTCTCTATCTTTGGGGTTCCCAGTTCATCCTATAGGAGTTTCCTGAATGATGGATTCCTAATGGTATTAAAGAAGACTTAGGATGTGTGAGCCTCCAGACAAAGTAAACTTGTTCTCCCTGTATCATATATTGCTTGTGTGATACACTGCTGGAGGCTGTGAGACTGACCCAGAATAGAATTTCTGGTATTCTTACATCCAAACCTATGACTGCATCATTTCTTTGCTTTTTTTTTTTTTCCCCCGGAATCTTGTTTAAGTTCAAGTTAGATCAGATATAGTGTAGTATTAGTTTCAGGGGTAGAATGTAGTGATTCATCAGTTGTATGTAACGCCCAGTGCTCATTACATCAAGTGCTCTCCTTAATGCCCACCACCCAGTTACCCCATCCCACCACACACCACCCCTCTAGCAATCCTCAGTTGATTCCCTAGAGTTAAGAGTCTCTTATGGTATCATTTCTTTTTTTTTATCATTTCATTTTTTATGGTCATTTTTGTCTTTCACTCATTCCATCTGATTTTTCTTAGAGTGCCGTGGGCCATGAATATGTTGCTGAGGTGGAGAAGCACTCTTCTCAGACTGATGCTGCCAGAGGCTTTGGCGGCAAATATGGAGTTGAAAAGGACAGGGCAGACAAGGTAAGCCTCTCCCTGTGCTACACAGCTCAAACCATGTGGCATTTGCCAATACTCACTGTTAAATGTGGGTCTATGCTTCTCCTATGGAAAGATAGGGTGGTGGACTCAGGAGGGTCCATCATGAGGATAGCTTCCAAAAACTTCCTTAGCAAGTTCCTTGGTACCACTTTGGGAGACCACATGCTGAGCTGAATAATGTTAATTTAAATGAGACAAAGATAATCAAACTCTGTTTAGATAAGGAATCTGTCAAACCACTGATTTTTATTATACCTGTATGCATGAAGAAAGAAGAGGGAAATTTGAAAGCTCTTCTTTTGGTCAAACAACAAAATGTTATAATTATTTATGCCTTTCAGGAGAACACAGATATTAGCTTAAGTATTATTACCACAGCAGCAAACAATCAAGTAAAACAGCTAACTAGGGTTATAATGTTTCTAGAAGGTAAAGGTTACTTTTCACAGGATTTAGCGCCAAATCCTGGAAGCCCAGAGGTTCTAAAGACTCCTTTGTACAAAAAAAAAAAAAAAAAAAA
>LNAC01000428.1:777312-890695 GCA_002007465.1 Ailurus styani
GCGAGGTGGGAGGTAGTGAGGGGCAAAGGGAGAGGGAGAAGGAGGCTCCCCTCTGAGCAGGGAGCCCGATGTGGGGCTTGATCGCAGGACCCCGGGATCATGACCTGAGCCGAAGGCAGATGCTTAAGGACTGAGCCACCCAGGCACCCCTCCAGGTGTTTTTAAACCCCACAAAAATGAATCATTATTATTATTTAGTGGATACCTATTTAAATTGACCAACATATTGACCAAGTTCCTGGAGCATCACTGTTTATTGTATCTCACCGTTTGCTCCTTTCTATTTCCTTCTTATTAAAGTATATCCTTTGATAATACTTCCTGTGAGAGCCTATGAAAGAACTCCCAGACTTTGTCTGAAAAATACATTTTGTTCCATTCTTCATTGTTATTTTCCCTTCATCACTTTGAAGGTATTATGTCATCGTCTTTGGCATCTCTCTTGGGTAGTCCAACCATCATTCCTTTGTAAGTAACATGTGTCTCTGTTCTGGGTTTTTGTTTTTTTTTTCATGAAAGGCTTTCTTTTTGTCTCTGGTGTTGTCAAACGTCATCTAGGATATATCTAGGTGTTGGATTTATTTCTCTTATCCTACATGAGACTTATCGATCTTCTTCAACCTGAGAAATACTTCCATTATGGAAAGTCTCAGGCATGTTTTCTTTGGATAGTGCTTCTCCTCTCTCTTTTATTCCTTCTTCTGGAACTCATTCTGATGCATATTAGAAATTCTCATTCTCATTTGGATGTCTCTCTCTTTTTTTATTTTTTTTTTTTAAGATTTATTTATTTATTTATTTATTTATTTATTTATTTATTTATTTATTTATTTATTTTAGAGAGAGAGTGCAGGGGTAAGGGGCAGAGGAGAGGGAGAGAGTGTTGTAAGCAACCTCCATGCCCAGGGCAGAGCCCATTGCAGGGTTTGATCTCATGACGCTAAGAATCATGACCTGAGTTGAAATCAATCATCAGATGCTTAACCAGCTGAGCCATCCAGGTGACCCAACAATATGGACTCTCTTTGTGAATGTTCTATGTGTGTGAAAAAAAAGTGTATTCTGCAGTTTTGGAATATAATGTTCTGTAAATGTCAATTAGGCCTTGTTAGTTGCTAATGTTGTTTGAGCCTTCCATAATTTTAGATTCTTTTTGTCTAAACGTTCTATCAATTAATGTAAGAGGAGCGCTAAAATTTTTATCTAGGATCACAGATTTTTCTATTTCTCTTCCTGTTTCTGTCAGTTTTTGCTTCATGAGTTGTGATTCTGTTAATAGGTTATACCAATATACATATTTCTCATTAATGGTGCTTTGTTCTCTTACTGTTGTGTTATATCTCTCTTGGCTCTTATAATGCATTTTATATTGAGGTCTACTCTGTCTCATATACCTGCTGCCTTTCTGATATTTATTCTTTCTGTGGTGTGTATTTTTCTAGATCAGCATTAATTTCTCAGCTTAGAATTCCTGTATAATATAAGTGGTATAAAACTGGATATTTACATTCTACATACTCAGGGTAGGCCTGGAGTTTCTGAGTCCCATAGGTAAAATTTCCCCCTACCAAATGCTGAGCAAACTACACCCACCCCCCACCATTTCCCTACACAAATGAGTAGAATTTTTCTGGAACGCTTTTATAGGAGTGGGCAGACTGCCAATTCTTGTTCCCCAGACCCCTGTTCTTGTAAAGGAACACATGACCCGAGATCCTAATCCCTAGGCACTAAATTTGGGACTTAAAAAACCCCTGGGTTTTCTGAGTCAGCTCATAATGACCCTCATCTCTACTGATTTGATTCATCTATTTGTTTCTGGAGCCAGGACTTTTTCTTGTCTCTTGAGCTTCACTATTAAAAGAGAGAGAGAGAGAAATTGTTATATTTTAGCAGACATTTCTGTGTTTATATGGGAGTAGGGACAGGCATACATTTCATATGTATCTTCCTTTTCCCCCTAAAAGTCTCTCCTTGCATTCTCTATACTTTCCCCTTCCTTGAAGAAGGGATAAAATTGAAATGATGTTCTCTTCTTGGGATGGAAATAAAGGAGGAAAGGAAAGGAGTGAACAATGTTGAATGTTGAATTAAAGTTTACAAAAGATGGCTTAGGACACTTTCTCTTTATTTCACCTAGATTCTAGCCCTGCTGCCTTCGCCCCTATCCCTCTGCACCCATTCCTCCTGACTTCTCTCTTCCACAGCACCTTCCTGTGGGCTGAGAGTGGGGTCTCATGACTACTCTTTCAACCCTAGACTACTCTCATGGCTTTGGAGGCCGCTATGGGATAGAGAAGGATAAACGGGACAAGGCCGCCCTGGGATATGACTACAAAGGAGAAACAGAGAAACACGAGTCCCAGAGAGGTGAGTTGGAGTTGGAGAGGAGGGAGGGCACACAGTAGCACAGAGCCCTTCTTCCTTCCTTTCTGAAGCTGACACAGAGGACCCAAAATACAGAGGTACAGATGTGCAGTGGATGGAGGCGGTGGTATAAAGGGTAAGTGTATATATGTGAGGGGGTGGGAGAAACAAGGAGGGTAGAGAGGAAAACAGCAAGGTTAGGAGCAG
Source organism: Ailurus styani (assembly GCA_002007465.1). Taxonomy (NCBI): domain Eukaryota; kingdom Metazoa; phylum Chordata; class Mammalia; order Carnivora; family Ailuridae; genus Ailurus; species Ailurus styani. The sequence goes on from LNAC01000428.1 coordinate 779,887, forward strand.
GAAAGAGGAGACCAAAGAGAAGGAGTCACTAAGAAAAGGGTAAAGACAGACAGGCTGGGTGACGACACCTGGGTGATTTGGCTATGAGTCTCACAGGCCCTCTGCCTCACAAGGACAGAGGTCTCTCTCTTCCCTGGGGCACATAGGGGACGGCTGAAGGGCTCTCCTTATTTTTCCCCATTTCTTCCTTTATATTCCTTCCTTTTCTGTCATTTCTCTTTTTATCTTTCCCTCTTCACATTTCCCTCCTGTCCATTCGCTCTCAATCCTTTTCTTCTCTTCCATCCATGCTTCTCTCTATCCTCTGATTCTCACACCTCCACATCCATCTCTGTTTTCCACATTCCTGTCTTCTGGTCTTTCTTCCCATGATTCCTCTACCTACACATTCCTAGCTTTTTAACTCTTCTTATGACTCTCAAAACTTTTGTCCTGTAGATTATGCCAAGGGTTTTGGTGGTCAGTATGGAATCCAGAAGGACCGAGTGGATAAGGTAAAACACCAGCACACCAGTATCTTAAGAATAGGTCCCTAAACTGCTAAGTATCCTGAACTGTCTTCCTATACTCCCCACTGACTGCCTTCAGCATCTAATGGACAAGTCTACTGCAGCCTGAGCTTTAACTAAGGAGAGTGGAGGGAGTCAGAGAGAGACAAGCACATAAACTTCAGGGAAAGGTGTTGTTTGAAATTTCTTTTATTTTATTTATTTTTTATTTTTTATTTATTTATTTATTTATTTATTTATTTATTTTAAATTTTTTTTTGAAATTTCATTGATTGCTAGGCTTTGCTTAATTCAATCTATAATCTCTCCTCACACCATTCATATCAGTTCTTCATGCATTGGCTGAGGCCCTGCTGCATTCTAGGCACCTGGACTTAGAAGTGTGACATTCTAGGTACACTGGACTTTCAAAAAGGGGAGCTGAGCCCACCAGTTTAGAACTTCTTTACCCCTTTCTCTGCCACAAAATAACAACATTAGAATACCCCATTTAACTATTGAGCATCAAATGGTCAGGGATACCTCCTATAGAGAGGCCCCAAACCCCAGTACTGACTTTGGGTCATTACCATTCCCTCCTCCTTCCCACACTGTGCATACTCTTCTCCTCCCTGCAGAGCGCTGTTGGCTTCAATGAAATGGAGGCTCCAACCACAGCTTATAAAAAGACGACACCCATAGAAGCTGGTGAGTCTTAACAATTCCTTTTCTCTATGTTCCTCAACCACCTCTCCCTTCTCATTCTTATTATGCCTAGACTACCTCCTCCATGCCTTTAACTACCTACACTAGCTGAGATAGATTTGACCCTGCCCATATATTTCCAGGTTCACTCTCCTTAAAAAAAACCAGGTTAAGTGGGTAGAGAGATAGAGTGACTTTGGGAAGGAATTGTAAGCAGAGAACACAGGGAGGGAGGGATAGGGAGCCATTTGGGAAGAATACAGAAGGATAAGAGCTTGGGATGTGGGAAGAGAGAGTGGGTGATGGTCAAAGGGCACACAGATTTAAGGAATGAAGAGAGGAAAGGATGGTAGTTAGAAGAGCAAGACTTACAACTTAGAAAGGACAATAGTCTGAGATTGCATGGCCTGACTACATGGAAATCTGGGCTTTAGGGCTCCATTCTCCTTCTATGATCCCCTTGTTCCTCCTATCTCTTTACCTTTCCTCTCATGAGTTCCTTTCCATCTGCTCTCTGCTTGGATATTTAACCAATTCCTTTTCTTCCTTTGAGTGCCACCCCCAACCCCCACCTGTGACCCAAGACAATCCTAATTCCTCTTGCCTGTGTCTGCAGCTTCTAGTGGTGCCCGTGGGTTAAAGGCAAAATTTGAATCTATGGCTGAAGAGAAGAGGAAGCGGGAGGAAGAAGAAAAGTCACAGCAGACAGCCAGGCAGCAACAGGAGAGAAAGGCCCTGATAAAGATGAGCCATGAGGCTAAGCAGCCAGTGGACACCGTGGGAGAGCCAGAGGTGCCAGCCCCAGTGCCCAAGAAAATCTCTTCAGAGGTGAGTGCTTGGCCTTCTGGGGTTCACACCTAGAATTCCTTGCCCAGATGGGAGCCTAAGGAGTCCAAATCATTGATGGAAAATAAGGCACAGGCCTTCCTGGTGTTAGACAAGATTTCAGTCTGAGTTATTGGGCCTCATATATACCAAAATGTTAGGGAGGGGGAAATCCCAGATTGACATAATCCAAGATTTGCATATTTGCCTGTGTAGCTGGTCGTTGTTGTAGGAACAAGAGGAAGGAGCTGTCACTTCAGGTTGGAGCCCATCTTGGGGGGTGGTTGATTTGAATTGGCAGAGACAGGAAGGGGTGTTCCAGGTCAGTATGCGATAGAAGAGGGAGGTTTAATTACTAACAAGAGAGATGCTTTATTCTCCCTAGGCCTGGCCTCCAGCAGGGAGCCGTCCATCATCAGAACCTGGGCCTGTGAGAACCAGTAGGGAACACCCAGTGCCTGCCCTGCCCTTGAGGCAGAATCCCCCAGAGGTAAGTGAGCCCCAAAGATTCTCTGCCCCTTTCCCATCTCCTCATCTCCTAGGAAGGTGGGCAATATGAAGTGACTGACCATTTGTTTCCATTTTCCTCTCCTGACACCCTTTACATCTCCCTCCTGTCACCTCGGTAGGCATTTTGAGTAGGTGGGTATGGGAGGGGGTCAGGGAATGAAGATGGATAAAAGACTGGGTTTCCTAGGAGAGGTTATTAGATGGAGGCAAGGATAGAAGGCAGAAGTGGTAGGATGGTGATGCATGGAGGTCTTAGCAGTCCTCCACTGGGAGGTTTTAGAGAAGCAGCCCCTGGTGGGTAGAAGTTGCTTTGATCCACACCATCTCTTCCCAGGACGAGGAGCCACCGGCTTTGCCTCCCAGGACTCTGGAAGGCCTGCAGCTGGAGGAAGAGCCAGTGTATGAAGCAGAGCCTGAGCCTGAGCCTGAGCCTGAGACTGAGAATGACTATGAGGATGTTGGGGACATGGACAGACAGGAGCAGGATGGTGAACAAGAGGGAGACTATGAAGATGTGCTTGAAATTGAGAATCCTTCTTGTCCCTCCACTCTGGCTGGTGAGTGGTGGGGGAGAAACAGCTCCTGAATGGGGTCTAGTCCAGGGGAGGACAAGAAGAATCGCCTCATTCCCTAGAAGGACCTGTTTTCCTTCTCCATGTTGGTGAGACCATGTTTATATCTCTCATTATGCAGGATCATCTAGCTACCCAGCTGGGACTGGAGCAGGGATCTCGGCTATAGCCCTGTATGATTACCAAGGAGGTAGGTTGGGAGTTGCCTGAGGGGTCTGGTACCTAGAGGCCCTTACTAGGAGAGAGGGAGATGGATTCTGGGGGTAAGGGAAGGACCACCCTTGGCATCAAAACAGCCCCTTTCCTCCCTGAGGTTTATAGTGGGCACAGGAATGGAAGGATTACTGTTTGACCATCCTAATATTCCATCAATTGCCTCCCCAGAGGGAAGTGACGAGATCTCCTTTGATCCTGATGATATCATCACTGACATTGAGATGGTGGACGAGGGCTGGTGGCGAGGACGTTGCCATGGCCACTTTGGACTCTTTCCTGCAAACTATGTCAAGCTTCTCCAGTAACTCACCCTCCCTGTCTTCTGCACTGTGACTTCCCATGGCCAAAATAGTTCTGTCTCCACTCATGCCCCATTCCTGCTGCAGGGGTCATGAGTTGCCTGATATTTTAGACAGACTTTCCTCTCCTCTCCACTGTGGGTTGGGGCAGAGACAGCATGAGGAAGGGGGCTCCTTCCACTCAGTGTCCTCTCTATCTCAGATGAGTTCATGGACGTTTATCTTGTGGTCCTTCCTCCTTCCCCATGAATGCTCCCTCCAATACCCCAAGTCCTTCCTTGCTCCACTTGCGAGCTTTGAGCTTCCTGGTTCGCTTACATGGGAAGGTACGTCTAGATTGCCTAGTTTGCCTGGCTGTGCTATTTCCCCACTTTTCTGCAGAGATATATATATATTTTAATCTTCTCTCTGTTCAATCTTAATTCAGAAACCAAGTAGGACTATGATTCATTTCTATGCTGAGGTAAATAGTACTTTTTATGCAGCCCTCAGTGGTCCTCCTCTCATGGCTCCAATTCTTCCTTCTTCCAGGCATATCTGTAAGACTCCCTCCTGCCACTGTCTATTGCCCCGTACCCTGGATACCAAGGGTTGGGTCTTTTCCTTAGACTGTATTTAAACCCAATCCAGAACACATTGACCTGGAAAATGGAAGTAAGGTAGGATTCCAGGGGACCAGGAAGTGTCCACAGTAATGCAGTTCAACTTTTTTGGCTTTAGCAGTTGTGAGAGGCTGGCTACCTCCTGCCTGGGAATAATGACTACATTCTTTTAGGACATGACTCTTGAGGAAGAAACACAACTTGTGGGATTGAAAGGGGGAATATGGAGATTTGGCCAATAAAAAGAAACTAAAGCTAAAGGACCACAGGCTTCAGTGAAGTGTTATGAGGATTTAGGGTCAGAGACAGTGGCCTCTTCTAGAGAAAGTTCAGGCTTCCTTATAGCTAGTTGACTAAAATTGATGACCCAGTAGAGGACAGATAGAGGAAACTTAAGAAGATTCTATATGGTCCAGGGCCAAGGCTGATAGGAAAAGAGGTGAATCCATTTGGATTGCCAGTGATTGGCAAAAAGCAAATCACCAAACAAATTATGAGGATGAGAAAAAATGAGAGGCCCCAGACCATTGGGTTCAGCAAGGTCTGATAGATCATAGGCAAAATCAAAATAAAAGTCAGGGATTTGGGGCAAAGATGAAGGAAACAGTGGGATTAAGGGGGAGCTAGGATTAGTGACTGAGATCCAGAATTGCTCTAGGACATCATAAAGTTGGTGAGCTCTTCACACGACTAGGGCACTGCATCCCTTAGGCTGGTTCCTTGGTTTTCCTTTAGTACACACTCTCCTTTGTTTCCTCAATGACCTCTGTGCCAGGAAGTCAACCAATCTGTATTTAGACCTAACCTAAAAGATTCACCCAGGTAGCCTTCCAGAGTGCAAAACAGCTTTTATTTCTGCTTCTAGAGACATTGGGATTTCCAGCATCCAGAGGCAAGTCACCAGAGTTAGACACAATCTCATTCTTCACTTCAGTTTGACTTGATATCACAGAGACCAGACTCTCACAGTGGGTTTCCTGTTACATCTCCAAGCCCCACATTGCCTTTCACTTTCCCCTTCATTATAAGACAGAAAATTCCTTTCTGCTTCAGTGCTACAGACTTCACCCTCCACATCTTGCTGATCTCTACTCTGGACTGACTTTCTTGGTGGTGCTACTCATTAAGGGGTCTGTTCATAGACACCACCCTCTCCAAGCTCCTATTCCTATTCCTTTTCACTTCCCTCAGCTGCTTCTTAATCTGAGGCCATGTCTAGCTGTCTTGCCTCTGTCAGGTAATTCTGCTGCTCATGCTGTTCACCACAGCCTCATCTCATGAATCCAGTCATTTTTCTGTCTGATCCACAGTCTCTCTAAAAGGTTTCCTTTTTTCTCCCACTGCCCTCTCACTATAAAATGTGCTTGTTTGTGTAGACCAGTGGACACTTGTAGTACCCTGGTTTTCTGCAACATATTCAATTAAATCTCTTAACAAATGTGTTTGATGGTATTGATCAATATTGCTCCAAAGACAGCAACTAGGAAAATAAAGATGAACTGCACGGGTGCAGCCCACAGGGCCATACGGGCAGTCTCCTGGCTGTTCTGTGGGACCTGAGCTGCCCAGCTCTCTTCCTTTCTCTCTATTTCTCATCTGCCCAAAGAGCAGCCCCTGATTTTCATCTCCCTTGGTCAATAGCTCCCCTTTCTCTTTGTGTCTAGTAAAAGAAGAAAACCAGAGTGGACTTCAGGGGATTTCTTTCTCCAGATAGGAGGGAACTAGATTGAAAACACATGGAACTGATGCCTGAAGAACTTTTCCTTTTTTCCCCACTTCAGTGTTCAGTTTTTTCCAGTTACTCATCTTCACTGAATAAAATCATTGCTCACACTCTAGCTGTATTTTTAGAAAATGGTGCCTTATATACAAATGTGAAATATAAACCAAGCATAATGGATTAAGAAACGTAGAGTTACATTACCAACTTGTACCAAGTGGTGCATGATAATGAAAAGATGAGCAGATTTCTACTCTGAGACTTGCTCTAATGCTGCCTTGACTCTTCTCACAAGTGTCATCTACTTCATCTGTACCAGCTCTGGACCATGTTCAGAGAGAGAGAGACCCAGTCAACAATAACCATCCAGATTGACTAGATTATTTCTCTTTGTTATCTAAATTCTTTGTTCTCTGCTTCCCCATAATACCTGTCCTCCTTTCCCCTTCTTTCTCACTTGCTTGAGGACTGCTGGGAAAATGGCACTGATTCAGGTGAGAGGGAAAGAAATGCAAGATAAATAGCTCAATACACCCTCTTTCTGCTACAACTGGAGAGAGCTGAAAGGATATTTTTTTTTTGCACATGACTTAAGGACATAAAGCCACACCAAACAATCAGCTCCATCTGGTTCCCAACTTAAAGTCACATCTGTCTAAAACTTATCTAGTAAACAAAGAAGAGCTATATAAAATCATAACCACTGTAGATCATTATGTAAGATTTTACTGTACCAAAAATCTTATGCTAAGTTACTGGCACTGGTATGACATTGTTTAGGGTGGTTCTCAACCCAGAGTGATTTCACTCCCAGAAGATATTTGGCAATGTCTGGAAACACTTTTGGTTGTTACAGCAGTGGGTGTGCTACTGGTATCTATTAGATAGAGGCCAAGGATGCTGCTAAATATCCTATAACACACGGGACAGTCCCTTACAACAAAGAATTACTCAGTTCAAAATGTCAATAGTTCTGAGCAACCCTGCTTTGGGGGATGGCAGCTTCTATTATGTATTTTACTCTTGTTTTCATGAGTATTCACTGTTTGTTACCCAAGACCAATGTATCACCCATTTCTGACAGACTGGAGTCGTGAACAGCAATAGGTAGGAGCAATTACAGGAATCTACTATGTAGGTGTGTTCCTTCCCATGGCCCCCCACTGGGTACTTGAGTTGTGTCTGGGACCTGGTGGCTGGTGCTACAGGAACTGCAATGGGTCTTGTCTGGACTTTGCTGAAGGAGTGGTCTCTCTGGGCATGCACTCCTCCATGATACTGGAGTTGGTGTTAGTGTCTTGCAGTCATTTTAGCTAGCTCAGGTTGGTGGCTATGCTATCCCTAATCCAGACCCAGAATATAATTTTAAGAGGAAAATAACCTTGACTCTTAGTTCATTTTTAACATGTTTAAAAGTAGGCTTGTGGCTTTTAGTGCTAATTTTCCCCATTAATACAATGTCTCCTTTGGACTCTTCCTCATTTTGCAAGGCTGTCCTTCTATATATTGCCAAGATTCTCCACAACAAACTCTGTGACCTCATTTCTGCCTCTCATTCTCTGGCCTGCGGTGCCCTTGAGGTTGCTGTGCTCAGCCAAGGTCTCCATTTTATTGGGCTGTGCTGTGCTTGAACTTCCTGGGCTTACAGGCAGTGGAGTGACTAAAAGAAGACCTGGACTTAACTGTCAAGATAACCCCAGCTCCAGGACCGTCAAACCATGTGCCCTTCACCCTGGGTGCCCTGGGATGCACCTCAGCCCCCACTCCTGCATAGTCTATCCCCTAAATTTGAAAGTGCTCATCAACTAAAACATTCTCCACAAAACACAGGCCTGTGCTGGTTCTGGAATTTCACTGCTCTCTTGTTTCCTAAGACTTGGGCTCATCTTTCAAATGGCCTCAAGTTACCTATTTTCTCCTCAGACTGGTTTATTTTAGGGGGGGAAAAAGGAGGGTGGGGGGAAGTTATCAGTATGGCCCTTATAGCAAGTGTACAAGCCACGGCTTTGGAAATTCTTAGACCTTGTGCACCTGCTCAGATTTAGGGCAGTGCACACTCCAATACACCTAGATAAGCACATATGCAGTTTATAGAAGAAAGTCCTCAAAATCACACTCTGTCCTACTTTCAGTAACTCAGAGGGTGAATCCAAGAATGGTGGCATCTGAATATTTAGCAGGTGTATCTTCCTCGTTGTCTGGCTCTAAATGTGGTAACTAAGCTCTCTCGGGCCTGCTCCTGGCGCTGACACATGCTGGTCAAAAGAATTGGGTCCGTCTTCTGCTCTACAATGTTGAAAGGACAGGCCTTCAGGTGTTCAGACATGGAGGCAACTTCATTAAACTCCCAGCTCTTGATTTTGGAGAAGAGGCTGCTGAATTGCCAGATCTGTTAAGAAACATGGAAGTTTTCAAAAGTGAACACTGGGGCAATACCCTTGGGCTGACTTTATTTGAAGAGTATAATACCTTTTTGTTCTTCATGTTCTTAGCTTCCAAGAGTGTTTAGCTGTTGCAGACATTTGTTAGCTCCCTGGTCAACATCCAATTCTTAATTCACCCTTCCAATTGATTATCTTCCCAGCCAGCCATGTAATTATGTGGGAATGCCTGCATCACTCTGCTGTAGACACACACCCACCCCCTCCCACCAGCAACAGTGATCCATTCTACAAAGACACATGGTTCAAATCAGGACAATTTGTGTTAATCAGACTCTACCCTAGGACTTTTGCCTGAGATATCAAGAAGCAGATTCTCTTCTTCCCTCTCTACTTCAACTGGGAAACTTCAGTCTTAGGAGCTGCTGGCAGCCCCCAGGGGCCACCAAAGGAGAGCTGTGTCTTAGAATGGAGCCACTAGAGAGGAAGTCGTGGTAAGAAATAGAAAGTAAAAAGGTCATTTGGGGGCATTTTTGAGCTGTTAGATCAAACTTTACCTGAGCCTTTGCCTTTGGGCGAAAGTTTCCTTTATTATTTATGCCATTTTAAGTTGGTTTTCTGTTTCTTCAAACTAAAAGTATCCTAACTAAGAAGAGTCACACTAGAACCTCAGGAGAAATATAAGTGTCTGGTACAAAATCCCTTTTCACCTTTCCACCTAGGATGTGGTGGCAAAGTCACTACTCTTAAAATCTGGCTATGAGGGTAGGCATAACCTGATACCCTTTCAACTTGGCACTTTACCCTCAGTTTCTTATCATTGTTCCAATATAAGAAAAGTATTTCCAGGGACCTTAGAACTATTTGTTTTTACTTTAAAAAAAAAAGGACATTTAATATAAGCATCCTTTACCTCCAACTAAAATTCTCCCTTTTCCTTTCTAAAGGAAAATTAGTTTGTCTCAAATGATATTCAGGAGTGGTCAGCAATCACTGAATTGGGAACAAACATGAGCCAAAAAATAATGAAATTTCTAATATGTAAATTATTTGCATCTGATTTTATAGAGGAAGATATTAGACAGTTCTAGACCATACAGTATCTGAAGGCAGGATCTCAGTCTTATTCATGTTTATCCCTAACGTGTAGATGGGTGGCAGTCTGTGTTTAACACATGGATGCAGGCCTGGCTACACAAAGGAGAGTCTGATTGTTTTTTGAAGAAGATTGCTCAGGGAATAAATAATGGAAAACTTATAAGATGTTTTAGACATAATCAATGAAAATAGGTGTAAACAACTCTAACTCTCCAGGGCCAATTTGCACACACCCACATTTTGTGAAGAAATTCTACAGTGAGATTATGGAATTATTAACCTAAATGGGTATCATCAATGTGTAGTTCATATTACCACATATTTACCATGGGAAAGGATGCTAAGGGCATCTCATAAATAATGAATTAGGAGTTTCACTTTTGTATGGTATAAACTGATAGAAGTTATGATGCTGTCCAGTAAGATTAGGAAAAGGAATTAGGAAAAAGGAATAAGATTTTTCCAAAGAGAAAGACTCTTTGATTTATATAGCAGAGTTTTTTGAGAAAGTAAATAGATATTTGAACCAGGAGAGATCGGTGGACCGAATTATTTTAGAATTTCAAAATGTCTTTAACAAAGGCAAAAACAGTTGTTTTTTAAATTAGTTGATATGGGACCAAGGAGAATTTGTGGGCATACTGCATCAGACTCCAGGCAGGAAACAGATGGCACACTTAAATTAGGTAATTTGAAGAAAATTAAAAAAAAAAATAACAATATGCAAATGTGTGGGCAGGGTGTAGGAAAGCCACAAGATATAATGCAGTAACCGGGCTAGTAACAATCTAGAGTGTTAACACCCTGGGCCTGAAAGGGAAGAAGAAAAGAGGTCATTGGAACCAAGAATGAGTAATTGTGTGGAGAGAGTCACTTGATATAGTCATCTTCAGTAGAGGGACATGGCTAGTGCTAAGTGTCATGGAGGGGAGAATGCATGCAGGGAGGAAGCCAAAAGAATAGATTTGTCAACTCACTCTTCCTCCCTCCATTTCCTGCTGACACACTCCCATTAAATTAGCCCATCTGGAAGCTGGAGGACAAGGTTGTTGATTGAGGCAGTCTGTAGAGATCAGCCTCCTGGGGGACCGCTCACAGTGGACAGGGTTGGAGAATGAATCACATGAGCAAACAGAAGATATCCAGGACACATATGCAGAGATAAACAGGTACTCCTATCTCTATTGTCATTTATATGTCTATAGATCTGTCTTCCCCATCAGAATGACCTCCTTGAGTTCAGGGATTATGTCTTCTTCCCAGGAACCTGGTGCAATGCCAGTGCCTAGTACAGTGCTTGGCACATAGAAAGCTCTTACTAAATAGTTGTTGAATGAATTAATGAATGAGGGTTTACTTGCCTCTCTGTGGACTCTCCAGGAGGTGCCTCCATGAGAATACCTCTTCTTCTTCCATTGCAGGAGGACCATCCCTCTCTCTTGTAACAAAGTAGCACAGATATTTCTCATCAGCACAGACACCTGGGAAAGCTGGGACAGGCTGATGCTGTCCAAGAACCCAGCAATGTACTGCAAAACCTCCAGGGGCAGGCTGGTTAGACAATTCTGGCTTTTCCCTCCATGGCCTGAGAGATGGCTGTTCTTCTTTCTCTCACTCAGCTCTGAAGCAACCTCTGGCTTGATGGCAAAGGTCTTGAGTGCCTGACTATAGATCACTTTTGCCTTTTGCCCTGGGGGACGGAAATGGTTTTGAATAAATGTACATCCCAAGTAGGCGAGAGGGCATCGATGCTGGAACCAGCCATTGAGACATGACTGAATGTCTGTGTGGACATTCTTGAAATGTAGGGGGAATTCATCCCTCCTGAAGAATTTGTTGCAAGTGAAAGTGAAGGCAGAACTGCTTTTGTTGTGTCTCCTGGTCACACACTCACTGTGGAGTTCCACATGGAGCCCCCCTGGGTTGGCAGTGGTTAGGAGGTCAGCCAGCACTGTCCCAGAGGAAAACTGTTCTGGCTCAAAATTGTATGTCTGTGTAGCAAAATCCATGAACAGCCCATCAATGCTCCTGGATTCAGAGATGACATGACCTTTAAGTTCTCTTTCTAAAGCACACAAGAGAGTGGTCTTAATGAGGTCTGATTTGGGTAGGTCCTCCACCGTGATCCCTAAATCTGAAGTGTCTACTGCCTTGTGTTCACTTGGTTTACAACTCAACATGGCATCTCCAATACGAGCCCGCTTCCCACAGTAGCTCACAGGAACTTTGAAGGTGTAAACAGTCTTCACTTCCTGAGCCTCAAGGTTGCCATAAACAAAGTCTCTCTCCTTAGGCGTGCAAGCGGGCATCTGACCAAAGTGAATAAGCATCCTCCCATTGTGCACAAGGTACATATTATAGTCCTTTGCATCCACAGCTGTTTTCAGTCTTTCCAGAACACCATCTTGCCAAGGGGCGAGCCCTGTCGTTTCCAGGGCTGCATGAAAGTCCTGCTGCTTCTGGTTTTCCTGTGGTTCTTTCTCTTTGAGAGCCTCCTCTCCTACCATGTTATTGTCGCTAGAACTCTGTTCTTTCCCTGGGTTGTGTCCACTCTTACTCTCACAGCCTACTGATGAGCTTGTTAAAGCAGAAGCTGCATGCTCTTTGCTGAATATATTTTCCCACTTGTCAAACTTGGCCAGGTCCATCCCTTCTTTGGTTTTGGCTAACACCTCTCGTTCTTCTTGACTCAGTTCTGCCCTCTCTCCATTAGTTGCTGACAGAGCTTCATGTGGTACCAAACTGGCTTCTGTTCCACCCACTGCTCCTTCCATTTCCTCCCTGCTGGCTTCACCGTTCATAGTAGGTTCCTCTTCAGTGGGCTCTCTAGTTTCTGGGAAAAGTTCTACCATTTTCAAAGATCTGAAAAGGACCTTCTGGTCCTGGAGGGCAAGAGCTGTGTCCAAACATTCCTCACTGGGGGTCTCTTTCATGATGTTCTCATGAAGGGTTGTTTCAGAGTCCACATTTGGCCAGCGATTCCACTCCATGGAGCAGCAGACCACACTGGCGGGGCACACTTGTAAGTGCTTGGCCAGCTTGTGGCGGGACATGGAAAGCGGGCAGCCATATTCGGAGTTGAGGCATGGAACCTCCTCTAGAGGGCAGAGGAGCTCATGCTCGGCCTCTTTGCACATGTGGAAGGTGGCACCACAGGACAGGTGACAGTTGATCACCAGACAGGAAACATTAGGCTCCACAGGAATGTGGCAGTGGCGGTTGAAGCATTTCTCACAATGCCTGTGCTGCCCAGGTAGAGGCCTGCGTGCCCTGCCCTAGAGACACCAACAGCAAGGAGAAAGAGAAAATAAATGGGGAAGAGAAGTTCTATGCATGTCTGTGACTGTGTTTTAATTAACTTATTTCCTGTTTATATATCCTTATTATAGGACTCTTGGACAATCTAGAAAATCATAGAGAAGAAAGCAAAAAGCACTTATAATGCTACAACCCAGGAATAACAACTACCAACACTCTTTTCTTCATTTTCCAATAGTTTATTCTATGAATATAGTAGATGTTTAGAATAGAAAAAGAAAAATTTGAATGTAATGGACTACACTGTTGATAATTGTTTTGAGTTGTAGATTATTTTTGATTTATATGACCCTGTTAATACAATGAATAGAGTTCTGCATCTTGCTTTGTAACTCTCTTATAACATGAGACCACACTGTTTTATTGATGCTTTGCAAATTGTCTTAATGATAGTGTAACATTCCAGAGTGAGTGTGCTGTCATTCATTTAACCAGTTATCTATCCAGTGCTGAGGAGACAGGGGCCATGTCTAGTTTTGTTCACATCTGCATCTCCAGCACCTGGACCATCATAGGTACTCAATTTGCTGAGGGAAGGAATTGTCAGTCATTTGGTATATTGCTGGATGTTTGGGGTTTTCATTTTTAAAGTTTCACTAAAAATCTTTCTTACAAATCTTTCTCAGCGGGCGCCTGGGTGGCTCAGTGAGTTAAAGCCTCTGCTTTCGGCTCAGGTCATGATCTCAGCGTCCTGGGATCGAGGCCCGCATCGGGCTCTCTGCTCAGCAGGGAGCCTGCTTCCTCCTCTCTCTCTGCCTGCCTCTCTGCCTACTTGTAATCTCTCTCTCTGTGTCAAATAAATAAAATCTTTAAACAAACAAACAAACAAACAAACAAACAAACAAACAAATCTTTCTCAGCTCTCTGCTTTTACCCTACTCCGTGTCAATTTTTATAAGTTCTGCTCTAGCATCTCTGGTTTGGCCCAAAGCCAATAAATATCATCAAACCATAAAGGCAAATCTGCCAGCTATTTGGGCTACAGGTTAAATGAAGCCAGCCAGATCTGGAACCTTGAAAGATGAAGATCCAATAAGTACCTGGTACTTACCATAGCTTCCTAATTTCTTCTTGCTTTGTAAATCTAGGGGGAAACATGAAAATATGAATGATTAGTAAGGGAAGTATTTTGGTTATGTATATGAACAGGAGTCAAAGAGACTTTGCATACTCTTATTTAAATCCTTTCACCACCCTGGAGATAAATGACATTGCCCCATTTTATAGTCCAGGAAATAGAAGCTGGAGAAGTTAAATAACTTATCCAAGGTGATTGAGCTGCTGAGCGATGGAATCCTGGGCCATGCTAGCCCACATTCTTCTCATTGACCCACACTGCCTTCCAATGGACATCTTAACAGCCATGGGATGTGTACCTTCTGTTTCCTGTAACTTTCTCCATTGTCTACCAACATGTATCCTAACATCCGCCCATCCAGACATCCTATCACTCCCACATGCTCTTCTGGCCCAAGTTAACCTAGCTTTCTCTCCCACTAGAGCTTTATGCCTACAATCTGATATTGAGGTTGGTCTGGAGCAGTGTACAAGTATCTGTGATATATCTTCCATCTGTTCTTCAACATGGTGAATTCAGTTGTACCATGGCTAGAGCAGGAGTCAGCACTCAAGGACCCAGAAGCGGGCTGAGTGGTGATTCTAGCAAGCAGAAGAGAAGATCCCCTGCCTGCTGGAGAATCTAGCTCCTTGGCTCTGGTCAACTGGTCCCATGTGGAAATATGTTACCAGATCATCTGATTTTTCCAGAGAAACTAGAGATGCAGATTTTTTAAAAAAGATTTTATTTATTTATCTGACACAGAGAGAGAGATCACAAGTAGGCAGAGAGGCAGGCAGAGAGAGAGGAGGAAGCAGGCTCTCCGCCGAGCAGAGAGCCTGATGCGGGCCTCGATCCCAGGACCCTGAGATCATGACCTGAGCTGAATGCAGAGGCTTTAACCCACTGAGCCACCCAGGCGCCTGAGATGCAGAATTTTGTGAGTGGTGGTATACTGTATGGTTAGGAGGCAGATTATACAAGATTTAACCCAGCACTAGGAGTCAATAGTTGTGAAGCTGAAAAAAGTTACTTAATGTCCTTGTTCATCATTTTCCTCATCTGTAAAGTGATAATAATAATAGTACCTATCTTATAGTGCTATTGTGGGGAGTAAATGATTTAAATATTTGAAACTCTTAGAATGGTACTTGTCTCATAGACATGATATATGCATGTTTGCAATTATAAAATAAGTGTTTTATATTTAATTATATTGCAAAATTTTTGTAATATAATGTACCAAGATAGAAATCCTTGGAATTTTCAGGTTGGAAACTAATTTAATTTTTCTAAAAAAAAAAAAACCTTCTACTTGGGCCAAAGAAAAACATGTATGCAAGTTACACAGGATCTGTAGCTTGCCAGTGTGCAGCACCTACCTGGTCTAGGGAATTTATAGTGTGATGTCGGCACTGTGTCAGTCTGGGATGGAGAGTGGTGGAGTGGCTGGGTGGGCTGGTGTTAGCATCCAAAAGTCAGAAAATGCAGTATGTTGAAATTTTATTTTATTTTACTTTAGGATTTGTCAGTTCATTGTGGGTGAATTTTCCTTCAACTTTATAAAGAATTTCGAATACATAAGAAAGGTGAAAGAACGTATACAATAAACACCCATGTACTCTACCTAGATCCAAAAGTTAACATTTTGCCACTTTTGCTTTCTCTCTCTCCCTTGCTACACACACACACACAAACACACACACACACACACACACACACACACAGAGTTTTTGCCAAACCACTTGAAAATAAGTTGCTATTATCATGACACCTCATCCCTAAGTACATCAGCATGTATTTTCTAAGACTAAAGACATTTTCCTTTGTAACTGCAATAACATTATCTCACCTAAGAAAACTAAATATATATATATATATATTAAAGATTTTATTTATTTATTTGACAGAGAGACACACAGCTAGAGAGGGAACACAAGCAGAAGGAGAGGGAGAGGGAGAGGGAGAAGCAGGCTTCCCACGGAGCAGGGAGCCTGATGTGGGGCTCGATCCCAGGACCCTGGGATCATGACCTGAGCCGAAGACAGATGCTTACTGACTGACTGATCGGGTACCCCAAAATATTTTCTAATATTGTGTAATATGCTATCTGTGTTCAAATTTATCCAATTGTCCCCAAAATGCCAAAAAATATCGTTTATAATTTTTTAAAAAAATTTTTAACTTTTGAGCCAGAATCCCTTTAATGTCAATTTATTACATTTGGTTGGTAAGTCTTCTTAAACTCTTTCAATTTGGAAAAGTCCCCTCAACTTTTTTTTTCCAGAAGAGACAGTCTTAAGTCTCAAGGAAATTATATTCTGATTTGTTCATGTATTCATTTGCTCATCCATTCCTTCAACAAACATTTGTTGACTACCAGCAGTGTGCTAGTAAGGGAGAATAAGCATCACCTAGACTGCTTGTTTAAGTAGTTTTTAAACACCTTTGCTCAGTAGAATCAGCTGTGATATGTGTTAATCTGGGGCGCCTGGGTAGCTCAGTGGGTTAAGCCTCTGCCTTTGGCTCAGGTCATGATCTTAGGGTCCTGGAATCGAGCCCTGCATTGGGCTCTCTGCTCAGCAGGGAGCCTGCTTCCTCCTCTCTCTCTTCCTGCCTCTCTGACTACTTGCGATCTTTCTCTGTCAAATAAATAAATAAAATCTTTCAAAAAAATCTATAAATCTGCACTATAAAAATGGCAGTCACTAGCCACCTGTGGCTGTTTAAATTTAATCAGAATGGAATAAAATTAATAATTCAGTTCTTCAGTCGTACTAGCTACATTTCAAGTTTCAGGTGCCACATATGGTTAGTAGCTACTCTATTGGACAACATCTGCATAGAAAGTTCTATCGGACAGCACTGCTATGCTGGCTGCACCTCTGGCTTAAGTGAGGGGTGTGTCTGGAATTCACACGCTTAACACATTACCCATCTGATTCTTACACAGGGACTACTGAGTGTTAGCAGATAGTTCTATATCCCTAAGAGCCTGAGTCAGGAGGGAGGTGAGAAATTTCAAGTGAGAACAAGCAGATTCAGGGACCAGGAGAAGATAAATGAAGGTGTTAAAGCCAGAGAGGGAACTGAGCAGAGGGGAGGGCTGTGAGGCCAGGACTGAGATGGAGCAGAATAGGATCAGGAAAGAGGACATCTTTTGGATGCAAGCGTCTATCTCCTGGACCTTCTACCATAAAACTGAACATTCCGTATGGACATTGGGGAGGGTTTGTGCTTTGGTGAATGCTGTGAAAGATGTAAGCCTGATGATTCACAGACCTGTACCCCTGGGGCAAAGAATAAAAAATAAAAAAACAAAACAAACAAACAAAAAAAACCTGAACATTCCGTTAGGCTCCTGCTATGTCCCAGATTGATCACTCCTGGGGGAAAAAATTCCACTGAGGACTTACTGTGAAAATTCTTAAGTATGAGGCTAATGCACCTGGAATTATTTGGTGCTCAGTAAGGGACCATTTAACACTGTGGAGGGATGGCATGGAAGGACTTACAGCAAGAAACGGCTTTGTGGAGAGTACGATGAAGCTGCAGGGGTATGACTGATGGTAGTAGAGCTAGGCAAGATGAGGCCGAGGGCAGACATCACAAGGGAATCACAGCATTTCTGTTTCTGGCTGGAGATGGAGAAAAAAGAGGAGTCAACTTTAATGCCAAGATTTTGAGCCAGAAAGAGAGAATATTTTGTGTAGTTCCGAGAAAAATAGACGTCTGAAGAAGGAATTGTTTTTTTGAGGGGAAAGATGAGCCTCACAAGTTTAATACAAGTTGTTTAAGGTGATGACAGATCATGTGGATGGTAAGAGGAGGGTAGAATGGAAAGATGCAGATTTGAGAATTAGTCACTTAAAAGTGAGAGAGGAAACCATAACTGGGGAAAGAAGATGCCTGGTGGAATAGGCATCTGAGCCATGAAGTGCATAGCTGAGTAGGACCACTATTACAGTAGGGAGAAGTAAAGCCAGAGAAGGAGAGACCAGAGAGCAAAGAGTCAGAACCATTTGGCCTGATATAAGGGAAAGGGTGAGCAATAACCTTCAATGCTGCCTCAAGATTAAGGACAATGCTGACAATGCCACTACTCATGGCAGGTCCCCAAAGAGCTCTTGCCAGCGCAAATGTGGCATTTTAGTTCTTCAATGGGACACTTACCATTCAAAATGTGGTATTTGCTTAGAGGGGAGAGGGAAGCCATTAAACACAAGTTCCAACATTAGCAGGGCCTGTGCCCTGGCTGGGATAGTGTGCTCATCGGCTTTTTATGCATAAAAGACACTCATGAATAAAGATGGAGTCTGGATGATTCAGAGTCCCCTACTGGTTTTTAGGTGGGAAAGAAGAAGTAGATTGCAAATGGAATACAGCTACCTGAAAGAAACTACCAGCAGCGGGAACATCCAACTTTGTATCTGCCAGCCTGGTTCTGTCACAAAGTTGAGATAGTTTCTGGGAAGGGGAGAAAAGCAGGTCTAGCTAGTTCTGTGTGCTGTATGTGTATGGAGAGAACTCTGCCCCAGACACAGAGATTTTTCTGGCTGGAGGGACAGTGGTGATAAACTCTAACCCCAACCATTTCTTCTCCTTCAGCATTTTAAAGGATGGTTCTTATGAACAGTGCTATCGAAGTTGGAAACGTTTGTGGTGGAGCCCTGTTGCTCTCCATGTCTTTGAAGTTATTTGAAAATATCCCTTTAAGAGAAAAGAAAAACAATGCACACCGGCAACAAAGATGCTGTTTCTTTTGTTTTGTTTTGTTTTGTTTTTATGATGCTATTTAAAGATCTTCTGCCAGGCTCTGGAGCTACACCAAATGAGTGACTTTGAGAGAGGACATGTGCTGAGCAGAAAGACACAGTAAGTGGAGACCACTCTTTGGAGAAATTTGACAGTGGAGGGGAGGAGAAAGAAAAGCATAGCCTAAGGGCATAAAAAATCATATCTGAACCTTCTGTTGCATATCTAGGGGAATTTGTTCCAACTGAGATAAAGGAAAATCCAAATTCTTGATTGTCTAATTATTGCTGGGTAAGCAGTGTGACCATTGTTCTGGTTTGCCTAGGACTCCCTTGGTTTTAGTTCTGAAAGTTCCAGATCCCAGGAAACCTCTTAGTCCCGCACAAACATAGATACTTGGTTGATCATTTTAGGTTGTAGCCAGTTGGTCTTGCTCCAAGATGATCACATTTTAGGTATCTTGTGACACAGGATGCCTTGTTCTCCTAATCTCCATTCCAGTGCAGGGATTGGATCCTTATCCTCCACAGTGTTTGTCTGACTTGCCTAGATTGAGTGATTTTTTCTACATTTTGGATGTCAGGAAGAAAGAGTAGTAAGATTTTAGTGCCTACCATGTTCTTTACATAACGTCTCATTTAATCCTCATAATGGCCACGAGACGTGGGTATTACCCCTTCCATTTACAGTGGAAAACAAAGATGCCTAAGTTTATCTGGTTTCGAACTGTACTCTTTGCTATATCATGCTGCGTCCTTCAGAGACCCACATAGACATGTGGTCTATACCTGTGATTTGGGAAGAAAGCAAGCCCGTGAGTAGAGACCATCAGGGGAGAGCCCCTCTTTCTCCAGTTGGGCACAGAAAGGTATATACATCTATAATCTTTCCAGATTGTAGAGGAGCTGGATATTCTTCATTCACGGGAAGCTCATAGGAAGCGCCTTCATCCCCATGATTATTTTTTTTTCGTCCTCCTCTGGGCCACATTCCATACCGTGCCCCATGTGAATAGAGGAAATACAAAAAGTATCCAGGTCCCATGGCTTTGCATTGGAGGTAGTACCCATATGAAAGTAAAGTTTTTAGGGTTAAAATCTATAATATAATACAGATTCTGAGATTTAAACTGAAAAACCTATTAAACTAAAGCATGTACATTACAGAAGTTCTTCACTTTGGAAAAAGTTGACAAAATTCTATGCCTGAAACAATGTATTTTTATCCAGGTGCCATTTCCTCCTTTAGTTACTATGTTCCTATGTTCACCTTTAAATTCTTACTTCCTGTCTGAAAAGGCAATACATTCCCTCCTCTTAAAAATCAACTTCAATCAAGTCTATGGTCAAAATACTCTCTGAAACATTCTCTCCAAAATATGTTTTAAAGTTCCCTTGGATAGAGGAGATAACAGTCAAAATAAAATAATTTAGATTTAAACAGTTTAAAAAATCTACACGGAACTAGATTTTACTGGTTGTACTGGATGCAGTTTAAGTGGAATATGAGTAGATGGAAGGACCAGGTACATGAGTTTAAGGGATGGATATTTCTTTACAGAAGTAGGGGATCATTTAGAACCTGGCAAAGGAGGAACATTTGATGCAGGTTGTGGTGCTGTGTGGACCACTTAGAAAGGAGTAAGTTAATAAGAACAGGCAAGTCAGCTAGAACAACGGCCCTTAATATGTGGTAACCTGACCCACAGTGTCAGTATTACCCAGGAACTGGTTACAAATATAAATTATTGGGCCCTACCGAATCAGGCCTACTGAATCAGAACAACTACATCTAACTGATGCTGTTGTAAACTCAAGTTTAAGAACCACTGAGCTAGAAGCTGGTTGATTTTGTGTTCCCAAACACAAAGGAACTAGCACAAGGCCCTACACAGGAATATGTTAGGTAGGAAGGTCAGTTAGATAGGAAGGCCTTGGGGAAAGACCCAGAAGGGCATTAGGCACTTCTTTCCATCTCCACCACCACTGCCTGGGTTCAAGCACCATCATTGCTCATCCAGTCTGGTGCAAAAAACTATAAAATTAGTCTCACCCCTCCCATACGGTACTCTGTAATCTACCTTCACCAGCAGAAACAGTGATTTCAACAACTTTTTTTCTTTTTTAAATTTTAGTTAACATACAGTGCAGTATTGGTTTCAGGAGTAGAATTCAGTGATTCATCATTTACATACAACACCCAGTGCTCATCAAAACAAGTGCCCTCTTTAATACCCATCACCCCTCTATCTAGCCCATGCCCCACCCAACTCCCTCCATCAAACCTTGGTTTGTTCTCTATCGTTAAGAGTCTCTTACGGCTTCTTTCACTCTCTCCTTTTTTTTTTTTCCTTTAGAGCTCAAATATCCATAAACTTGTGATTGGATAAAGAAGATGTGGTAAATATATATACAGAATGGAATATTACTCAGCCATCAGAAAATGAAATCCTGCCATTTGCAACAACGTGGATGGTGCTAGATTATATTATGCTAAGCAAAATAAGTCAGAGAAAGGCAAATATCATATGAGCTCGCTCATATGTGGAGATTGAGAAAGAGTTCAACAAGTTTTAACACTAGGTCACTATTCCCACTTAGAATCTCCAGTGAATTCCCATCAAAAGGAATAAACTCTAACACCTTATGCTGGTCTACAAAGCCATGCATGAGTGTCCCCTCATGTATGGTCCACTGCTGACCTCATTTACCTCACCCTTCCTTGATTGCTTTGCTCTAGCATTGTCACTTATTCCTGTGTAGGGCCTTTGTGCTTGTTCTTTCTACCAAAATTCACCTCTTGCTCTTTATTTGTGTTATGGGCTCCTTCTTGCTTTTTAGATTTCAGCTGATATGTTACCTCCACAAGAGACCTTATCTGACAATTTACATAAAGTAAATTAACGAACACTCTCATGTGTTAGCTATGTAATTTTTGACAAGTTAATCTCCCTAAAGCTAATATATTCATCCATAAAGTGCAGTTCATAATAGGCCATAGGATTATGACAAATGAGATAAAAGTAGGATAAGGGTCACTCAATTGTTTGTCCTTCCCCTGTGAGGAAGGTCGTTCTCATGGTCACCTCCATGTCCAGGTCTTTTTGTCTTCCCATTACATCACTTGTGCAGGTCTTGGCTGGGCTTTCTGTATTCAGTTCTCCCTCACTCCAATGTATCTTATATTCCACTGCCAGATTAATAATCTTCAACCTCATTTAAGAAAAAAAATCTTACCTTACTCCTTTAAGAATGTGAGTTCCCCTGAACTCAGCCCCCTCTGGCACCTTGTATTCACCACATTCATTCTTTCAGCTCTTAGGAATTCAAACAGTACTGCATCCAGGCTGGAGGACCTTTCAGATGCCACAGAGGCAGATTGAGGCATCTTTGTTTCCTAGGTGCAGGGTTGTCATTTTTATTGTTTACCCACATACATTATTCTGTTCATTAAGGAAAAAAAGAAGGTGTCAGTTGAAATTGGCTTCTCTCTTGTGAAGGGCTGAAGAATCAGTTCCCCCTACGGGAAGTTGCTGGAATGGTGTGCTCAGGGATGAAGCCATCAGTGAAGCAGAAATTACCTGGCCAGGAGAGTGTGTTCAGGCGGGAAAAGAGCTCTGACTGGAATATCAAGGGAGGACAAAAATGCTCCCCAAGGAATGTACACAATAAGTTTCTGAGAGACTGAGAGAGTGAGTATAGCTAACGTGCTCCTAGCACTCAATGTTTATTCAATGGGATTGAAATGAATTAAATTGAATAGAACCCTAAAGAAAGCAGCATTTTGAAAGAGCTGTGAGAGCAGTTTGAAACAAATTTAGGAGGAAAGTGTAATGATGTCAAATGTATGCTAATTTGGGGCTTTTTTTTTTTTCTTTTTAGAGAGAGAGAGTGCACATATATGTGAGTGTGGTTGGGTGGGCAGAGGGAAAAGGAGAAAGAGAATCCCAAGTAGGCCCCATGCTCAGTATGAGCTAGACTCTGGTGTGGGGCTCAATCCCATGACCCTGAGATCATGACCTGAGTAGAAATCAGGAGTCCGAAGCTTAACCTACTGAACCACCCAGGCAAACCCCCTGGGGATTTTTTTTTTTTTTTTAAGGAAGAAAGAGAAATGTTTTCAATGTTATTAAGTGAATGTAGCCTTAACTGAATGGAAAAGGCTTCCTTGGGTTCAAGTTATAATAGATACTCAGCTGCCAGAATTGTTTTCAGGAGGTTGTAGTACTTGTTTTAAACCCCTACAGTCCTAAATTAGAAATCTGGATCAGGCGCATAACCACAGATCCTCTGCTCTGGAGCTCCTGTATCTTCAACGTGTATAGGAATCACCTGGACAATCTTTTTAAAATGCGGATTCTGATCTGGCAGGACTGGGGTGGGGCCCAAGAGTCTTCCCATCTATAACACGCTCCAGGCAAAGTTGAGGACCAAGGACCTCCCTTTGAAAGGAAAGTGTCTAGTTTAACCTCTTCATTTCCTGCAAAAGAAACCGAGGCCCCGAGAGGTAAAGTGTCTTGCCTTTGCTTCTCACCTTGATTTAAGAGTGAGAATTCTTTGGAAACTACATGCCACACAGAGCTACCTGTGTAGTGGTGGTGGCCAAGGGCATGTGGGCAGCTTAGATGGTACCAAGGGCAAAATAGGACAGAGCCTGGAAGAATGAGGAAGAGGTGGAGCCTGAGTGTCACTGGCCAACAAGGTCATGAGAAGGCATATAGCAGGTATATTTAAATCACTGACACAAGCAAAAGAGAATGGGATTAACACATAATAGCTTTAACATTCTTTACTATAATTTTAAAATTAGTAGGCAAACAGGGTTGATGTCAGGGAGGTATTTTTAGGCAAGGGGCCCTTTCAGCACCCCTCACATGATGTCAGCAACTAACTATTTTGCCTCCTCATGTGGCTGACCCGGGTGATAATTATTTATTCCTGAGCTTTAACTTCAGTGGAAGTGACAAGGTCAAAAATTAAAGATCAGAGATATTCTTTAATTCTTAATCTGTTACCCAGCCAATTAATTAGCCACTTTAATTATATATTGTTAAATTGTTCCCCTGCTATGGTGATATTTAATTCTAAGGAAAGAAAATGTATACAATGAAATACTAAAGTAATCCCTTTGCTCGAGATTTTAACACAACCAGTTGGCTGACGATAATTCCCACATCTGGGTCCTTAATCCTGGGCTTCTGGGCGATGATTCCAGCATTTTCATTATACTCTAGTTAATTCTCATATCTGGTGCTTCTGTTATTAGTGCCAGTATTTTAAATTACTATTTTGTTTTGGCCAAGAAAGTGCTAATTAGCCAGATTTTCTAGGGGTACCTGTGAGTCAGCCTGTCTGCTTGGCTACCCAAAATCAACATGCCCCAGTCTCACTAGGACAGCATCCCAGCATATACCTTGAAGACCTTGGTGCCATGGAAACCTTGACAAAATTAAACAAAGTTAGGCAATTATACACAATGCACTGTGCCTAGCCCACCAGCAAAAGTATAACTTAGACATCCAGAGCACAGTTATGGGATACGTCTGGAGGTTACAGAGACAGGAAGGAAGGAATCCAGGACCTATCTGGGTAGGTCTCCTTTTACTTGGCATTGGTGGCTTTAGCCTTTAGACCACAAAGTTCAGAGTGTACAGAATCGCTTTTGCTGCATAGGCCACTTCCTAGGATGTCCTTAGCTGAACTATGAACATTAAAGCGAGGCCCAGAGGGAAAAAAGAAAATAAACACTGCCCCCTTATCCCCGACAATTTGTGCATGCAACACTATGCAGTTCTTTCAAAAATTGGAAATAATCTACATTTTAAAGGTTTCAATACCTCAAGTATCATTAATCATTTTCATTTTGTCCCTCTGGAGGTACAAGCTTCAAGCTTGGAATAATTTTTGGTTTGCATGCAAAAGCCTGTATAAGTTTTTCAACTTGTAAAATATTTGCACTTCTTTTCCATGGGTGCAGTTTGGTCCAGAAATTTGGGGAGGACAGAACCACATTTAGGGAATATTGTTAGAGAAAAACAGGTCTTAGGCTCTACAGACAAAGTTTAAATAGTACATGCAGTGGAGCCCTGCATCAGGCTCCCTGCTCAGCGGGAAGCCTGCTCTCTCTCCCACTCCCCCTGCTTGTGTTCTCTCTCTCTCTCTCTCTCTCTCTCTTTCTCTCTCTCTCTCTCAAATAAATAAATAAATAAAATCTTTTAAAAAAAATAGTACCTGCAGTGAATGGAGCTGTGCTCCATTAACCAGTAGTGTGACAGAGGGGGTGGAATTTGAGGTACATAAAATGGTATGTACGCAAGAATGACTTGCAGTTAACGCAGCCAATGTTGATTGGTGAAAAGATCACATTTGGACTTCAAAAAGTAGAAATCCTGGGTTCTAGCCCTTCCACCTACTTCGTCACCATCTCCTTCACCCTCCCCCAAACCCCCATCACTATTGTGTAACTTTAGAGATCTCACATAGCCCCTTTGATTGGTTGTAAAAGAAAGAATATAAGCTGCCTGAAAGCAGGTAATTTCTTCCTGCTCCAAGATTTTAGATTTAAAACAAGAGTTTACGTATGCCTGGGTCTCATTCTCAGAGCCGACCGCTTTCTCCACCACAGGTAACCAATTTGCTGAACCATCTTCTTGCTCAGAATAAAACGGTTGATGCGCAGCTCAGCCTCTATCTCCACTCCAAACGTCCCCTTGGTTCACCTGCTCGCGTTTGAAAGGCTTACCTTGACGGCGCAGGCTGAGTCAGCATCTGCTGCACCTGTGTCCCCTTTGACTGTGAGCGAGCCGATCGCAGGAAGTGGCTGGGGTGCATCAGCTGCAGCAGAGGACGGAGTTCTCTTGAGGAGGCAGGGGAAGCAGAGAAAACTTCAACAGAAATAGTTCAAGTGTTTCGAAGTTAAAAATAAAACTATATCACAAGGGGCAATGTGACCAGGCTCAGCTTACGATTTTTTTCTTGCCCCCTTATTTATCAACACTTGGTCTCCACTGGGGCAGCATTTAGCAGGGGAAACCGGAAGGGAAGGGAGCTTTTATATCAATAGGCTTTCTTTCCCTTGAGGAAAGGGGGAAAATCCATTTAAGAAGGATCATTTTCAAGGCCAGAGTGGCCCCTCAGAGGCGTGTGCGTGCAGTCAGCAGGTCCAGCTGTGCTCACTGCGGCTGGTGGAGCACTCAGGCCAGGCTGCCGCTCTAATTATAACCGTGCTTTTCACCTAAACCCATCACTGGCTGAACTAGCAACTTGGGCAAGTGACATGTGGTCCTGTTTCTGTTTCTCCTATTTCTTGTCATGACAAGTAAGTAAGTGGCTGTCCTCTCCTGGCCTTCTTCCCCCCCGTGGCTGGGAAAGGGAGGGTTTGTCAATCAGCAACCAGGCACAGCGTTAGTCCGGTGTGAGAGAATTGGAGGTGGTAGGAGCCTTAGCTTTCACTTAGTCCAACTTCCTTTTTTTTTTTTTTTTTTTTTTACAGATGAGGAGCCAGAGGTTTAGAGAAGTAAACTGTCCATCCAAGGTCACAGAGCTGGCTAGGGGAGGAGTCAGAGGAAAGACTCCGTTCTTTTTCTTTCTTTCTTTTTAAAGATTTATTTATTTATTTCAGAGAGAGGGAGAAAAAAAGAGACCGGGGGAGGGCGCAGGGAGAGGGAGAGAGAGAATCCCGAGCAGACTCCCCGCTGAGCACGGAGCCAGAGGCCAGGCTCTGACATCCGCCTGAGACAGTCCGATGCTTAATCGACTGCTCCACCCAGGCACCCCGACTCGATTCTTTTAGCTCTGAGTCTGGTGCTCTTCTTTACCTCTTCAAAGAAACTTTTTCAGCTCTCTTTCGAGGAAAGAAAATGTATAATCCCGGCTTTGCTAATATATGTATGTGACTGAGTTACCTAACCACTCTCTACCTCAGTTTTCTGAGTTGTGAGAAGGGGATGGTAATACTTGCTGTGCTGTGTTGATAAGCTAACACGTTAATGCTTTAATATATGGAAAGTGCACGAATGATGTCCAGCATGTATCAAGTGTTCACCAATGCTGTTATTTGAATATATGGACTGAAAACAGGTACTGAATTCTAGTGCAGTTAACAAACACTGAATTCTCTTTTCTCCGGATTCTTCCATGCATATATGTCTATGTAGGTAAGCTTATTTGGGGTGAACAACTAGCAGTGGAAAATTACAAAAATTTTATGTGTCGATCTTGTATCCTGAAACTTTGCTGAGCTTGTTTATCAGTTCTAATAGTTTTTTTTAATGGATTCCTTAGGATTTTCTACATACAAAATCATGCCACCTGTGAACAGAGATATTTTACTTCTCCCTTTCTAATTTGGATACCTTTTATTTCCTTGTCTTGCCTGATTGCACTACCTAGATATTTCAGCGCCATGTTGAACAAGAATGGTGAGAGTCGCCATCCTAAATTCCTTCCCTGTTTTTGATCTTAGGGGAGAAGCATTCAGTCTTTTGCCATTAAGTGTGCCGTTACCCGTGGATTTTTTTGCAGATGGCCTTTATCAAGTTGAAAAAGTTGGAAAGTTTGTCCTAGTTTGTTGAGTGCCTTTTTCATGAAAGGGTGATAATTTTGTCAAATGCTTTTCTGTGCCTGTTAAGGTGATCCTGTGGTTTCACCCTTTATTCTATTAGTATAGTATATTACCTTAATTGATTTTTGTATGTTGAATCAACTTTGCATTCCTGGATCAACCCCTCTTGGTTTGGCATATAATTCTTTCTATGTGTTGCTGGACTTGGTACTCTAGTATTTTGTGGAGGATTTTTGCATCTTTATTCATAAATGGTATTACTCTATCACTTTTTATGATGTCTTCATTCAGCTTTGGTATCAGGGTAATGTAGTCCCATAGCGAGAGTTAGGAAGTGTTCTCTTCTGGTTTTCTGTGGAGAGTTGGTGAAGGTTTGCTGTTAATTCTTTGAATATTTGGCAGAATTTAGCAGTGAGGCCATCTAGGTCTGGACTTTTCTTTGTGGGAAGTGTTTTATTATTAACTCAGTTTCTTTACATATTAAATCTCTGTTCACAACGTTTCTATTTCTTCTTGAGTCACATTTGGTATTTTGTGTCTTCTTAGGAATTTGTCCATTTCATCTAAGTTATCTAATTTGTTATACAAATTATAAAAGCTACACAAGTATTCATAATATTCCTTTACGGTGCTTTTTATTTCTATAAGGTTGGTAGTTATATCTCATCTTCCATTTACGATTCTAATAATTTGAGTCTTTTTCTTTTTGGTCAGTCTAGCTAAAGGTTTATCATTTTTGTTGATCTTTTCAAAGAAATGACTTTTTTTCTTTTCAATTATTTAAACATTTTTTTAATTTGTGTATATTTGACATACAATGTTACATTAATTTCAGGTGTACAACATATTGATTTAATATCTGTATATGTTATGCTATGTATGCTCAAGTGTAGCTACCATGTCTAACCCTACTGTGCTATTACATTAGTATTGACTAAATTCCCTCTGCTGTGCCTTTTAATCCCATGACCTAGTCATTCCATACTGGAACCTTGTATCTCCCACTCTCCTTCACCCATTTTGGCTGTGCCCTTCCCCCCTCCCCTCTGTAGCAATCATCAGTTTGTTCTCTGTATGTATAGGTCTTTTTTTTTTAATATTTTATTTATTTATTTGACAGAGAGAGAGATCACAAGCAGGCAGAGAGGCAGGCAGAGAGAGAGGGGGAAGCAGGCTCCCTGCTGAGCAAAGAGCCCGATGTGGGACTCGATCCCAGGACCGAGATCATGACCTGAGCCAAAGGCAGAGGCTTAACCCACTGAGCCACCCAGGCACCCTGTATATATAGGTTTTATTTGCTTTTGTTTGTTTATTCATTTCTTTAGTTTTTAAAAATTCCACATGTAAGTGAAGTGTTATGGTATTTGTCTTTTGCAACAGCATGGATGGACCTAAAGGGTGTTATGCTAAGTTAAATGTCAGATTGAGAAAGAACTAACTTCTGATTTCATTGATTTGCTGTATTGTTTCTCTATTCTCCATTTTATTTATTTCTGCTCTAGTATTTATTTCCTTCCTTCTGCTTGCCTTGGACTTAGTTTGCTTTTCTTTCTCTTATTTCTAAAAGTATAAATTTATTGGTTTGAGGGCAAATCTCTGGAGAATGTAAAAAGTCCAGTGGTTGCTAGGGTTTAGAGGAAAGGGAGGGATAAATGGGTAGAACACAGAGAACTTTTAGGGCATTGTATCATATGTGATACTGTAATGATGGATACATGTCGTTATACATTTGCCAAAATCCACATAATGTACAACACCAAGAGTAAGCCCTAATGTAAGCTATAGACTTTAGGTGATAATGTGTCAATGTAGGTTCATCAATTGTAACAAATGTACCCCTCTTGATATTGGGAGGGAGCTGTGTATATGTGG
Source organism: Ailurus styani (assembly GCA_002007465.1). Classification (NCBI taxonomy): domain Eukaryota; kingdom Metazoa; phylum Chordata; class Mammalia; order Carnivora; family Ailuridae; genus Ailurus; species Ailurus styani. The sequence goes on from LNAC01000428.1 coordinate 808,867, forward strand.
GTGCAGGGAGTATATGAGATATCTTTGTACCTTCTGTTCTATTTTGCTGTGAGCCTAAAACTGCTCTAAAAAAAATAAAGACTATTTAAAAAATCAAAAGTGAAAAAAAAAGCCCCCAAAAAGTCAAAACCTAAAGTCCAGTGTCTCTCTCCTAGGTTTGCAGTCTTGCTCTGCAAAATCCCTCTGCAATGACCCAGAATGTGACAGGTAACAGAGATGTACAAATCTGCTATGCTACTGTCTGTTATTTTTCCTGAGTAAATATAGATCCAGTTATTATTATTGTTATGTAATGTATACTACCAGGTTATTCACATAATTTCTTCCATGATTTATTCATTACTTAGAAATGTACTCTTTAATTTCTAAATTGAGACAGAAATTGAAGTTTTTTTCTGATTAAATTGCCTTATGATTTAAAAAATGCTGCTTATATGTTACTGATTCATTTGAGTTTGTTAAGATATGCTTTGTAGTACATTATCATTATGTGCTTGAAAATAATGTGTATATTCTTTACCGGGTGGTTGAAGAAATCTACTTACTTCTCTTAAGTCAAGCGTCTTTACTTTGTAGTTAAAAACCTTCTCTTTGCTGAACTTTCATATGTTTGACTTATCAATTGTTGAGTGTTGTATTAAAATGTTCCACTATGATTTTTATGTTGGTTAAATTTCCCCAAGAATTTTGTTAAATTTTCTTCATATGTCTTGACAATATGTTGTTGAATATATACAAATTCGCAAGTATTACATTTTTCAAGTTATTTGTTCCTTTTTTCCTTGTCTAATATGCTTTTACTTCTAACAAAGTGTTTTGCCTTAAAGGTTAACCTGATAGATATTAATATAATTACACCAGCTTCCTTCCTATTTAAAATAAAGGTTATTGATTTGAGATTCCATTTTTTAAACATAGCCTTTTGCAATTATAAATTTCTAAGTACTGATTTAATTTCGTCTCGTAAGTTTTGGTATGTTTTGTTTTTGTTTTCATTGGTCTCTGACTATTTCCTAATTTTCCTTGTGATTTTATCTTTACCTATTTGTTATTTAGGAGTGTGCCTTTTAATATCCATGTATTTGGGGACTTTGTGAATTTCTTGCATTTTCTTCTGCTATTGGTTTTTATTTTCATTCCATTGGGTTTGGAGAACATACTTTTTGATTACAATCCTCTTAAATTTATTATTTTATGGCCTCAAAAGCCTTTCATACATAACATCTTCTATGTCCTTTATTCAATTCCTAGGTACTTATATATTTTTCATTGAGAGGTATTTACTTTATTATGTTTTATTTCATTATTGATTTTGAGAAACTATTAGTTTCATAGTTTGATCATGTACTGGGAAATTTGCTGAACAGTAATTCTAAAAGTTTGACAGTTGATTTTATCAATTTTCCTAGTTGATAATCTCATCATCAAAATGTTTTATTTCTTTCTATGCCAGTTCTTACATTTCTTACTACTGATAAACTCATACTACATTAAAACTAATGGTGATGGTGATTCCCCTTTAAAGTTTGACTGAAAATATCTTTTAGAAAACCCCAGTCAAATGACCGACCCCTAACCCTGCTATTGACCATCTTTTAAAAAGTCTAAGATAGGAATATTATTCAGCTATATAGAAGAATGAAATCTTGCCATTTGCAACAGCATGGAAGGAGCTAGAGAATAAAATAAGTGAAATCGGTCAGACAGAGAAAGACAAATACCATATTATTTTACTCATATGTGGGACTTAAGAAACAAAACATACAAGCAAAGGGGAAATAATAAGAGAGAGAGAGAGAGAGAGTCAAAGCAAGAAACTAATTTTCAACTATAGAAAACAATCTGATGGTTACCAGAGGGGAGGGGGTAGGAGGTTGGGTTAAATAGGTGATGGGGCTTAAGGAGTGCATTTGTTGTGATGAGCACAGGGTGGTGTATGGAGCGGTTAAATTATGATATTGTAATCCTGGAACTAATATAACACTGTATGTTAACTACCTAGAATGAAAATAAAAATCTGAAGGATGCCTGGGTGGCTCAGTCAGTTAAGCGTCTGCCTTCGGCTCAGATCTCAGGTCATGACCCCAGAGTTCTGCTCAGGCTCCCTGCTCAGTGGGGACTCTGCTTCTCTCCCCCTCCCCTGGCTCATGCTCTCTCTCTCAGTCACTCACTCTTTCTCTCAAATAAATAAGTAAATAAATAAAACCTTTAAAATAAAATAAAATAAAAACTTGAAATATTCTCCTCTAGGATTTTTATGGTTTCATGTCTCATATTTAGGTCTTTAATCCACTTTGAATTTATTTTTGTGTACGGTGTAAGAGAGTGGTTCAGTTTCATTCCTTTGCATGTTGCTGTACAGCTTCCTGACTAACAGTTTTTGAAGAGACAATCTTATTCCCATTGGATATTCTTTCCTGCTTTGTTGAAGATTAATTGACCTTATAGTTTTGGGTTCATTTATGGGTTTTCTATTCTATGTATCTATTTTTGTGCCAGTACCGTACTGCCTAGATCACTATAGCTTTGTAATATAACTTGAAGTCTGGATTCGTGATGCCTCCAGCTTTGTTCTTTTCAAGTTTGCTTTGGCTATTCGGGGTCTTTTGTGGTTCCATACAAATTTTAGGATTCTTTGTTCTAGCTCTGTGAAAAATACAGCTGGTATTTTCTTAGGGGTTGCATGAAATGTATAGATTGCTTTGGGTAGTATAGACATTTCAACAATATTTGTTCTCCCAATCAATGAGCATGGAATGTCTTTCCATTTCTTTGTATCTTCAATTTTTTTCATCAGTGTTTTATAATTTTCAGAGTACAGATCTTTCATCTCTTTGCCTAGGTTTACTCCTAAGTATCTTATTGTTTTTGGTGAAATTGTAAATGGGATTGATTCCTTACTTTCTCTTTCTGCTGTTTAACTATTTGTGTATGGAAATGCCACAGGTTTCTGCATGTTAATTTTTTTATCCTGCTGTGACCTAACTGAATCCATGTATCAGTTCTAGCAACCTTTTGGTAGAGAACACAGGTAGTAATCTTTTGACATCGGCATAGCAACTTCTTTCTAGATATGTCTCTTGAGGAAAGGGAAACAAAACAACAATAAACTATTAGGTCTTTGTCAAAATAAAAAGCTTCTGCATGGTGAAGGAGATAATAAAACTAAAAAGCAACCCACCAAATGGGAGAAGATATTTGCAAATGGTATCTGATAAAGGACTAATATCCAAAATATATAAAGAACTTATAAAGCTCAACAATAAAAAAATGAATAATCCAATTATAAAGTGGGCAAAGACATGAATAGACATTTTTCCAAAGAAGACATACAGATGGCCAACAGACTCGTGAAAGATGCTCAACATCACTCATCATCAGGGAAATACAAATCAAAACTACAAGGAGATACCACCTCACACCTGTCAGAATGACTAAAATCAACAACACAAGAAACACAGGTATTGGTGAAGATGTGGAGAAAGGAAAACTCTTGGGGGAGGGGAGATGGGTGAGCCTGGTGGTGGGTATTAAGGAGGGCACATATTGCATGGAGCACTGTGTGTGTGGTACATAAAAAATGAATCTTGGATCACTGAAAAAAAACCTCTCTTGCACTGTTGGGGGGAATTCAAACTGGTGCAGCCACTGTGGAAAACAGTATGGAGGTTCCTCAAAAAGTTAAAAATAGAGCTACCCTACACCCTAGCAATTGCACGACTGGGTATTTACCCAAAGAATACAAAAATACTAATTCGAAGGGATGCATGGACCTCAAAGTTTATAGCAGCATTATCTACAATAGCCAAATTATGGAAACAGCCCAAATGTCCATGGACTGATGAATGGATAAAAAAAATGTGCATTTGTTGGACACACAAACACACACACACACACACACACACTCTGGAATATTACTCAACTATCAAAAAGATGAAATCTTATCATTGGCAATGGTGGATGGAACTAGAGGGCATTATGTCAAGTGAAATAAGTCAGAGAAAGACAAATACCATGTGCTTTAGCTCATATGTGAAATTCAAGAAACAAAACAGATAAACTTAGGGGAAGGGAGGGAAAAATACAATTATTTATTTGTTTGTTTGTTTATTTATTTATTTTTTAAATATTTTATTTATTTGACAGAGAGAAACAGCCAGAGAAGGAACATAAGCAGGGGGGGTGGGAGAGGGAGAAATAGATTCCCTGCAGAGCAGGGAGCCCAATGCAGGGCTTGATCCCAGAACCCTGGGATCATGACCTGAACCAAAGGCAGAGGTTTAACTACTAAGTCACCCAGGCATCCCTAAAATCACATATTTAAATGTATATATATCTAAACTTATGATATCTATTTTGAGGTTCATATATATGTATTTGAAATCAAAACTATAATCTTACTTCCAATTAAGCTATATGTGATAAAGCAGTTTGGGAATGTGTTTATAGAATGTTATTTCTGGGAATTTTGTTCTAAGTTACAAGAATATAATGTTAAGATAACAGTTTTGCTCCCACATTCACCCTGTGAATGGATGAAGGGGTGCATTCATAATTTGTACAACCTTCTAGTTGGCTTTAAAACATGAAAATAGTTCATTCATTTATTTGGATAAGTCATTTACAGAAACACTACAAAATTGAAAACATCTTTGCTCCTCAGCCACCCAATTACTCTCTCAAGTTGTCTTGTTCAATAGGGTATCCACTACCCATCATGCCTGTCAAGCACATGAAATGTGGCTTATTCCACTGAGTTACTGAATTTTTAATTTTATTAAATTTTAATTTAAATCTAAAAACAGATAATCTAGTTGCTGGTAAACTCTTTAGTATGCTTGGAACAACTTGGGTCCTCTTTCTCAATTAAGTTTTATGAACTCTAAGAGCATATTAAGTATGATGAAAATTTAGCGTCTAGATAGAGATATGCTATTAAGGTAAAGTATCCATTGGATTTCAAGGTCTTAATATGAACAAAAGAATATAATCTATCTCATTGGACTGTTGTCTGTTTAGCAAAATATTGTTATAGTTTAAGATATTAAATTCTATATTACATATACATTGATTTTACTATGTAATAAAAGTAAAGGTAAAGGCTTTAAACTAGTATCTATTTGTGTATGGTGAAACACATATAAAAATAAATAAACAAAAAACATAGGTGATAAAAAGAAGGAAAAGATTGATCTTTATATGTATTTTAAAATTTTTATTATTTTTTTTATTTAGAGGGTCAACGTGAGTGGGGAGGGGAGGGGCAGAGGGAGAGGGAGAGAGAGAATCTCAAGCAGACTCCATGCTGAGTGCTGAGCCTGACAAAGGGCCATCCCACAACCCTGAGACCATGACCTGAGCCAAAATCAAGATTTGGATGCTTAGCCAACTGAGCCACCCAGGCACCCAATGTGTCCATACTTTTTAAGCCACATTTAAAGAAATTATATCTTAACTAAACTCGGATGTTGTCTCTCTATCATATACATGAAACTCCAGTAGATTTAATAGACACTCATCATCTAGACAATATACCCTATGCATGTTCTTTAAACCAATCAAATTTGGGGTCATCAACATTTTCTGTGTCAATAAAATAAGGAGAGGAATTAGAAGATTCAATGAAGACTTGTGTTTTCCTTATCACACTGGATATCAAGATGCCATTTGGATTTGGTTTAGAAGATGGGGTAATATAGATGTTTCTTGTCGTGAGTCTCTTAAGAGTAGAGATGTAGAAGGGTGAATGAGATCACAAAGAGACTAGCTGTTGACTGGAGAGTACCGCCAGTTACTGTGGTAGTGGTATTAGCTGGATTTGGGGGAGTCCAGGTATTTTGGGAGGAGTTACTTGAAAGTGTTACAGTAGTTCGATTTGAATAAATCTGTGTGGGTAGAAGCAGTGCCAGAAGCAGCAGCCCCAGTCCCCTGGCCACCATCACTCTGCCCAGGTCTGCTCCATTGGAGCCTGTGTGTGTACCTCACTGGATGCCAGGGTGAGTGGAGAACTTCTGGCTTGGTGAATACCCAGGCAAGATCCCTAATCAATGTCTTTTTTTTTTTTAAGACTTATTTGTTTATTTTAGGGGGCAGAAGGAGGGGCAGAGAGAGAGGGAGAGAAAATTTCAAGCAGACTCCCTGCTGAATGTGGAGCTCCTTATGGGCTGGATCCCACAATTCTGAGATCACAGACCTGAGCTGAAATGGAGAGTTGGTCCCTTAATCAACGGAGCCACCCAGGCAGACACCCACTAATCAACATCTTAATAGAAATTTTTATGGAGTTTGATAAGATGGTTCCAAAATTGAGAAAAGAAATAGCTAAAGATATCTGAGAAATTTCCTTTAATTTTTATTTATTTTTTAAAAAGATTTTATTTATTTGACAGAGAGAGAGAGAGATCACAAGTAGGCAGAGAGGCAGGCAGAGAGGAGGAAGCAGGCTCCCCGCTGAGCAGAGAGCCCGATGCAGGGCTCGATCCCAGGATGCTGAGATCATGACCTGAGCCGAAGGCAGAGGCTTTAACCCACTGAGCCACCCAAGAACCCTGATTTTTATTTTTAAAAGGAAGCAGAATGGGCTAGACTGCCATTTAACATACACTAAATAGGTAACATATGGAATGAAGCAGTATTGGTGCTAAGAAGGCTAATTTAGCACTACAACAGAATACAGTATAGAAAAAAACACTAACATAGATGGAAAGATGGCATTTCCAGAGAGTAGGAATAGAACAAGTGACCTAGCTTACAAGAAATTAAATTACATTCTAACTCACGAAACTTGAAAGCAATTATAGATAGATTCAAGTTTATTTCTTATGGTTTATATTGAAATAATAAAAGAACAAAAACCTTAAGTGGTTAAAATAAATTGCACCGGACTAGAGTTGTAATATATATGGAAGGATTCATATACCCATTTAAAAAATTTTTTGTTGGGGCTCCTGGGTGGCTTAGTGGGTTAAGCGACTGACTCTTGATTTCAGCTGAGGTCATGATCTCAGGGTCCTGAGATCAAGTCCTGAGTTGGGCTACACATTGGGTGTGGAGCCTGCTTAAGATTCTCTCTCCCTCTTTCTCTGCCCCTCCCCACCTACCCTTCATCTCTAAAAAAAAAAAAAAAAAAAAAAAAAAAAAAGTTGTTCAAAAATAATGAGAAAAAAAACAAATTCTATCATAAATTTGAGTCAAAGTTATGGAATAATAATGTCTAGAAAGAAAGGTAAAAATGTTTAAAATGGTGACAAATAGCTTTGCGCAGTGGCAGTATCGTAGCCAATGAGGTTTATCCGAGGCGCGATTATTGCTAATTGAAAACTTTTCCTAAAATGGTGACAAATGCTCGACTTCACTGAGTGATTCATAATGTGTAAATTAACACAATAATGAATTAATTTCTCTCCCAAAAGACTGGCAAAACTTTTAAGTATAAATCAACCTTTATTGATAAGTGGGGGAATGCATACTATTATTTATTATTCGTGAAGGTGTAAAGTGGTACAAAATTTGAAAAGAAATTTACTAATAGCTTTCATTTTAATATATTTCATACCATTAAACCCAGAATATTTACCACCAAGAATTAAAAATGCTCATCAATGGAAGACTGGTGAAATCTTCTTCTGTATGATCCATAGCTTTGAATAGTACCTATCGTTTACATTTTTTAAATTGTGGTGAAATATACATAATGTAAAATTTACTATCATAATCATTTTTTAGTGTACAGAGTGTTAAATGCATTCACACTGTAGTGAAACCAATCTCCAGACTGTTTTCATCTTGCAAAACTGAAACTTGGTACCCATTAAATAACAACTCCCCATTCGTCCCTTCCCCAGCTTTTGACAGCCGTTATCCTATATTCTGTTTGTATGAATCTGACTACTCTAGACACTTCATGTAAGTGGACTCATATAGTGTTTGTATTTTGTGACTGGTGTATTTCATGTAGCATAATGTCCTCATATTTGATCCATGTTATAGCATGTATCAGAATTTCTAAGACTAAATATTTCTTTATATGTATATACTACATTTGGTTTTTTTTTTTAATCCATGTATCTGCTGATGGACACTTGGGTTGCTTCTACTTTTTGGCTATTGTGAATAATGCTGCTATGAACACAGGTGTACAAATAGCTCTTTGTAACCTCATATTCAATTCTTTTAGGTAGAATTTCTGGATCATACGGTAATTCTATTTTTAATTTTTGAGATATAACCATACTGTTTTCTATAGTGGCTGCACCATTTTATATTCCCACCAACAGTATACAAAGTTTCCAACTTCTCCACATACTTTTCAGAACTTGTTATTTCCTCTTTGGTTTTTGATAGTTGCTGTCCTAATTGGTATGGGGTGGTATCTTTTGGTTTTGATTTGCATTTGCCTGATGATTAGCTATGTTGTGAATATTTTTCATGTGCTTGTTGGCCATTAGTATATCTTCATGGAGAAATGTACTCTTATTATCAGATTTTGCTGTTGTTGCTGTTGTTGTTGAGTTGCAGGAGTTCTTTATATATTCTAGATATTAACCCCTTATTAGAGATATGATTTGCAAATATTTTCACCAATTCTATAGGTTGCCCTTTTACGGTTGATTATGTCCTTTGGTTCACAGTTTTTAATTTAGTTTTCATTATAGTTTTACCTCTTAGATTTAGATCTTTGATCCAATTCTGAGTTAATTTTTATATATGGTAAAATAAGTGTCCCCCATTCATTCTTTTGCAAATGGATATCCAGTTTTCCCAACATAGTTTATTGAAAAGATTGTACTTTCCCCAAAGTTCTTGGCATCCTTGTCAAAAATCAGTGGACCATATACATGTGAGACCATATTTCTGGGCTTTCTAATCTTTTTTATTGGTGTATGTCTGTCTTTATGCCAGTACCACACTATTTTGATCATTGTGATTTGTTTTGAAACCATATAATTTCACTCTTATGTGGAATTTAAGAAACAAAACAGATGAACATAGGGGAAGGGAAGGAAAAATAAAATAAGATAAAAACAGAGAGGGAGGCAAATCATAGGAGACTCAACTATAGAGAACAATCTGAGGGTTGCTGGAGGGAAGGTTGATGGGGGGGAACGGGCTAAATAGGTGATGGGAGTTAAGAAGGGCTAAATGGGTGATGGGTGCTTGTTGTAATGAGCACTGGATGTTATAAGTAACTGATGAATCACAAAATTCTACTCCTGAAACCCATACTACACTATACGTTAACTAACTTGGATTTAAATAAAAACTTGGAAGAAAAAAGAGAAAGAAAGAAAGAAATCAGGGAATGGGAAACTTTGTTTTCCAACTTTGTTCTTTTTCAAGATTGTTTTGGCTATTTATGGTCCCTTGAGAGTCCATATGAATTTTAGTATGGATTTTTATATTTCTGCAAAACATACCATTGGACTTTTGATAGGGATTGCATTAAATCTGTAGATTGCTTTGGGTAGTATTGATATCTTAACAATATGAAGCCTTCCAATCCATGCTCACAGTATTTCTTTCCATGTATTTATGTACTCTAATCTCTTTCAGCAACACTTTGTAGTTTCTAGTTTACAAGTCTTTTGCTTCCTTGGTTAAGTTTATTCCTTACTATTTTATTCTTTTTGATGCTATTGTAAGTGGAATTATTTTCCTTAATTTCCTTTTCAAGTTCATCATATATAGAAACTCAAATAACTTTGTACAGTCATATTATTTAAAAGGTAGAAATTATGAATATAGAAAAACTCTAGGATATATTACTGAATAAAAACAAGTATATATTTCAGAATTCAGTAACATACAACTTATGAAAAAGAAATCTCTGTATACATTTATATACTACCTCTCTATAAGTGAGGTTTTTTCACATTTGCCCACAATGGTGGACCACAATATTCCTGTGTGATTTTGTGATTTATAGTAAATAAATATTTTAGTCTTTGTCCATAGTTCCTGGCTCACAGATCCCCAAACCCTTGGAATTTCCTAATTGATAAGAGTGATGGGAGCATCTTTTGTTATAGTAATTTGGTCTCTTTAGTTCTTGAAATTTCTTCAGTTAAAAGGGTGAAATGGGTGTCTTGATATTTATAAATGCTCCTTTCAACCATAATTGAATTTACATTAATAAGGTGGCTTTTGGAAATCCCCTAAAGATGGAGGCAGGGGACAGGGGGCTGCTTGCCAAGGGAACCAATCCTGCTTAGAGGGTTAGAAGTTTCAGCCTACCTCTGATTTTGGGAGATGGGAGAGGAGCTGAAGGTTGAATCAATCACCTATGGGCAATGTTTTGATCAGTCATGCCTATGTAATGAAGTCTCCATAAAAAACAAAAGGACAGCATTTGGATAGCCTCCAGGTTGGTGAACCAGATGCAATGACATGCTGCTGAGCCAGGCCCAGACAGATTCCAAGCAGAGAGAAGCTCCTTTGTTTGAAACCTTGCCCTATATATCTTGTCATCTGTCTGTTAATTTGTATCCTTTAATATCCTTTGTAATTAAGTGCTAATTGTCTTGTGAGTCAACTGGTTTCCTGAGTTCTGTGAGCCACTCTAGCAAATTAATTGAATCCCAAGAGGAGGTCATAGGAACCTCTAACTTGGAGTCAGTTGGTCAAAGCAGCCGTGACAACCTGGACTTTTGACTGACATCTGAAGTGGGGGCAGTCTTGTGAGGCTTAGTCCTTAATTTGTAGAATCTGACTGAGGCTGTCTCTGGGTAGAGAATGAATTGTAGGACACCCATCTGGTGTCTGGAGAATTTCTTGACATGATTTTTCCCACCCATAAGAACTAGTGTCAGAATCGTACTCTGTTTTAGAAAAGGGGCTTTCAGTCCTTTTCTGCTTCAGTCCTTGTCTCCTAGAAAAACATTCTCACTTGTTCTGTATCTTGTGTTTTCTGTTTATCTACCATAATTTAGTCAAGCATTGGCCAAAGGCACTTTATCTTGATTATGAAGTTTATAACTTTCTCTCATATGATGGAGATGTTTTGTGAATAGGTTTTTGGAAAGAAGCTATAACAATGAGTGGCTGCATTATTTGTTTTTTATTTTTTCACAGATTTTATCTATTTATTTGAGAGAGAGTGTGTGAGAGCACATGAGCAGGGGTGAGGGAGGAGCAGAAGGATAGGGAGAAGGAGAACCAGACTCTCTGTTGAGTGGGGAGCCCAATGTGGGGCTAGATCCCAGGACCTTGAGATCATGACCTGAGCCTAAGGCAGATGCTTAACGGACTAAGCCAGCCAGGTGCCCCAAGTAGCTGTTTTAAAACAAATGTAAAATACAGCTGTAGGTCCCTTGTGAAGTGAGCAACAGTGGAGGAGGGAGGGCAAAGGAGGACTATAGTCACTGGGACCACATATATCTGGTGGTATCAAGTTCACAATGGAATCATTCATGTTGATAAAAGGGTCTGACTGGGGATTTTGGGGGCCATTCTGTTTATCAGGAGTGCTGACATCTGGGAAGGAAAACCTATGTGAGAACGGGGATACTGATGAAATCATTCATTCCCCAGGAAACAATGTTTTCAAGGGGCTTGGGTTTGTGTTAACAATCTCATACAAATGAGGTTAACCCCAGGAGATTCTACTTCAGCTGGAAAGTGATTCACATTGTATTTCATAGAAAAATACTATAGATGTGTTCATCAAAAATGAGACTTTGGTAATATTAAGAGAAGTTATGTGTCAATATCTTTGTGACTCAGGGTATGGGGATTTTTAAAAATGACATTGTTGAAACACACTCTTTACATGAAAAGATGGATAAATTAGACAATTAGACTAGCTCAAGTGCCCATAGATTTCTCAAGAACCAAGGAAGACTCACAGTAGAACAAAATCTTTAAAGTGCTAAAAGAAAAAAACTGTCAACTTGGAATTCTATATCTATACCCAGGGAAATTATCCTTCAAGAATGAAGGTAAAAGTAAGCCATGCATTCTCAACTAGGGCAATAATTGACCCCAAGAGGGAGAAATAGTTCTGTTGTTTTGTTTTGTTGTTTTGTTTTGTTTTGCGGGGAGTGGGGAGGCACAAAACATCTTGGATATTATAATGGTCTGTGGCCTCTAGAGCTCAACCCTGCCATACAAAATCTTATTTATTAGTATTTAATTTCCCTTATTAGCGAGAAACTAAATTAAAGTATACCATAATTATATAAACATGATATATGTATATTTGTATACAATTAATTATTTAATTTAGTTACTTCTTTGAAGGGGCAATTATAAAAAAGGTTAAGCAACACAATAGGCTATATAGAAAAGGCCTTAAAACACTTTTGTACTTTGGGATTTGAGTTTGAAGAGGAACTTTAAATTTTTGCCTTATCACACTATTGAATATTTTACATAAAAAATTTATCCTAGGGATGCCTATGTGGCTCAGTCAGTTAAGTGCCTGCCTTCAGTTCAGGTCATGACCCCACCGTTCTGAGATCACGTTCTGCATTGGGCTCCTTGTGTGTTTGAATGTTCTCTCTCTCTCTCTCTCTCTCTCTCTCTCTCTCTCTCTCTCTCTCTCTCCCCCTGACAAATAAATAAATAAAACCTTAAAAAAAAAAAGAATGGAGGTAAAATGAGGACATTCTCAGATCAAGGGAAATATGAGACTCTGACCAGTAGTCCTGTTCTATAGAAATGTTAAAGGAAGTTCTTCAGACTGAAGGGAAATGGTACAAAGGGAACATTGGAACTTCAAGAATGAAGGAGGAGCCACAGAAATGGTAAATATCTGGCTAAATATAATAGACTAGTTTTCTCTTCTCTTATTTGAAATATATACAAATACTGAGAGGAAAAATTTTCACATCTTCTAGTGTTTTTTTAAAATTTTTAATTTTGAAATAATTTCAGGAGCATAGAAGTTACAAAAAAACATGTACAAGGTGGTCCTGTTTATCTTTCACCCAGCCTCTCTAAATGGTGATATCTTGTATAACTGCAGTACACTATCAATACCAGGTAAATGACATTGGTACAATCCATAAAGCTTACTCAGATTTCATCAACAGCATTACTCAATTTAGACTGAATGGTGCGTGGTCTACGATGCTTCTACCTACTACTCTTCCCTTCTCTTTCACTAGGGGTCAGATTTCTGTTGTGGTCTGAAAGCTCTTCCAACCTTCTCCATTTTCTTCCATAGGCATTCCCTCTAATAAAATCCTTTCAGCTTTAACCCTACTTGACATGTGCTTCTTAGAGGACCCAGACTAATGAATCCTATTTTTGTGTGTTATTAGTTAATCCATCCTGGACAATGGGATTCAGCCTGAGCCAGAAGCATTTGGGATATTTTTGACTGTTGTAACTGTCCCTACTTCGAGGAGTGCTGTGGGCCCCAAGGAAAGGTGGTCAGGCCAGAAGGAAGGCTCACTGGGATCAACTTTGCTTGCTGTATCATGTCAATGATGTAATCATTCATGTAGATAAAAAGGGTGGGTCTGGGAACAGGGGCTCCTCTGTTTATCTGGGCACCAGAGGGCTGCATTGCTAAGTTTGTGGAATAGAGTTAAGCAGGGAGTGGAGAGTAATCAGCTCATTCATTTCTTGGTATGCAGTATATTGAAAGCCACTGGACTTAATCCCAGGTCACTCACATACTACCTCTGTGAATTTAAAAATAAGTGACTTCACCTTCCTAAGCCTGTTTCCCCAGCTGAAAAATAATAATAATCTCTACCTCACAAGCCTGTGGTGAAGATTCACTAAAAGCCTTTCTGTAAACCACAAAACTTGTTGCAATGGAATGCTCAAGGGGTGGGAACTGCTCTTATTTAGAAAAGTAATTCAGGCCACATAACTGTACTGCTAGAATCCTTCTATGACTCCCCAGTGCAGGTGGGATAAATCCCACATCCTCCCAGTGGCCCTGGCCTAGGGAGACTTAAGGAACGGGCAGTGCCTCTTGTGGTTCTGGCAAAAAAACAGCCCTTGTCTTGAGTTCCTTCATTGAATTCTGCACCTCTTAAACTTTAATAGGTATACAAATCACCCAGGGATCCTGTTATAATACAGATTCTGATTCAACAGATCTGGAGTAGGGCTTAAGATCCTGCATTTTATAAATAAAATCTTTAAAAAAAAAAAAAAAGATCCTGCATTTCTAACAAGCTCCCAGATGATGCTGATATTACTGACCTGTAAATAAGAAGCCTCTAAATGGGCCTCTCTTTTGTTCCTTTGTATGTGCTCCCCCACTGGGCATGGAGTCTGCAATTCAAATGTGTCATGACCACCTGGAGTATGTGCCCACTTCTAAATCATACTCCATGTACCAGGGACCCCATGATTTTCTAACACATGGCCCTGAGCCTGCACAGCCCCTTCCCTGAATTCATCCTCCTTAGGGGAGAACATGCTGTCAATGTGCACCCCTCCCTTGCTCAAGAGGTGACTGTGGGTCAAAGGGGTATCAACAGAGCCTGGACCTAGTCATGCAGACAGAGGTGCAGGGGTGGAGTATAAGGGTGGAGAGGGTGGGGCTAGCTCTCCCTCCACTGCCATGTTCTGAGGAACTTCAGAGAACTCAATAATTCAAAATTTGAATCTCAACTTCCAGGAAGATATATCTGTCAAGGTGGGCAGGTAGAACATATTTTACTTAACAGTTTGATAGCTTAATTTATAATTTTTAAATACTTAGCTATATGGTATGTGGACCTCCATTGGTATTCTTGTCTTGGCCTTGAAAATGGCACCTGCTGAGCTCTCCCCTCTTCTTCCCTGTGTTCTGGGCACCCTAGGTTTCCTCCAGTTCTTTGAGCAAGTCATGAGCTGCTCGTTTCCATGTGTTTGCACCTGCTCATCTCCACCATTATCTCCTACTTAACACCAACTCATTAAAGTCAAAAGACACTGCCTGTTTTTCTCAGTTTAAACAACAGGAACATGTAGAAGCTGACTTCTCTTAACAAACAAATTCACAGTGTTCCCTTAGCTCTTTCTTTTTTTTTTTTTTAAAGACTTTATTTATTTATTTCACAGAGGGAGAGAGATCACAAGGAGGCAGAGAGACAGGCAGAGAGAGAGAGGGGGAAGCAGGCTCCCCGCTGAGCAGGGAGCCCGATGTGGGCCTCGATCTCAGGACCCTGAGATCATGACCCGAGCCGAAAGCACAGGCTTTAACCCACTGAGCCACCCAGGCGCCCCCCTTAGCTCTTTCTTAGCAGTATGTGCTTTTCCTTTTAAAAGCGATTACAACTTTATTTACCCATTTATTTTTCTGTTCCTGCTTTATTGTCCCTTTATTTCACCTTTAGAAACAATTGGCTATGAGGAGGTGACGTGTCAGTGGGAGGAGAATACAGATTAATTTTGCTTTTGGTTGGAAAGGGTTTACAAGAGAGGGAAGGAGGGAGGGAGGGAGAGACAGAGTAAAACAGAGAGGGAGTTACTATGAAAGGTTGGATAATCTAGGGCAACAGTCCTCAAAGTGTGTTCTGAAGGCTCCTGAGATCTTTTCAGGGGGTTCCCAAGGTCAAAAAATATAATAATATTAAGATGTTTAATTTTTAACTGCCATTTTATCACAAATGTGCAGTGGGATACATTTAGAAGAACTTCATGGGCACCTGAGTGGCTCAGTCAGTTAAGCATCTGACTCTTCAGCTCAGGTCATGATCTCAGGCTTGTGAGCTGGGGCTCACAGATTGTGATCTCAGGGCTGGGCATGGAGTCTGCTTAATATTTTTTCTCCCCTTCTGCCTCTTCCCCCCCAAAAAACAAAAAACAACCTTATATTTGGGACACCTGGGTGTTTCAGTCCATTAAGTGTTTGACTCTTGATCTGGCTCAGGTCATGATTTTAGGGCCATGAGATGGAGCCCTGCATGGGGTTCTGGACTGACCGTAAAGCCTACCCCCACCCTGCTTTCTCTCTCTCTCTCTCTCAAAAAAAGAATACATGCATAAAAAATAGAAGAACTTCATAACTCCAGCTGATTATTTGTAAACCAATATTTTACAAATAACCAGTATGTGCTTTTACAAAAACATGCATGGGTAAATGATCCACTCAAAGGACAATGCAGATCAGTGGATTTTAATATGATAGGTTATGCAAAATTCACTGATATAATTTCAAGTATCACACAGCAACTAACTTTTTAAAAAGATTTTATTTATTTATTTATTTATTTGAGAAAGAGAGAATGAGACAGAGCATGAGAGAAGAAAGGTCAAACTTGTATATACTTGTATATAAGGCTAGTTTCAACAAAAACAATATGTCATAAAAAGTAAATGTAAAAAGCAGGAGAGAATTGGTGGTTGTCAGATGGGAAGTGGGCAGAGGGATGGACAAAATAGGTGAAGGAAATTAAGTATAAACTTTCAATTATAAAATAATTCATGGACATGAAAAGCACAGCGTAGGGAATATAGTCAATTATACTGTAATAATATTGTATGATGACTACACTTATTGCAGTGGGTATTAAGTAATATATAGAATTATTGGATCACTATGTTGTATACCTGAAACTAATATAATATTGTATGTCATCTATATTTCAAAAAAGAAAAAAAGCAGAAGAAAATTCTGTCTTCTATTAAGCCAAAGTTACTATAATGTAAAACAATGACATTCTTCTTACTTTTTCTGTGGAAAATATAGTTAACTTGTAATGCATTTATCATTTTATTCTGAAATGAATTTTTTTTAATTTATCAATTTTAATTTCTAAAGTGGTAAATGTCTGTAGATATAACTTACAGCAATAAAATCTCTTTGGAGTCATCAGTAATTTTTAAGAATGTGAAGAGGTTGGCACCAAATGTTTGAAAAGCAATAGTAGAGGATGGGTTAAGGACTGACATTTAATTGAAGGAAAATTAAACTTAGCTAAGCATCAGTTCTTTAATATAATCTTCAGAGTAAGTGCAGTAATACAATTTTGCAGTAACATACAATAATAACAGAATGTTATTCAATATAATAATCATAAAAATAACAATAACATTTGGAGATGTTTTCTATGTATCAGATGTTTAAGTGCTTCATATGCATGATTCATTGAATTCTAAACAAACACATGGGGGTAAAGTATAATTGTTAACATTTTCTTATAGATGAAGAGAATTAGGGTCTTAACGTTTTACCAGCTAAAGTAGCATAATAGGGAATGAATCACGTCTTCCCAACTCCCATATGTACCATCTAAACTCCTGCCCACTGTCCCTGGAAGGGCATTGAGAATCTATAGCTTAAACTGCATATTAAACAAATAAGTGTATGTTTCAAATGGACTCGGATGTTTTTCCAGGTCAGTGCTATGGAGAGCACAAAAAAGAATTGCCAGCAGGTCACAGTGTATACTTAGCAAATATTTATTACCTGTTTCCCACAAATGGTCACTATCTAAGCCTAGTGATTCTGCAGTGAACAAAACACCAGAATTGTTGCCACAATGGAGCTTGTTGTGATGGATATATTCTCATGAGGATTTGCAAAAGCCAGGCCAGCCTGGCTTGGGAAAGGATGGGAGCCCTGCGAAAGCAGACACCCTCTGTCACAGGAATCTTACATTTGTCCCCTGACTTCATGAGGTCATCACACCTTCTGATCTGACTTCTGTTCTCAATTTACAACCTTCTCTCTGTTATCTCTCTCCAGTGGGAATGGAACTGAGTGATTAGCATCCTTTAATCTTTCTCCTTTGATCTTTTGAATCCTTCTGGACCAGTTAAACCCCACATTCTGGACCCCTATTGTTCTTCCTTCCACTCCCCTGCTTACCTATCATGAATTCCTTTGGAGAGCCCATTTTCAAGCCTGCTTGATGCTCTCTCTAGAAATTGAATTTTTTTTTTTTTAAAGATTTTATTTATTTATTTCACAGCGGGAGAGAGATCACAAGGAGGCAGAGAGGCAGGCAGAGAGAGAGAGGGGGAAGCAGGCTCCCGCCAAGCAGAGAGCCCGATGCGGGCCTCGATCCCAGGACCCTGAGATCATGACCTGGGCCGAAAGCAGAGGCTTTAACCCACTGAGCCACCCAGGCGCCCTAGAAATTGAATTTTTATAGTGTGTCCTCGTGATGAAATTAAATGTAATTTTTGATACAATCAGACCCTTGCACCACCCATATACACGTCTAATGTCCCACCCTTCATTCATTCATTTAGTCATTTATTCATTCACTAACAGTATGCTTAGAGACTAATATAACTGTTGCTGGAAATAGTCATTACTCTTTTTATAGTCAAACTCTACTTTTGACTGAACCTTTAAGCTGGCTCCTGAGGCCTTTTAATACCACCATCTCTTTACTTTTATACTTCCGTGTTTAAAGGGATAGTTGTATCTCTTTAACACAGCAATCTAATCTGGGAATTTTAATGTATACTAAATCTGTTTACGTTTGATAGGATCGTGATGAGTAATATGTTTGGACTGGTTTCTACTTCCTTATCTTTGTGTTTTTTTGTTTTTGTTTTTTCATTTTTCCTGCCTTCTGTTGACATGGTTATACTTTCTTCCCTTCCTCCTTCTTACAATGGTATGTAATTACATGTAAGGTTTAAAGTTACCATTAATTCTTTCACATACATACTTAATTTTAAAAATTCAAAATGAATCCATTTCTCTGTACTGCTCCCAAATATAATGCTCTTTTGATTTTTGACAGTGAATCCCGTGCCTTCAGTCTTTCATGTTATTTTCATGTGCTATTTTAGATCAAACTTGCTTTTATGCCCCTGAAAGTAGTCATTATTATTTCTTTGTCATAAATATTTATTTAGATTTACCCACATGTTTATCATGTTCTTTGGTCACCATTTCTTCTCTCATCCTCCTTTGTTCTCTTGGACACAGTTTTATTCTTCCTGAAGTACAATCAGTAGTAATTATTTTAGTGGTGGTCTATTAATTGTAAACATTTTCAAATGTTCTTGGACTGAAAATGTCATTGTCAATCCTGCAAAATAAGTTAGGTGAGTTTAAACTAATTTATTTTCCAGTTCCTTAAGGTGTAAAGAGAGTTGGTGTATTCAGGATCTTTCAATTTTTTTGAGTGAGGCTTGGATGGCTATGTATTTCCCCCTTATGACCACCTTTGCCATATCCCATAGACTTTGGACCAATGTGTCTTCATTCTCATTGGTTTCCATGAATTGTTTAAGTTCTTTGATTTCCTGGTTGATCCAAGCATTCTTGAGCAGGATGGTCTTTAGCTTTCAAGTGTTTGAATTCCTTCCAAACATTTTCTTGTGGTTGAATTCCAGTTTCAAAGCATTGTGTGTGAGAATATGCAGGGAATAATCTCAGTCTTTCAGTATTGGTTGAGCCCTGATTTGTAACCCAGTATGTGGTCTATTTTGGAGAAAGTTCCATGTGCACTTGAGAAGAATGAGTATTCTATTGTTTTAGGGTGAAATGTTCTGTATATATCTATGAGGTCCATCTGGTCCAAAATGTCATTCAAAGCTCTTGTTTCTTTGTTGATTTTCTGCTTAGATGATCAGTCTATTGCTGAGAGTGGCATGTTAAGATCTCCTATACTTAATGTATTCATATCAGTATGACTCTTTATTTTGTTTAATAGTTGGCTTATGTAGTTGGCTCCTCCCATGTTGGGGGCATAACTATTTACAGTTGTTAGATCTTCTTGGTGGATAGACCCTTTAAGAATGATGTAGTGTCCTTCTGTATCTCTGACTACAGTCTTTAGCTTAAAATCTAATTTATCTAACATGAGAATCCCTACCCCAGTTTTCTTTTGAGGCCCATTAGAATGAAAGATGGTTCTACCTCCTTTCACTTTCAGTCTGGACGTATTTTTGGTTCAAAAAGGGTCTCTTGTAGACAGCATATGGATGGGTCCTGTCATTTTATCCAGTCTGCAACCCTATGCCTTTTTATGGGAGCATTTAGGCCATTCACATTGAGTGATTATTGAAAGGTAAGTTTTTATTGACATCATGTTGCCTATGAAATCCTTGTTTCTATAGATTGTCTCTGTAAATTTCTGTTTTATGTCACTCTTGGGTTCTTTCTTCTTTTATAGAACCCCCTTAATATTTCTTGTAGTATTGTCTTGGTGGTCACATAATCTTTTAGACCTTGCCAGTCTTGGAAGCTCTTTATCTCTCCATCCATTCTGAATGTCAGCCTTACTGGATAAAGTATTCTTGGCTGCATATTCTTCTCATTTAGTGCCCTGAATATGTTTTGCCAGCCCTTTCTGGCTTGCCAGGTTTCTGTGGACAGGTCTGATGTTATTCTGATGGTCCTTCCTCTGTGTGTAAGTAATCTCTTCACCCTAGCTGCCCTTAAGACCTCCTGTCTGAATTTATGATTCATGAATCTCACAATTAAGTGTCTGGGGCTCTTTCTAGACTTGTTGATCTTGGGGGGTGTCCACTCTTCCTCTAGGATATGAACACTTGTTCCATTCCCCAGATTAGGGAAATTTTCATCCAGTATTTGGTCAACTGTATCTTCTAGTCTTCTCTCTTTCTCCACCCCCTCAGGGATCCCAATAATTCTGACATTTATTTGACAAGTCTGCTGGTAGTCAAATTTTTATTCCTTTATAGGTGATCTTTCTCTACTCTCTAGTTGCTTTAAAAAGATTTGTGCTTTGTCCATGGTCTATGTGTTTACCTCTAAGTGTCTAGGTAAGATTTATTTTTATTTATATTGTCCATGTCTTGCTATATGTTTTCAATCTAAACACATTGAATTTCTTCAAGTATGGACCTTTCTGAGTCATTATCTCTTTGCATATTGTCTTTTCTTTTCAACTATCTCTTTGCATATTGTCTTTCTTCCACTATCTCTACTAGCTTCTTTGGGAATTTTCATTATCTTTATATTAGACCTCATCTGTTCTTCATATTTTTCAACTGTTGTTATCTTCCTTAACTTTCCAAACTTTAGCTTGTTTAGCCACAATGCTAAAAGCCTGATATATATATTCTATCACTCTGACTGAGCTTTTAATTGACCCTTAATTTGTTTTCTCTGTGGTCCTTTCGCCACCCACCCCACCACCATCTTCCTTAAATGGACTGAAGCCTTATTCATTCATCCACTTATTCTTTTATTCACCCATCTATCATTAATTTTCCCTAAATTTATTTATTTATTGTGTTGAGTTATAATTGACCTATGACATTATTAGTTTCAGGTTTACAAAATAATGACTTGATATTTGTACATATTGTATATTAAATCTAGTTAACATCTATCACCATAAATAGTTACAATTTTGTTCTTGTGATGACAACTTTAAGATTTACTCTCATAGCAACTTTTAAATATGTAATATAGTGTTATCGACCTGGCCCTTCCCACCCTTTCTGTCAGCTAGCCCAGAGAGCATAGGTCTTAGCCTAACTATAGATCCAGAAACAAAAGACAAGATTCACACTCTGCATCCTAATGAAGAAAGAAGATGGAAATTCACCACATGACAAAAGAAATGTATCCTAAGTAAAGCACAAAAACAAAACAATGGACAATAGGAAGGAAAAGATTTAGGAAATGGGACAATAATTGAGAGGTGTTCCAAAAAGAACACAGTATAGAGAAATCTCACAATTTATCCCAACACCATTCTCAAAATTTCTCTTATTTTTCCACCTCTCTCCCATTTCCATTCTGCCTGGCTCTTTCTGAGTTTTACCTTGAGTGGACCCAGAGCAGGGACCATCCAAGCTTGGCCCTTGGCAGCTCTTCCATCCTTTGCTCTGCCCCCCTTCTTGGCCAGGTGGGAAAAGTGCAGCTACTTCCACTGCAGACAGAGGCCAAATCTATGTAGAAGGAAGACCTTAGGGTTGTGCTATAGCACCGAGGGGAAGAGAATGTGCTGGGTGCTGATGCCCTACAGAATGATGGGAAAAATTCCCAGTTTCAGAAGTAAGCAAGAAGAAAATTGTTGCAAGTTGCTTACCTCTCAGCATGGTTCTGAGGTTAAAGTTGTATGCAACTGATGAATCACTGAATTCTACCTCTGAAACTAATAATATAGTATATGTTAATTAAACTGAATTTAAATAAAAAACTTTTTATAAAAGCAATCAATGTCACCAAACAAACAGAATAATTAAAGTAGTGTCTACCTCAGAGAAGAACTCTATGCCCCATGAAGACAGTACATCTGGAAGGATACAGATAAAATAATAAACAGCTTTTATTAATTGATTGCTCCATTCTTGCTTGATGGATAAAAGCATCCTTCTTAAAGGCCTTTATAGTAATTCCCTCCCTCACACCAGGAAGAAGAAAAAGGACAAATCAGACAGAGGAGAGTAGGACCCACATATCAAACTGCAAGAGATTCAAAGTTTAAGAATCCTTCTCAAATGCTCACAATTGATGTCCCTTCTATGAGCAGTTACGATTTACCTCTCAGAGAACATAGCACATTCAATAAAGGCTTCCTGAGACTAAACCTCTATTTTCCAAAGCAATTAACAGAACTGAAAAATTTCAGAGAAGACGGACAGATGAATTAAGATCTGAAAGAGAGGAGACTATGTTTTTCTTTCATTACTATACTTCAGAACCCAGCAAAATGCTTGACATAGTTGTCATTCATCTAATCCACAATATTTTGAGTGTCTACTGTGTGTGTCACACATTCTACAAAATGCTGGAAATAAACAGAGAAGATGGCCAAGTTCCTGCCCTCAGGAAGCTTACATTATGGTAAGATCATTTTATAAAAATATAAACAAATAACACATTGTGTAAGCAGAAAAAGTTAGGGGGTCTTATGAAAGAGAAAGGCAGGACAAAGATTTGGGGATTGGAGAAGTCATTTTAGGCCCCCAGCTATTTTCATGATCTATGCCCTAGGCTCTCCTTGCCCAAGCACACTTCTTGCAGAACTTACTAGGAGGTGTTAGAATTGCAAAGAAGTACAAAAAGCTCAGTGGTTAAGGATTTAAGAGAAGAAGAGGAATGCAAAAACTAACAAGTCTCTACCAGGCTGAGAAATAGCCTAACCATATCAGAGATAGTAAATTGATGATAAAACTCATAGTGCTGTTTCAAAAGTAAAGATAGAGCCCAAGTGTCCATTGACTGAAGAATGGATAAAGAAGAGGTGGTATGTATTTATAATGGAATATTGCTCAGCCTTAAAAAATGGAATTTTGCCATTTGCAATGGCATGGATGGAGATAAGAGTGTATTATGCGAAGTGAAAAAAGTCAGAGAAAAACAAATACCATTTGATTTCACTCCTATGTGGAATTTAAGAAAGAAAACAGATAATATATGGGAAGGGAAAAAAGAGAAAAAGGAGGACAACAAACTGTAAGAGACTCCGAATGTTAGAGAATAAACTGAGAGTTGATGGAGGGAGGTAGGTGGGGGATGGGCTAATGAATGTTGGGTATTAAGGAAAGCACTTGTGATGAGCACTGGACATTGTATGTAAGTGATAAATCACTGAATTTTACTCTAGAAACCATATTGCACTGTATGTTAACTAAGTAAAATTAAAAAAAAAACCCTAAGATCAACTTAACACACATTCTTGAGTTGTTTTTCTTTCTGAAGGATTCAATTCCCTTTGAACACTCCAACACAGGCCTACATGCAGACTGAGAATTGATGATGCTGACTCTTGCTGGCCCTTGTGACTTCAATCAACTGGGACCTTGACTCTGGTCAACTTTTGTCCCAATTCTATACTGACCTCTCCTTTGCCAAGCCCTTCATGAATGTGCATGCACCTTTAGCTTAAAACTTCCCCAATTCTAGACTTCATCAAGATAAAAACTTTTTGCACAGCAAATGAAATACTTGACAAAACCAAAACAACCTATAGAATGGGAGAAGATATTTGCAGATATATTATCAAATAAAGGGCTAATATCTAAGATCTGTAAAGAACTTCTCAAACTCAACACCCATAAAACAAATAATCCAGTCAAGAAATGGGGAGAAAACATGAATAGACATTTCTCCAAAGAAGACATGCAAATAGCCAACAGACACATGGAAAAAATGCCCCACATAGCTTTTCATCAGGGAAATACAAATCAAAACCACAATGAAATACCACCTCACACCAGTCAGAATGGCTAAAATTAACAAGTCAGGAGACAAAAAATATTGGGGAGGAGGTGGAGAAAGGGGAACCCCCTTACACTATTGGTGGAAATGCAAGTTGGTATAGTCACTCTGGAAAACAGTATGAAGGTTCCTCAAAAAGCTAAAAATAGGGCTAAACTACAACTCAGCAATTGCACTGCTAGGTATTTATCCAAAGGATACAAACATAGTGATCCAAAGGGACACATGCACCCCAATGTTTATAGCAGCAATGTCCACAATAGCCAAACTATGGAAAGAGCTGAGATGTCCATCGACAGATGAATGGATAAAAAAGATGTGGTATATAAAATGGAATACTATATCAGCTATCAGAAAAAAACCCTCTGAAATCTTACCATTTGCTGTGACATGGATGGAACTAGAGGGTATTATGCTAAGTGAATTAACTGCACCAGAGAAAGACACATTAAGATACCACCTTACACCAGTTAGAATGGCAAAGATTAACAAGACAGGAAACAACAAATGTTGGAGAGGATGTGGAGAAAGGGGAACCCTCTTACACTGTTGGTGGAAATGCAAATTGGTGCAGCCACTTTGGAAAACAGTGTGGAGATTCCTCAAAAAATTAAAAATAGAGCTACCCTATGACCCAGCAATTGCACGACTAGGTATTTACCCCAAAGATACAGATGTAGTGAAAAGAAGGGCCATATGCACCCCAATGTTCATAAGAGAAATGTCCACAATAACCAAACTGTGGAAAGAGCCAAGATGCCCTTCAACAGAAGAATGGATAAAGAAGATGTAATCCATATATACAATGGAATATTACTCAGCCATCAGAAAGGATGAATACCCAACTTTTGCATCAACATGGATGGGTCTGGAGGAGATTATGCTGAGTGAAATAAGTGAAGCAGAGAAAGTCAATTATCAGATGGTTTCACTTGTGGAACATAAGGAATAACATGAAGGACATTAGGAGGAAAGGAAAAGTGAATTGGGGCAAATCAGGGGGGAGATGAACCATGAGAGACTGAGCACTCTGAGAAACAAACTGAGAGTTCGAGAGGGGAGGAGTGGGGTGTGGGGGGGTAGGTGAGCCTGGTGGTGGGTATTAAGGAGAGCATGTATTGCATGGAGCACTGGGTGTTATACATAAACAATGAATCTTGGAACACTACATAAAAAACTAATGATGTACTTTATGGTGACTAACATAACACAAAAAAAAATTTAAAAAAGAATTATCATATGATTTCACTCATATGCGGAATTTAAGAAACAAAACAGAGGATCATAGGGAGAGGGAGGGAAAAAGTAAGATGAAATCAGAGAGGGAAACAAACTATAAGAGACACTTAACTATAGGAAACAGAGGGTTGCTGGAGGGGAGTTGGGTTGGGGGATGGGGTAACCAAGGTGATGGGCATTAAGGAAGGCACTTGATGTAATAAGCACTAGGTGTTATATGATGAATCACTGACCTCTACCTCTGAACTAAAAATATGCTATATGTTAATTAATTGAATTTAAATTAAACAATAAATAAATATTCTTATAAAGATGGGGAAAACAACAACAACAGCCAAACCTTCTCCAATTCTGTTGTTCAAGGAGACACTGCTTTGGGCAATATCCCCAATGTTCTTCCTTACTTGTTGGAAGTAAAATCCTTCCTTTCCTATTCTTTGTCTGTTTGGCAATCCAGTTTCAGGTAACAATTTCAGAGTTATAGGTGTTATGAAGGAAGTAAAGCAGAGGAAGAGAAAAGAGATCGCTGAGCCAGTGGATGAAATTTAGAAAGGGTGGTCAAGGAAGGCCTCTCTGAGAAGGTAACTTAGAAAGCAAACTATTTGTTGAATAACTGCAGGGATTAATGTAATTTTTTTCCTTTCTCTCATTTATGAAAAAGATAGATGGGCTTCCATCAATCAGAATTTGGGGGACAATAAAATACTTTAGAAAAACCTTAAATCAATGTTTAAAGATGACCCCGAATAACTGAATGACTCAAAATTTTCAAGTCCAAATAGTTTACTGAAAATTTTTCTTAGAGGACACAGGATAGTTTATGGGAAGAGAAAAATCCCAAGATCCCATTGTATCATCCCAGCGACTGGAAATATCCTTTCCCAAGGAGGGAGGGAGGAGGTCTTAAGAGACAGGGAGAATAGAGTGGAAAAGTATAATATACTTCTAATTGGAGTCTGAAGGAGAGAGACAAAGTATAATTGAGCAGTATTTTAAATAAAATATCTAAAAATTTTCCAGAGTGGATTAATTCAGTACTTAGATTCTGGAAGCCTGTGAAACCCCAAGAGAAGATAGGGGGGAAAATCCTCATGTAGATGCATTATGAACATTGGAGTGTTCATTGGTTATTACTTAATCACATGCCAAACTTAACTGCAAGGAATGAAAAGAAATATAGTCTAAATGGTGGATTAAAATGGGTACAGATTTTTTGTTTTTGTTTTTTTGCTAGTTTTCCCATCGGAAGGAGGAGGCAGTAAGAGACAAATGAGATTCCTTGTTTGTACTTATGGGCTCCATTGTGTCTTGGCAGGTTCCAGTTTACCCTCGATTTTCCCTGTATCACATCTAGCCTCCTTTCCCAACTGCCAGCCCTGCTGACCTGCAGTGACTTCAAACCCACCATCAGAAGCAGAGGTAAAAGGAGACTTCACCATATCCCACAATAAAATCTGTAATATATCTTTCACTCTATATCATTCTTACCATCCTTCTCTCTTAATCACACTATGATCGACAGTCTGTGTTTTGGATAACCATGGGACTAGGTAAAATTCTGGAGTTTTGTTACTGTACCAGAAGATGTGAATAGCTATTAGGGGTTAACAATTGGTTGCAATATCCAAGGAAGAAAAGTATAAAGAGTTTTCATAGTCCCCACTCATTGCAGTTTATTCATTTATGGTATTTTTCTGGTCTTTGTAGGAATGGAAGTGTTTAAATGTAAGCAAATTAATGTAAATGTAATAACTCAGGGGCACCTGGGTGGCTCAGTTGGTTAAGCATCCAATTCTTGGTTTTGGCTCAGGTCGCGATCTCAGGGTCTTGAGATCAAGCCTAAGTTGGGCTTGCACTCAGTGCACAATCTGCTTATGTTTCTTTCTCCCTCTCCCTCTCCCTTTGTCCCTCCCCACCTCTCTCAAATAAATAAATAAATAAATCTTTAAAAACAATGTAACAGCTTGATGAAGTCCCAAAAGTTCATTCTTGCTTTTGTTTCCTTTGCCTTTGGAGACATGTCTTTTTTTTTTTTTTTTAATTTATTTATTTATTTATTTGACAGAGAGAGAGATCAGATTACAGCTAGGCAGAGAGGCAGGCAGAGAGAGAGGAGGAAGCAGGCTCCCTGCCGAGCAGAGAGCCCGATGTGGGCCTCGATCCCAGGACCCTGGGATCATGACCTGAGCCGAAGGCAGCGGCTTTAACCCACTGAGCCACCCAGGCGCCCAACATGTCTTTTTTTTAAATAAAGATTTTTATTTATTTTATTTGACAGAGAGAGAGAGAGATCACAAGTAGGCAGATGGGCAGGCAGAGAGAGAAGGGGGGGGGAAGCAGGCCCTCCATTGAGCGGAGGGTCAGTTGCAAGGCTTGATCCCAGGACCCTGAGATCATGACCTGAGCCAAAGGCAGAGACTTAACACACTGAGCCACCCAGGCACTCCTGGAGACATGTCTTAAAAGAAGTTGCGGTGGCTGATGTCTAAGAGGTTACTGCCTATGTTCTCCTCTAGGATTTTGATAGATTCCTGCCTCATGTTGAGATCTTTTATCCATTTCGAGTTTATCTTTGTGTATGGTGTAAGAGAATGGTCGAGTTTCATTCTTCTATACATAGCTGTCCAATTTTCCCAGCCCATTTATTGAAGAGACTGTCTTTTTTCCACTGGATATTTTGTCCAGCTTTGTCGAAGATTATTTGACCATAGAATTAAGGGTCCATATCTGGACTCTCTAGTCTGTTCCATTGGTCTATGTGTCTGTTTTTGTGCCAGTACCATGCCGTCTTGGTGATCTCAGCTTTGTAGTAAAGCTTGAAATCAGGCAACGTGATGCCCCCAGCTTTGTTTTTCTTCTTCAACATTTCCTTAGCAATTCGGGGTCTTTTCTGGTTCCATACAAATTTTAGGATTGTTTGTTCAAGCACTTTGAAAAATGCTGGTGGAATTTTGATTGGGATGGCATTGAAAACCTCCATGATAAAGGATGAATATCCAACTCTGCAGGCAGCCTGCTTCCCCCTCTCTCTGCCTGCCTCTCTGTCTACTTGTGATCTCTCTCTGTCAAATAAATAAATAAAATCTTTAAAGAAAAAAAGGAGAGCATGTATTGCATGGAGCACTGGGTGTGGTGCCTAAACAATGAATCTTGGAACTCTGAAAAAATAAAATAAAATTTAAAAAATGTAGCAGCTTGGCAGACATGGTAAGATCAAAATAGCATGGTCAGCTGAATTATGCTAAAGGGCTCCAGATTTTTTTTAAAGATTTTTATTTATTTATTTGACAGAGAGAGAGAGAGAGATCACAAGTAGGCAGAGAGGCAAGCGGAGAGAGAGGAGGAAGCAGGCTCCCTGCTGAGCAGGGAGCCGGATGTGGGCCTCGATCCAAGGACCCTGAGATCATGACCCGAGCCGAAGGCAGAGGCTTTAACCCACTGAGCCACCCAGGGGCCCCAGATTTTTTAAAAAATTATTCTCAACCTCTCTCTTTTTCTTACAACCTACATTGACTCCATAGCAATCTGCCTTCAGTATAGATGCACTACATGGATGCATAATTTTCTTCATTTCCACTGTTACCAAAAATCACCAATATTTCTTGAATGGAGGGTGTCAGTAGTTATCCAATCCATTTCCTTCCTTCTGCTTTTGCTCCTTTACATTCCTTTCTTTTTTCTCCCACATAAGACCCAGGGCCATCTTTTAAAAACATAAACTGAAATGTGTTTTTCTTCCACTCTTCAGTGGTTTTCCAGTGTCCAAAGAATAAAAGTCAAACCTCAGGGCTTTTAAGGCTGTGCATGATCTGGCTCTTTTCCACTTCTCATGTTATCTTTTGCCAATTTCTCCCACCACTCTCCAACATGTTGGTCTTGTTTAAGTTTTCTAAATTCCTCAAGGTCCCTTTAAAACCAGAGCCTTTGCTCACACTGGAATGTTCTTTTCTCCTCCAATATCTTCTAATGAGTCTATACTAATCTTTCAGGTTTCTGTTCAAATACTGCATCACAGAAGCCTTTCCTGATGGGTTTCTCTGTTATATGCACTCATATATATGACCCTAAACTTTCCTTTCTTAATGCATAATGGAAAACAACTGTTTTGTTTATGTGTGTCTGTGTGTATATACCTCTTTCCAAACACAAAACATGTATTTTTCTAAATGACTTTTGTCTGTAGAGTGTGTCTGTCTATGTGTTTTTGTTTTCCTACAAAATTTGTATCATAGTTCCTATTAAATTTTGTAGGCCATTTTGTTCATTTTATTATTAAATATGAAAAATTTTGCTGTATTTAATTGCTCATTAGTCTAGCTCCAACTTTCCACTCTCTAACTCCTCTAAGGCAAAGGAGATCCATGCTATCTGTATGCATCATCTCCATCTCTATCACCCAGAGAAAATAGAATTAAGCATGAGAGTTACTCATTGATAATAGGCACAATGCATTATCTTTTTACCATGACATCACGTAACTGAATTCATGAATCTAAAAATTGCACCTGTCTCAGAATAAAACGCATAGGTGGAAAATGACATTTTCA
Source organism: Ailurus styani (assembly GCA_002007465.1). Lineage (NCBI taxonomy): Eukaryota > Metazoa > Chordata > Mammalia > Carnivora > Ailuridae > Ailurus > Ailurus styani. Next base: position 838,705 of record LNAC01000428.1, read on the forward strand.
TCGCTGTCATGGAACATCAGTGAGATAACCATGAATCATCATAGATCCCAGTGAATCACCATGCAACCACCAGTAATGGGTTACTATGGACCATAAACATAAATAATTATGGAATCACCATGAAATTACTTTGGATCAACATGAATCACATTGAGGAGATCCAGGGATCACCATATGCACCACTGAGTAATAGCTTTTGTATAAAAATGCCTGAAAATATCAGGAAATGAGGGGGGGCGAATGTCTCTTTCAACCTCAAATTTATTCTCCTCTCTTTCTTTCCTCTCAACATACAAAGTAACATTGTTCACAAGGCAGGGATAATGTCTTGTCCATCTTCTTATACCTAGCACACATTACAGGCCTGCCAATATGTATTTTTTGGAGGGAAAAAGAATATAAACAGGAATGGAGATATCCAGAAGTGTCAGTCTTGAAATTCTGGAACCATTGTGAGTTCTTGAGCAAAGGAGAGATGAAATGGAAAAGGCATTGAGTCAATGGTATGTCTCGCTAAGATTTTTGGGAATGGACTGGGTGGAGGTTCTTCAACATGAGGTGTGGTGTTGTGACGATTAGGTCGCTGTGTGTGGTAAGGGAGTGATTTTCTTTGCTGGATGGAGACAAGTGTGGAATGATGAGCAGGGATGGATAAATAGGCAGTTTTTTTTAGATCCAGAATGGAAGACACCATAATACCCAAAGAAGTACAAAGGCTAAAATCTTTGCATATAATATTGAGTCAGTTTCACTCTTCTATGCTTCAACTAAAGATTTAAACCCTTTATAACTGGCCCTTAAAAATCTCTTACTTTGTCCTCTGCAATGCCCCTGTACACAACCAGGGTCTTAGCCTCTCCCACTGCCTCTCCAAATGCTTTCTATATACAAAGAGAGGCAGAAGAATGCAGTAGTTAAAATCTCTGGACTCAAGTAGATCCAATCACCTTGTTGAGTGATTCTGAATAAGTCACATCAACTAGTTAAAGCTCAAATAAAACTAGGATAATAACTGCCTCAGTAAGTAATCTACATTCATTCATGGAACAAATATTTATAGAGCACCTGCTATTTGCTAAACACTGTTCTAGGCAATGGGAGTACATCAATGAACAAAATACACAAAGACGTTGTCCTTTTGGAACTTATGTTCCAATGGAGAGCCGGAGTGGAAGAAGACAAACAGGCAGGACTTACAGTAGTGAAGTACGAACCAGAGAACATAGCCCATAGAAAGTCCCCAGGAGTTGTGTGTAAGCATTTCTATTCAAGGCTACTGCCCCACCTCCAAAAAATCTTTCTCAGATAATACCAGCTTCATTCTCGATTATTTAAATTTGGATATTGTTTAGAGAAAACCTCAGTGCTCTAAGTACATGCAAGTTTACCACTTTATCCCAAATGGTCTCATGAAACTATGCCCAGTATTTGAATTCAAAGATGCTTACTTGAGCAAGTTCCAGAGCTTCTCTGAAATGCAACTTCTTTTTCTTTAAATAGAAAAAATATACTACTAATAAACTCTGCAAGTATTCTCCCTTTTAATTACTTAAATTGTTTCTTTTTTTCTACTCTCTTTCTTCCCCTTGAAAATCTTGTTTATTTTATTGTTCTTTTCAAAGAACTATTTTTTTTGATAGGTTGATCTCTGTTTTTTTTTTTTTTTGCTTTATCAATTTCTCTTTACCTCTACAATGACTTCTTATTATTTCTTTGAGCTTATTTTGCTGTTCTTTCTCTAAATCCTAGGTTGGTCATCTAGATTTAGAACCTTCCTTCTTTTCTATGAAATATGTTTAAGGCTAAATCTTTAGCTTGGGTACCACTTTAGCCCCCTTCCACACATTTTTCTTTCAGTATAGAGCAACGTCTTAAATATGTGTCTTGTGTTTTCCATTGTGACTTTTTTCTTTAACCCATGACTTAAAGAAGTACGGTTTTACTTTCCAAATATATTAGGTGTTTTTGGGAAGAGAAAGAAAAGATTTTCCCCCTTTATTTCTTAATTTATAGCATTACAGTCAGGGAACTGTCAGTGTGATGTGGTCAGTGTGATGTGTTTTCCTTGGTATTTGTTGAGCTTACTTTTTGCCTTAATTTATAGATAATTATTATAAATGTTACATTGTTACATGCATGTTTGAAATCAAAGTGATCTAGGTATTTACGCAAAGGATACAAAAATACTGATTTTAAGGGACACATGCAACCCTATTTTATAGCAGCATTATCAACAGTAGCCAAATTATGCAAAGAGCCCAATTGTCCATCAACTAATGAATGGATAAAGAAGTTGTGATACACGCACACGCGTGCACACACACACACACACACACACACACACACAAAATGGAATATTATTCAGCCATAAAAAACAAAATCTTGCCATTTGCAATGAAATGGATGGAGCTAGAGTGTATCATACTAAGTGAAATAAGTCTGACAAAGACAAGTACCATATGATTTCACTTATATGTAGATTTTAAGAAACAAAACAGATGAACATAGGGGAAACAACAGAGAGAGAGCCATAAAACAGAGTCTTAACTATAGAGAACAAACTGAGGGTTGATGAAGGGAGGTGGGCGTGGGATGGGTTAAATGGGTGATGGGTATTAAGGAATGCATTTGTGATGAGCATTGGGTGTTATATGTAAGTGGTGAGTCACTAAATTCTCTTCCTTAAGCTAATATTACACTCTATGTTAACTAAAATTTAAATGAAAACTTAAACAAGTACTTTCTTATTATTTGGATGCAGAATTACATATCATATATATATACATATATACATATATTTGTATGTGTATGTGTATACATATGTGTATATAGTATATGTGTATATATATGTATATATGTATCTTGTTCATTGTATTACTCAAAACTTTTATAGCCTGATCATTTTGTCCGTTTGATCTATCAGTTTCTTAGAGAGTTGTAATAAAGTCTCTTAGTGTATTGGTGGATTTTTTGTTTCTCCTTTTAATTTTGTCAATTTATGTTTTACATATTTTGACTCTTTGTTTAGAGGCTCATGCTTTGTAGAAATTGGTTAAAATAATTTGTCCTCTGACTCCCTTTCTTTCTCTCCAAGTCTCTCAGTCCACCTACGGACTTATAGTCCACAAGAGGAACTTTCACTATTTCTCTGCCTGTCCCCCTCAACCTTCTTCCCAATTTCTCTCTAATTCATGCTTGGTCTGTGAGAGTGTCTCACCTAAGATTTGAGCGTTTTTCCACAGGAGAACAAGAAAGGGATATACAGTACGATGACAAGAGGAACCAAGGTGTGTCAGAGAAAGGTAAGGGAGAGACATGGAGGTGTAGTTGAAAGGAGTGAGATGCGTTCTGACCTGAACCAGGTCAAGAGGGGAGAAGGTAAGATGGAGGGTCCAGGGACCAAAGGAGGGCAGACAATTCCTGGCTGGCTTGTAAGTAGTATTTAGACAGGGAAAATGATGTATAATTTCAAAATTTATTTATTGATTGATTTTTAATTCCAGTATAATTAACATACAATGCTATATTAGTTACAGGTGTACAATATAGTGATTCAACAATTCTATACATTACTCAGTGCTTATCATAAGTGTACTCTTAATCCCCTTCACCTAGTTGACCTATCCCTGCCCCCACCCACCTTTTCTCTGGAAATGCAGATAAAAAATTGCTCCTCTTTATGGCTTCTCATTAGATTCCAAATCCTGTGCCAGTGTCTGTAAGTGTGTGTGTCCTTGAATAACATCCACTGATGTGTGAGGCAAGTGCACTATCCCCACTTTGCTGATGAAGTCATCGAGGCTCAGAGAGCTGGAGTTGAAATCAGCTCTGCCTACCTTGACATCCCAATAACAAATTTTAAAAATGGAAAGAGTAAAAGATAAGAATCAGAGATAATTAAATAAGAAAAGCTTTGTGGGGAGGTGAGAGGAGGGATGGGAGATAGCAAATATTCAAACAGCGTTAACCATAAAAGAAAAGATGGACAAATCAGAAAATGCAAATATCTTGAGTGTGGTCTCAACTTCAGAGTAGCTACATTCTTATGGGGGAAGCCTTAGAGCACAATTGTGCAACATTGACAGAGCTCTGGCCCTGGCAGGAAGCAGGGTTGGGGTGTACAGGGCAGACTCGGACAGCTCCTGTTTGCCCCAGGACAATTCCTCAGAGAAAGGGGCAGCTGTGAGTTATCCAGGTAATTGGGGATTGGGTAAATTACCTAGTTAAAGGGATCTGGGGAAGACAATGACAATATACACTATACATGTCCATTTGTAAAAAGATCATTTAATGAGCGTAGCCAGGCTTCTACTTCTGGGAAGGTGAAGTAGGTGTATTTTTCCCAAATCTCTCTGCTAACTAAAACCTATGCTCTAAATATTACGTATAAACAATCATAAGAAGATTCTGTAAGGTGGAGATAAGACAGACCAGCTAAGGACCTGGGTCCCCCCCAAATTCACTGTTATGAATTCTGGTTTTGTTTTGTTCTGCCTTATATATCCAAAATTGGACACTAGAAAAGCCAGCAACTCCAAAATCCAATGGGCACAGACCAAAAAAAATGCCCCCCAAAAGTCTGCTCTCTACTGAAGGACCAGGAAAGGGGCAGCCAAGAAAGCAAGACAGACTATTAGACAATATGCTCTCTACAAAGAAACTACAACCCCACCTTTACCTTGGCCCTCAAAGGCTGAGTGAAGAGCCTAGACTTCCACTTTTGCCACACTGTTAAAATGTATACCCTCCCCAGCTTGTTTGCACTTGGGAGGCATCAGAGAAGGCTGGGAGGGGACCAGGACTTCCATCCCTGGAGGGTGTAATAAACACCTCTCCTCCCGCACAGTGTCACTTGAGACCAAGGGAGAACTTGAAGTTCTAATCCTACCCAGTGTTAATGCAGTGTTCCTCCCTGTCCTTGCTGGGGTGGCATCAGATGAGGCTTAGCAGAGAGTGAAGACTTTCATGACTTCTCAATAGTAGCAATCCCTCTTCCAACCCCCTTCAAAAGGTGTCAGTGGAGGCCACATACAGAGCAGTAATGAGGTGTCCCTCCCCTTATCCAGGATGGAATTAACAGAGACCTACTGGGGAACCTAATCTTCTACTCCCACCCGGTTGTAATGAGTCCCTTCTCCTCCTTCTCCACGACCCTTTCCCCAGTGTCATGGGAGGCTGAGTGGAAAACCTGGACTTAAACTTCCACCCCGGTGTCAGAGGTGGCCTTCTAAAATACAAGATTTAAATAAGATCTTGTGTCTTATAACACAATGAACAAAATGTCCAAGTTTTAAGTGAAAATCATGTCTTACCAAGAACAAGGGAGATATTATATTGTCTCTAAGTGAGACAATCACCAACACTGAGAGGACACAGGTGTCAAATGATCTGATAAGAATTTTGAAACAGCTGTCATAAAAATTCTTCAACAAGCAGTTACACATACTCTTGAAACAAATGAAAAAATATAGCTTCAGGAAAGAAATAGGAAGACTAAAAAAAGAAATAAAGATATAAAGAAGAACTAAATGAAAAATTTAGAAGCCCCCCCCCAATACAACCACATCAAAGAAAACTCAATGGATGGGTCTAATAGCAAAATGGAGAGGACAGAGGAAAGAATCAGTGAACTTAAACAATAAAAACTATGCAATCTCAACAGCAAAGAGAAAATAGCCTGGGAAAAAATGAACAGAACCTCAGGTACCTGTGGGACAAGAAGAGATCTAACATTTGTATCATCCAAGTCCCAGAAGCTGAGAGTTGGCAGGAGGGCTGAAAAGTATTAAAAAAATAATGACTAAAAATTTCCAGTATTTAGCAAAAATCTACATAAAAACCATAAACCTATAAGTTGAAAAAGCTGACTGAAACTCAAATGGATTAAACCCAAAGAAATTTATGCAAAGGTATATCAAAGCCTGTCTTCTGAAAACCAAAGACAGATTTGATCTTGAAAATAGTCAGAGAGAAATGACACATTATTGAAGGGGAATTAAAGACATTCACAGATGAAGGAAAACAAAGAGGATTTGTTACCAGAAGACCTACCCTAAAAGAATGGCTAAAGGAAGTTCTTGAAACAAAAAGGAAATGAAAAAGGGCTTTTGGAAGACCAAGAAGTCAGAAAGAACACAGAGATAAAAATATAGGTAAGCACAATACATTTCTTTCTCCTCTTGAGTTTCGTTTGATGGTTGAAGCAAAAATTATAATACTTTTTAGTGTGGTTCTCAATGAATATAGAGAAAATATTTAACACAATTATATTATAAAAGGGCCAGGGTAAAAGAACAAAAGGAGATAAAGCTTCTATAATTCATTCAAAATGTTAATACCAGTTGACTTTGATAAGATATATCAATAACATGCTATATAATAATATATTAAGAAATTATATAAAGTATATAATTAATTATAATTATATATTATATATTATAAAGTCTTTGCATATAATATATAAATGTGTATTTACAATATAATTTGAAAAAGTAATTTCAAATATAATTATATAAGTAGGTTGAAAATAAAAGGATAAAAAGATAAAATGCAAACATTAATCAAAAGAAAGCTGGAGTGCCTATCTTAATATTAGACACATTATAGAGCAAAGCAAATTACCAAGGACATTACATAAAGATAAAAGGGTCAATCTCCTAAGAACTAGTCATCCGAAATGTGTATATACCAGACAACAAATATATGAAGCAAAAACTGACAGAACTGAGAGGAAAAATAGACAAAACCACAATTATGTTTGGAGACTTGAACAGTTCTCCATCAGTAATTGATAGAATTAGATAGGATGATTAACTACCTCAAAAAACTACAGTAAAGATTTAGGGAAAGAATGCCTCAGAACCCCTCAGTTGTCACCAGTAGGATACGCAGAGTCAATCATAATAGACATAATCTCTGACTCTACTTAGGTCTAGTTAGGAGCTTAGGTCTAGTGAGGAAGACAGGTAATTACAGAGTCATGCTCAAGCATAGGTAAGTGGAGTAAAAAGAAAATTCACGGTCCTAGAGGCACCTGTGCGGCTCAGTTGGTTAAGGGTCTGCCTTGGGCTCGGGTCATGATCCCAGGGTCCTGAAAAAGTCTTCTTTTTGAGGAAGCATCATTTAAGCCAAGCTATGAAGAGTAAGTAGAAACTCTCCAAGTGAAGAAATGGATAAAAGTGCTTTAAGGAGAGGGAATAGTAGTATTCAGCTATCCAAGATTCGAGGAAACTTGCTCATCAAAAATAATAGTAAATCTGAATGTTAAAACTTGTCTTTGTCTCAAACAGCAAGACTTCCCATTGATTCTAGGGTTTTCTATGTTAAATATACCTCAGAGGAAGATTAATCATATCTATCAATTATTTGATGCTTATTACATGCCAAGTGTGATACTAAGCACTTCATATGCAATGTAGTTATTACCACAAGCTGTGATAGAGGCATTTTTATGAATTCAATTTTAGAAAAGGAAAACTGAGGTTGAAAAATGTTAGTTTTGCCTAAGGTCAAAGTGCTAGAAAATGGTGGCTCTGGGGTTCAAACCTGTCTGCCTCTGGCTTAGCTGCCTGGCCTGCTGTGTTGGACTGAGCCACGTAATTTTCATATTGAATAGGGGACATGTTATCTTCTGTTATGGACTGAATGTGTCCCCTCCAAACTCATATGTTGAAATCCTAACCTTCAATGTGACAGTATTTGGACATGGGGGACTTTGGGAGGAAATTAGATCATGGACACTTCATGAATGTGATTAATGCCTTTATGAAAAAAGCCCCAGAGTGTTCTCTTTCTCTCTCTTCCTGCTATGTGAGGGTACAACTGGAAATTAGCACTCTACAGCCCAGAAGAGGGCTCTCATCAGAAGCCAAATATGCTGGCACTCTGGCCTTGGACTTCCAGTATCCAGAACTGTGAGAAAAACATTTCTGATATCTTTGTATTTGGTTATACCAGCCTGAACTGACTAAAACACCTACACCTCAAAAATATGTCACTTGCCTTAGAAAACGGTCTAAACCAAGTCATATCCTCCAGAGATTTTTCTTCACGTTTGGAGTCTGGCAGATGATGAGATACTCATGATTGTTGAACCAAAAGAAACACTCTTGCTTTGCCTTGCCAGTGAGGTGATACAGGAGTGGATTATCTATGTGTCTTTGTCCTTTAGAATTGCCATTGACATAACCAAGGCTGTGACATAACCACCATCTGGGGGGTGGGAGGGTAGGGATAGGGTGGATGGGTTATGGACATTGGGGAGGGTTTGTGCTTTGGTGAATGCTGTGAAAGATGTAAGCCTGATGATTCACAGACCTGTACCCCTGGGGCAAAGAATAAATAAATAAATAAATAAATAAATAAATAAATAAATAAATACATCTTAAAAAAAAGAAAAAAAAATGTGCAGTGTAGATGTGATCTTTGTAAATTGGTCCCACCTTAGGAAAGAATTAGATGGAATCCTGAAATATATTTATTTAGCAATTCATGCTCAAAAGATTGTATAATATATAATAAAAATTACACTTAAGGACACCAATGAGTCACTTTAATGGGCCTTTTTATTAACCTGAGAACTACAGGTAAGTGTAAGGTCCCCTTTATCATAAAAGAAGTCTTTCCATGAAGGATTCTGAGCTTATTAAAAATAAAATTTTACACTGTATTATCCATAGGAGCTATCTTCATAGCGATTACATGTAAGCAGAAAGGGAAGAAGAGAAAAGCAGATGAAGTGAAAATGAAGAGAGAGAATTAGGGAAAGAGGAAATGGGGAAAATCAAAAAGAAGACAGGAACCTCAATTCTACCCCACTAGGCCTGTATCCTCTACCCTACACCAACGTAGCTGGTAATAAGCAAATCTTCACTCATTTTCCCCATTTGTTGCTGTTGATCCTTTCATCTAAAAAAGAAAAGGGGTAGGGTTGAGAGTATCAAAGGAAAAAACACAGTAGCATCTAGAGAAATCCTCCAAATCTATAAGGGCTGATTTTAAAAGTGAGTACTCCAAGACTCAAATGGTAGGCCGGGAGTGCTTGCTTCTGTGTGATCTAACTCCCCGCCCCCATCCCTACATCAACAGGTTGTCCCACTAGGGCTCCTTGGACAACTTTGCCCCAGCAGAGTACTCATACCTTTCCCCATCTAATCAAAGGTTCTTTCTACTCCAAAAATCACACCTTTAGGAGTCCCAGTTTTACTGCTTATCTCTCTTCCTCATAGTGTCTGCTTGGTATTTGCTACACAAGCAATCAACGGTATTGCCATGTGAGAAGTGGGAGAGCAGTCTATATATAAATTGGAAGTAATAGGTTTCTTACTTAGATATTCCAGTAATTTAGTCTCTTTCAGGTGTTCACAGCTTAGTTTTACCACCTTTAAGTTGGCTTTCTGCTGTTTTAACCAGGGCCTTTGAGGGGAACCTGGGTGGCTCAGTGGGTTAAAGCCTCTGTCTTTGGCTCAGGTCATGATTGCAGGGTCCTGGGTCATGATCTCAGGGTCCTAGGATCGAGTCCCGCATTGGGTTCTCTGCTAAGCAGGGGGCCTTCTTCCTCCTTTCTCTCTGCCTGTGTCTCTGCCTACATGTAATCAGATCTCTTTCTGTGTCAAATAAATAAATAAAATCTTAAAAAAAAAAACCAAACAAACAGCCCCCGCCTCCAAAAACCAGGACCTTTGAGGTCATTTCAATTTTGCTTCTATCCCCATTTGTAAGCAAGCTATTTCTATTAGTTTTTTGGGACACTGTGGAGAAATAGGTCTTTCTCAGAGTTTCTCATTGATTTATGCCTCTTACTAAAACTTTCTCATGGAAACCACCTGAATTAAAGTCTGCATGACTTTAAATTAAAATCCAAATTACATGAGGATTACTCCCGGGGTTCTCAATTCCAGCAACACTTTAGGAACACCTGGGGAGCTTCTAAGACATACCAGTGCCTAGGGTCTATCCCAAACCAATTACATCAGAATCTCTAGAAGTAGGATAGTAGTTTTAAAGCGCCCCAGGGGATTCTCAGGTGCAGCCACTGCACTTGTTCAATTTAGAACCACTGAACTTCAAGCAGAAAATCCTCTTAATTAACATCTACTTTATTCTAAGCACATTAGCTCCAATTAGCACCACTTGCATCCCATTTCTGATCTTGTATATTTTCCAGTTCTTTCTTTTTTTTGCAAATCACCTCCATTCATCTGACAAGCACAGAATTTCTTCAGTGTGGTAGATGACTTTGTTTTAGTCAATTCACAAGTGTATTTTGAATAAGTTTTATTTTTCTATACAAACTCTGCAATTTTGATGGAAAAATCACTTTGTGCAAACTTATTAAAATAATCAGATGACATATTTGAATATATATCTATTATTATTTGAATTTCCTTTGCTTGTTTTCAGCAATATTAGGTTGAACAAGAAACCACTTCTAGTACAGCACACTTTTCTTAACATTCTGGATGTTATGTAATGAATACTTTTTAAAACATTCATGACTAAACTGGTAAAAATAAAAAAACTGAACTGGTAAAAATCGAAGAATTCCTTGTAGGACAGAAATGTCAATCAAATGATCAAACATTCTAAAAGACTGGGTGAAACACTAGAACTAAAGTTTACCATAGTGATGTCTGCTGATCCCTGCTGGTTTAGTGTGGATTTTAATGGATTATGTATTCTGGGGGATAGGAGTCTGGGACTACCAACAGGTGAGGGGTAAGATCTAAACAACACAGAGCCAAAACCCAAGAAGGGCAGAACCTTTTCTGGTTCTAGTAAAGCAGAGAAATATCTGATCTGCAGATTGAAATGGTGAGGCTGGAAGCTTGTCCAAATCTGGCTCTGGGTGTCTAGCATCATTTTACTACTTCTCTGTCTTTAAAAAACTTCCACCCAGAGATTCAGGTTAAAGTGGCCCAGAATTGGTATGTCTCTCAAGTAACTGGAAGAAATACATCCACGTATTTTTCTTTTGGAAGATTTTATTTATTTATTTATTTATTTATTTATTTATTTATTTATTTATTTATTATTTTTTAAAGTAAACCTTTATTTTTAAGTAGACACAGTAGAGCTCAAACTCATGACTGGGAGATCAAGAGTCACATATTCTACCAACTGTGCCAGACAGACACCCCCTGTGAAAGATTCTAACTCTGACCTTGAAGAATTACCACAAATAAAATCCCAAGGGAGAAATCCCAAGGAAGCTCAGACAAAATTAAAAGATAGGAACTACTTCTGGTGTATTAGCATTAATTACTACAATACCTGTTAGTGTAACAAAATTTTTAAAAATTTTTGAAAAGTAACTTTCTTTAAGGGGAACCCTCCTACATTGTTGATGGGAATGCAAGCTGGTGCAGCCACTCTGGAAAACAGTATGGAGGTTCCTCAAAAAGTTGAAAATAGAGCTACCCTACGACCCAGCAATTGCACTATGGGTATTTACCCTAAAGATACAAATGTAGTGATCTGAAGGGCCACGTGCACCCAAATGTTTATAGCAGCAATGTCCACAATAGTCAAACTATGGAAAGAGCCTAGATGTCCATCAACAGATGAATGGATAAAGAAAATGTGGTATATATATATACAACAGAATACTATGCAGCCATCAAAAGAAATGAAATCTTGCCATTTGCAATGACGTGGATGGAACTAGAGGGTATTATGCTAAGTGAAATAAGTCAATCAGAGAAAGGCAATTATCAAATGATTTCTCTGATATGAGGAATTTGAGGGGTAGGACAGGGGGTCATGGGGCGTAGGAAGGGAAAAAATGAAACAAGATGGGAGACAAGGAGACAAATCATAAGAGACTCTTAATCTCATGAAACAAACTGAGGGTTACTGGGGGGTGGGAGAGTAGGGATAGGGTGATGGGTTATGGACATTGGGGAGGGTTTGTGCTATGGTGAGTGCTGTGAAAGGTGTAAGCCTGATGATTCACAGACCTATACTCCTGGGGCAAATAATAAATAAATAAATAAATAAATAAATAAATAAATAAATAATAAAAAGTAGCTTTCTTTTCTCTGAGTTTTTTTTTTTTAATTAGAAACAGACGTTGAATGTTTGAAATGAACTGGAAATTTGAAAATATTCTCTACGCTTTTTACTGGTATGACATAAACTATTCCTTGCATTTCCTTCCTAGTTATTTTCCTCATCTGATCATAGTTCACGTAATAAAAATAGTGTGAGATTTGTGAGAGATTTTTTTTGTTTATTATTTTCCCTTAAAATGCTGGACTTACATTAGAAGCAATATTAAGATGCTTAAATATCACTTTCTTTGAATAGTAGTTACTATGTGGAGGGCACTTATTCTAAGCACTCTACACACATTGACTTATTTAGTACTCATAATAATCAAATAGTTTATTTTTATTATCCCTGTCATATACACGCAAAAAAGGAAGCACAAAGGGGTTAAGCAAGTTGCCCAAAATCATATAGCTATTAAGTCTTCAGACTTAGGCTGTTAGTTCCAGAATTTCACTCTTGACCTCTATGCTATACAGCATCTCAAGAAGTTCTTCCATGACTACAATGTAAATTAGGAGTCCTTCCACTTCTTTGATAGCACTGTTCATTTTTGCCTGAACGTTAGTACAATTTAAAATTAATTAATTAGTTTAACGTCTGTCTCCTTCTCCAGTCTCTTTCCCTTTGAGAGCAGATACCATTTCATGCCATTTCCCTAGATGGCTGGTACACAGAAGGTGCTCAATAAATGGCTGAGCAAGTGAATGCAGGAAACTTAGATAAAAGAGAATGAGGAAAAATGTTTCCTTCATGGAGTAATGTCTCCATCTTGTGGAATTTTAGAATATTGCCATCCAAAAACATTTAAATAAGATTGGGTTTTCCCAGAATTGATTCTCAAATGCTATTTCCCAGACTTGCGCTATATGTACTTGCACACATAATCTGTAAAAATTTTTTAATACCAATATGTTAAGAAGAGTTACTTCCCTGAGCTACCAATTACGGGCAACTCATTTTATTAAGTTAGCAAATCTTGCTATTCAAACAAGAAATGAACAAAAAGAAAGTGCTTAGGCCGGGCTGATTATAAATGCAGGTTATACAAACAAAGTCGTTCCCTCCTCTCGCGCCCCTTTATCTAGGTGCCACTGGGCTTTTCTGACGCTAAACTACAAATGAGGTGAAAGGCTGGAAGTCTAACACATCAGCGGAGCCGCTCCTTCCCCACGATTCTATGGTTCTCAGGTTACTCTCCCCACTGAGAACTCTATGGTTCCGGGGTTCCGGAACTCTATGGTTCCGGGGCGGGCTGGGAGGCCAGAGTTTGAAAGCCGAGGCGGGAAGATGGTGGCTGCACCTGTCACCAGGCCCGGTTTCTCCGGAGCGGGAGGACGCTGGGACTGTGGCTGTCCCTGAATCGCCGAGAAGAATTCGCGATGAATCTTCCACGCTGGAGTGGGAAACGGCGGCGTTCAGCATCAAGCTCGGACTCCTTCTCGGCAAGCGGCGGTGACGGCAGTGACAGTCTCCTGCTCCCCTCGAGGCCCGTGCTGAGTCCGCCCCCGGGCCTGGGACGCAGCTTGAATGACCGCGGCCGCCCGCTGGCCGCAGCTGCAGGTACTCCCGGGCACTCGGGGGGCCGCGGGCGAGGTGGGCAGCTCTGCCCAGCCACGTGTGGGGAGGTGTAGTTTCAGCCCACAGCTTGTGTGTTTGCACAGCCCACTGGACTTCTACTTCCCTTCTCATTTTGTGACCCTGGCCTAGCGTGGCAGGTCACTTTCTGTTAGGACATGGACGTGCGGGTTGGGCGACAGCCTGGTAATGATACCCAAGTGGTTTGTGGGTCTTTCGACCTTTACAGAAACAACTTTCTAGTTGGCCAAATCTAATCACCTATCGGAGGCTCACGCCTCATAGCGCCCAGTACTCCTTACAGATTCTTATACTGGAAGTGCTTTATGTGAGGAAATGCTTTATATAGCCTCAGTCCAACACATAGGAATTCCATAACACAGAGGAAGGCTAACTGTTGAAGTCACATATTAGAATTAGGTTCAACTATTATTATTTTTTTTTTTCTTTCCTGAAAGGGGAATGCAAGCAAACAATTCCTGACGATCAAACAGAGAAGTTGCTGTTGGCAAACTGGGGACTTCCTGTAGCGGTTCTGGAGAAATATCACAGTTTTGGTGTAAAAAAGATGTTTGAATGGCAGGCAGAGTGCCTTTTGCTTGGACAAGTCCTGGAAGGAAAGAATTTAGTCTACTCAGGTATTCAAATTTGTGCACATTAATTTCTGTACTACTTTATGATATGAATAGAAAGGATACCCTTGAGGTAGTTATGAAGTAGTTTAAAAGGTGAATGAAACAGTGCTTTATAACTAGAGAAAGTCTTAAAATATGAAAAGTGGGTCTCATCATATGCATATTTAAATTATGCAAATTCCATTATATTGGTGAGGATGAGGAGTGAAAAAGCAGACAATTTAAAGAGAGCTATTCTGCTTGCTTTTCCTCTCAAAAAACATGTTCCAGGATGCAAGTGCAAGAGAAATGCAAATCTGCTCTTTCTGGTTGATCTCAGTTGCTTTACAGTGTGTGAATATTATACATTATGTATTTATAAATGGACCTGCTTGTACAGGGTTGTATACACAAAACCACATGTAATTTACCGAACAGAAGACATATACAGGCTTTCAGGGGCAGCTCTGACATTCATACTTTTTAACCATTTTACTCACTGACTTTAGAACTTACCATTTGATGAGATGTCCTTTCTTTGTGTCAGTTTTTTTCTGAAGTTTTGAGTCATCCAGATTTTTCATTATGGCTTCAGCAGATAGTTATTACGTGTAAGTTCAGGCTGTGGAGTCAGATTGGTTGGGTTTGAAAATTGTTACAGTTAATGCCTGTGGTAATTAACAGCATATTAATAAAAAACATGAGAGAATGCTTAGAAGAGTTGTTGGCATATAGAAAGTACACCATAAATGCTAACCGGTGGCAGTGGTAGAATGGCCTGACCATTTCAACTGCTTAAACCAAAACTTGAGTATCATTCATATTTCTGGTCACCAGCTTACATCAATTAATCACCATGTCTAGTGTGTGTTATCTCAAATATCTTGTGTGTGTGTTTTTTAAAGATTTATTTATTTAAGAGAGCGCGCACACATGAGGGCGTGAGTGTGCGGGGAGGGGCAGAAGAAGGGGAAGTGGGGAGAGAAAAAGACTCCTCCCTGAGTGTGGAGCCTGACAGGTCCTCAGGCTCACAACCCTGAGATCATGACCTGAGTGGAAATCAAGAGTCAGATGCTCCACCGACTGAGCCACACAAATATCTTGATTCTGACTACTCTCTGTTTTTAGGTACACTACCTAGTTCACTATCCTCTTTCTTGTAGATCGTGCTCATCTTCTAGGTTATGCAATAGCCTTACAGCTAGTTTATATTTTCTCTCTGGTTTTGTTCTGCCCTGTGTGCAAAATGGTCTTTATAAAGTACAAATATTATCTAGCCACTCCTTTTTATAAAACTCACTAGTCAGGGCACCTGGGTGGCTCAGTGGGTTAAAGCCTCTGCCTTCGGCTCAGGTCATGATCTCAGGGTCCTGGGATCGAGGCCCGCATTGGGCTCTCTGCTCGGCAGAGAGCCTGCTTCCTCCTCTCTCTCTCTGCCTGCCTCTCTCCCTACTGTGATCTCTCTCTCTCTGTCAAATAAATAAATAAAAAATCTTTAAAAAAAAAAAAAAACCTCACTAGTCACTCTACGTTGCTTTCAGGATAAATTCTAAATTCCTTACATGGTGAGATTATAAAATTCTTTTTCATGTGACATGTTCATATCTCTTCTCTTACTCCTCCTGGTTTTATTTCAGGCTTACTAAATTACTGTCCTCTGAACTTACCAGGCTTTCCTCCAAGCCTTTGCACATGCTATTTCTTTGGCTTGGCATTCCTTTCCTCTTCCCTTCTTTTCTCCCAAGTTGCGTTTCCTTTCCATAAACTTCGTTATAGCTCTTCTCTTTCAACTTCTATCATGGTTCCTACCACAATATATTAAACTTGTTTATCTCCTTCCTCAAAGTAGGGCTTTTAATCATTCAGTACTTAAAGAAAAGGATCGTTAGATACAAGCTAGGGACTCAGTATTCATCATTTATTATTCATAAAAGGATTTGTTTAATAATTCTCTGTTTTCAGTGTGAGGCTATCTAGAGTACTGGTTGAAGTCAGGGGCATTTAAGTGAATAAAGTTTTCAGTTGCTAGTAGGGGCCTTAATGATAGGTTAGTCTAAGGCCCTGTAGTTACTGAATTTGGTTTAAAACATTTATTAATGCAGTATGTCAGATATTACTTCTCTTTGTAATAACCTGTGGAATAACATGTTTTAGCTCCTACAAGTGCTGGGAAGACTCTTGTTGCTGAATTACTTATGTTGAAGCGAGTTTTGGAAATGCGCAAGAAAGCTTTGTTTATTTTGCCTTTTGTCTCTGTGGCTAAAGAGAAGAAATACTACCTTCAGGTAATGTTCTTATACTAAGAACATTATTGTAATAAGATCTATTATTGGCAGTTGTGTTAATAAAGGTTTCTCTCATTGCATCCCAAAGTAGCTTTAAAAGTTGACCATTTATGAAGATAAACTTTTTTATTGCATAAAAGAGAAAGGGTCATCAAAAGAGTAATCGAAAATTGTGTTAGAATTTATGAACTTTTCCTTAAGAAGTTAACAGAATACTTCAATTAGTATATAAACATATAAATTAAAAAACAGCATTTTAACTGGATAGCAGGATTAGAGTGAAGCATGGAAAGCAGAGTGTTTAAGGAAACATATCTTATCCTGAGGGCCATTTGGG
This sequence comes from Ailurus styani, assembly GCA_002007465.1. NCBI lineage: Eukaryota > Metazoa > Chordata > Mammalia > Carnivora > Ailuridae > Ailurus > Ailurus styani. The sequence goes on from LNAC01000428.1 coordinate 855,567, forward strand.
AGTAGTTAGGGGAAGAAGAACCAGATCCATTGATGCTTAGGTAAACCTTCAGGCCTGTGGTCTGTTCTTCTGCAAAAATGAATAATAACATTTTTTATTTGTATGATACTCACTGGTTTTTAAGGCATTTTTACAAATACAATGTTTCGTTAGATAAAATGCACTTGCTGTTGTGATTTCTGCAGTGAAAAATGTGTTGAAATGGCAAGACTATTATACTGGTAGTCCAAAAAATCTGGGTTCTAGTCCCAGTTTTGCCATTAACTATGTCTTCAGGCCAGGCACATAATCTCCTGGACCTTAGTATATTCATTGGTAAAATAGGACTTTAACCCTAATACTATGGGTTAACTCAATAACACTCAGAAACATTTTATTGAATGAACAGCTCTAAAGTTCTATGGTTCTATAAATCTTTTTAACAGTTATTTCAGAGGCCAAATAGCCAACAAAGCTGGTCCTACATGGTAACATCCTCTCAACTTAGACCAAAGTAACAAAATGGTGAAAGGATCCTTTTTATTGAGAAGGTATGTTAGTTACAAGTTAAACTACCCCCCCCCAAAAAAATTAACACCAAGGTCCCACTGCATTTGACTTTTGAAAACTTATATTGTATAAAAAATTGTGGGATAATGAGAGTATTTTTTCATGAAGTATAAATTTGTTCCTTAAAGCATTACATTTGTGTTTAAAAAAAGAGTTTCTTGTATGTTTACTAGATTAAAAATTTAGTGCTAAAGGTAGTTTTTTCCCAATTTTAATTTCTATAACTCTTAGAAGTGCTTTATTCATGTAATTGTTAAAATGACGTACTTCTATTTGACTCTGTCTTAACAGAAAATCTCTGCTCTGTGTTTTGTCATTTCTAAACTTCATATTTTTAGCATGTGATTCTGAAAACAAACAAACAAAAAAAAACCAAACATAATCCCCAGTGTGTCCTGGCCAGGAACAGCCAACAGTAATCTAATAAATATATCTTTGGATACTTATGTCTGTATTCTTGGATAGAACCAAACTATAATTCATGAATTTCAAGTATTTTTACTTGTATTATTCCTTTTTACTCAATTCAGAGTCTGTTTCAGGAAGTAGGAATAACTGTGGATGGTTATATGGGCAGTACCTCTCCAACAGGGCGTTTCTCTTCCTTGGATATTGCTGTCTGCACAATTGAGAGAGCCAATGGTCTGATCAATCGCCTCATAGAGGAAAATAAGATGGATCTATTAGGTAAGAAAAGTAGGAAATAAGCAAATATTTTCTGTTGCTATTTTTTTATGGAATGGAGTGGAGCTTTTGTGATTTCTATATGTCCCATTTTTTTCTTATTGAGAATTGGCATCTATAATGTTAGGATCTCTGTGTTTTAAAAAAAAAAAGTTTTATGTCCTGCTTACTGCTATTGACTATTTCCCTGTGTGTTTGGACTTTACAAAACACAGGAATATCCTTGAGCCCTCAAGTCATTTCTCATTGCTTCTTTTCTGTCTAAACTTTACTGGGAATAGAAGGAAGCATGCTGGAGCTGGTTCTGCCATATCTGCAGTTAGTATGTATTCATTATCATATTCTGGTGCTAGGACAGCTAGATTTGGCCTTTACTCGGAGGTTACCATTTAGCAGGGAAATGGTATGGAGCTATAGAAGCTGAAACTGCATTTGAGTTTGGAACTGTGTGAAGGTTTTCTACCTTAATGTTTTGTTTTTAGGAAACACTTAGGAAAGTATGTAGGGGTAGCGACAGGAAGAGAATAGTTGTAGCATCAGCAGAAGTAGCGAGAATATCAGTTAGCTACTCATTGAGATCCTGGTGAACTTAAATGGTAAAACTGGGTAGGAGTGGGGAATGAAATCAAAGCTTAATAAGACATGGTTCTGCTCTATAAAGCTTAGAGAGAGAAATCAGATTCATCAATTTGTATCAGAATTGTCTTATCACTTGTGACCCCACTGGATTTTAAATATCTCAAAGATTGCAATAGGATCTTATAAAACGTGATATCCAATATACCTCACACAGTGCCTGGCAGAGATTTTTTTTGAATGACTGAGTGAGTGAGTAAACTCTGAAATAACTTATCATGCCATATGATTTTTGAGATAGCTTACTGATGAGGAAAAGGAGCATGATGTGCCATTATTAAATGGGTTTGAAATATCTTGATTTAGGTGGGGAGGATTTGTTGGGGATGGGGGTATACCAGTGCCTGTGAAAACCATGATCTTATGACTATGTTTAAAGAAGGCATTGGTTGGTACTAAATTTTCAGTACTTCTTGAGCATTATTCCAAGTGCACAGATTGGTTTGATTCTCCAAGTAGTGGAGAAGAGGATTCTGGTATTTATGTTTTGTAGTAGGGTAACTCACTAGCTTATCATCATCAAACAAAAACATCCCTTAAAATCATTTCTTTTTTCCTGATCTGATTTTGTTGTTCTAAGCAACTTTCTAACATCAGTATGGTTGGTTGCCCTGACTGTTTTACCCCATAGAAAAGTCAATACACTGAATAACTGTCCTAGATGTATTTGATATCTCATTGTACATATATTTCTACGAGGTTGCCAATAAAGAAATATCTGAGTAGTGAGAGGCAGTTTCCTCTGAGTTAGCTAATCCTTGATTTTTAGATCCAGAATACAGTATAGTTGGACCACTTATGATGTTTGAAATGTCTTGAGAAAGGATTGTCCATTATGTGAAATCTGACTTTTGTTTTATGGTTAGAAATTTGCAATCACCTGCAATATATTGTAGTAATGACAGCTACTTACTATATAAGACACTGAGTCTTTTAAAATCTTTATTGAAATTGTTAAATTTTATAAAACCTAGTATCTGGACAATCTCTTTAGGAATGGTGGTTGTGGATGAATTGCATATGCTGGGAGACTCTCACCGAGGGTATCTGCTGGAACTTTTGCTCACTAAGATTTGCTATATTACTCACAAGTCAGCATCTTGGTGAGTACCTGAAATAACTAAGTTCCTGAGATTCTAAACAATGTTGAGAAAGTGTTTGCAAAAGTGTGTAGTAAGTATGAATTAAATAAAGAAGGACAATAATACCTATTTAGACAAACTCAGGTATTTGTTCCAAAAGAAGTACTTAAGACTGAGAGTGATTTTAGATGATTTTGTAAACATTTTAAAATTTTGGATTGTTCGCCACTTTTATGATAAAATTTTAAAAATCCAGTTTTTGTTTTTGTCAGTTATATATCATTCTATTTAAGCAATCAAGGCTAATTTTGAAAAACAGCATTTTTTATCCCTTCTTCCCAGAGGCAACTACTTTCAACTCTAATAGTTATTAAAAAATTTATTTACGGTGTTATTTCTAAGTGTAGCCACTAGTGTTTTTAGTTTTACACATTATATATTAACTACTTATTATGAAAGATGAGGACCTAGCACTTCTTTAAAATCTTTACTCACCCAACTCAATCTCCTCCCACCTGACCCCATAGTCTCTCTTTGTCCTCTCATCATCTTCCCATTCTCCAAATACTGTTATGTCATAATTTTGCTCACATCAATATTTAGTGTTACACTGTTATGACTATATAAATGCCTTTGCCAACTGAGTCATGTAGTATATTATGATTACTTTTATCTTCAAAATAACTTTTTGTTTTCTCTGATCTAAAAGTCAAAAAAATATCTTTTTTGTTTGATGGCTTGGTTTTCTATGTCCTTTTCACTGATTGATCCCCAGCCTCTTTCCCACTTATGTAAATCTCCATCCAATATATTTTAACACATTTGCTACTCTATCAAATCCATCTTCTTGAAGTTTCTCCAAAAGACTTCTGAATTATTCCAATCTGGATAGGTGGGTAAACTATGTATGTGCTGCATAATACTTATTTTAGGATCTTTCTTTATCATTCATTCCTATTGCTTTGTGCTTGAGTTAGAGTCTCCCTTTTTTAGATAACATATTTTTTTTCTTGATTTACTTCATCATTTTGGTGGGGACTTCTTCCACAAGTTCCAGTTTATTTTAGTGTACAGCCTATTCATATGATTGTTTTTTTGAAAGTTTGTATATCTGAAAATGCCTTACAGTTATTTCATAGATTGTCCAGGTATTGTCAAGATTTTAAATATTTTTTCTTTATTTTTAAAGTTTTGTTTTTTTTTAATTTACTTGACAGAGAAAGAGATCACAAGTAGGCAGAGAGGCAGGCAGAGAGAAGAGGAGGCAGGCTCCCCACTGAGCAGGGAGCCCGATGCGGTCCTCGATCCCAGGATCCTGGGATCATGACCTGAGCCGAAGGCAGAGGCTTTAACCCACTGAGCCACCCAGGCACCCTTAAATATTATTTATTTATTTATTTATTTATAAATATTTTTATTTATTTATTTGACAGAGAGAGACAGATCACAAGTAGGCAGAGAGGCAGGCAGAGAGAGAGAGGAGGAAGCAGGCTCCCTGCTGAGCAGGGAGCCGGATGCGGGGCTCCATCCCAGGACCCTGAGATCATGACCTGAGCCGAAGGTAGAGGCTTTAACCCACTGAGCCACCCAGGTGCCCCTTTTTTCTTTAGAATTTTTAAGACATTACTTTATTCTCTTTCTACTGTTGAGATATCCAATGCTATGCTTACCCTTTATCCTTTGTACAAAATTTTTTAATTCACTCTGGAGTTTTAAAGGACTCCTTTTCTTCCTCAGTGTTGTGAAATTTCACATCAATGTGTCTTGGTACTCCATTTTCGTTCATTGTGCTGGGAGCTCTTATATTTCAGTTTAGGGATGTTTAACACCTCTTTTTCAGTATATGAGAAAACATGGAGATAATTGTTTATATACCAAATCAGGGGATATAGAATATATGACTAGTGCAATTAGCAAATTTGACCTAATGGATGTATGTAGAAGAATTACCAAATAAAAGCAAAATATATGTTCTTTTCAGTGTACATAGTAAAACTTCACTATATGCTGGGCCATAAAACAATATATTTTAAAGGATTTAAGTAATTTAAAATATATTCTCTGACAAATGGAATTAAACTAAAAAATAAGTGTAGGAGATGCATAACTAGAAAATTGGGAAATTGGGAAATACATTTTTACCCATTTTGCATCAAAAAAGTTATCAGTAGAAATTGGAAGATAGTTTGAATTGAAAGTATATCTTCTAACAAAACTTATGAAATGCAGCTGAAGTTTAAAGGGAAATTAAATTGATCGTATAAAATGCATGTATTACTGAAGGAGAGAAACTGAAAAATTAATGTATTATTCATATCAAGAACTTAGAATAGTAAAATAATGCCACAGAAAGTAAAAGGAAAGAAATAATAAAGAGCAAAAATTAATGAAAGAAGAAAGTCATTATCCAGAACATTCAAACAATTCTACAGATCAAGAAGAAAAAACCCAATATATCAATGGGCAAACACCTTCAACAGGCATTTATAAGATGGTATCCAAATGGTCCATAAACATGAAATGATACTTAATTTCATTAGTAATCAAGGCAATGTAAACGACTTCTTCAAGGAGATATTATTACACACTCTCCAAAATAGCTAACATTAAAAAGATGGACAATGCTAAGTGGTGACAAGGTGTAGAACAGTAAAACACACATGGATCATGGAGATACTTTAGTACAGTCTCTTTGGAAAACAGTTTGACATAAATAAAATTGAAGATGATCTATAACCCAGTAATTTTGCTTCTAGGTATATACCTTAAAATGTATGGGTGTATGTACCCAAGAACATGACCAAGAATATTGTTAGCAGCACTATTTGTAACTAATACTATGTATCTTTGAACATCAGTTTCATTTGTTTTCTACAGCCAGGCAAATTTAGCCAGTCCTGTATCTAATGCCGTGCAGATTGTTGGCATGAGTGCTACTCTTCCTAACTTGGAGATTGTAGCTTCCTGGTTGAATGCTGAACTCTACCACACCAACTTTCGTCCTGTACCACTGTTAGAGTCAGTAAAAATTGGAAATTCTATATATGACTCTTCAATGAAGCTTGTGAGGGAATTTCAGCCCACTCTACAAGTAAAGGTAAGTCAGTGTTTTTACATCACTACTCCTGGTACTTTGTGCTTGATTGCATTTTCTAGAAATTAACATTTTTTTAAGTTGTATAAATTAGGGGTTGCAATGTAGTTGAATATGCTTTATATATCCATTAGAAGGATTATTAATATTAAGCTAATGGTTTCATCTTAAATAATTGGTAGTAATGGTGAGAGAAGAAATATAGTTATGCCTTTAAATAATTTATGTATTTTTAAATATTTTATTTATTTGACAGAGAGAAAGAGAGCACAACCAGGGGGAGAGGCAGGCAGAGGCAGAAGGAGAAGCAGGTTCCCCACTGAGCAGGGAACTGGATGCAGGGCTCAATCCCAGGACCCCAGGATCAGGACCTGAGCCGAAGGCAGACGCTTACAGACCCATACAGACACCTTACAACACCCTTACAACAGACCCATACAGACACCCTAGTTGTGCCTTCAATTTAAATGATTGTCTTTTCTAATAAGTGTAATAGAAGATAATATAAATAATGAAAAATACCTAATTTTGTAGATTTTTCTTTTTAACCGGGAAAAGATTTTCTTTTTTTTTTTTTTTTTTTTTTTATTTTTTTTTTTTTTTTTTTTTTTTGAAACANGAGGCAGAGAGAGAGGAGAGAGGAGGAAGCAGGCTCCCCGCTGAGCAGAGAGCCCGATGTGGGCCTCGATCCCAGGACCCTGGGATCATGACCTGAGCCGAAGGCAGCGGCTTTAACCCACTGAGCCACCCAGGCGCCCGAAAAGATTTTCTTAAGGCTTAGTTTACACTAAGCACTAATGTGGAAAATTAACTTTTGTTAGGTAGTAGGTATAATATATAGTAAAAGGGAAAAACATTTTTGGAGTCAGACCTACCTCTGATACATAACAGAGATACTTGATATTGTTGATATTAGTTGAATCACAATAATGCTTATTCTAAGAATGAAGGATGGTTTTAAAAAATTGTCTGGCATCTAGGAAGTGCTTGATAAATAATTAATTTCCTCACACACCCATAAATACACTTAAAAAATTTTTTTCACAGTATTTTTTTAAGTCTGATTTTTCAATGCTGAGGTTAAAAAACTGACTCATCATCTGTGAAGTGGGACATCTTCTCTTTCTGTGTAGAGCTGTGCCTCTGAGTATGGAAACAGCTGGACCTGGGAATAGGAGTAAATTCATGGGTTTCAGTCCTGTCCTAGATAGGCATTTGTAGCTCTTTATGTCTGGCATGGAATCTTATGCAGTTGCTTTGCTCTGTACTCCAAATTTTATCAGACTATGCCTTGGTTACCCCAACAAATATGTAAACACATTTATTTACTCTCCTGTTAATCTTTTTCTGTTGCTATGTCTATGCGTTCACCCTGTTTGAATCAACTCTTACCTGTATTATTGAAATAGTCTCCTAATTGAGTTGTCTGCTTCCCGCCTTCTCCCTTTCAGTCTGTACTTAGATTGGGAGCTAATGACCTATTTGACATGAACATCAGATCACACAACCATTATGTTCCCTCACTTGAAATGGTTCATTGTTTCCTTTAGAATGAAAGCCAGCCTCTTTTTGGTAGCCTGTTAAGACCCTACATGCGGGGCGCCTGGGTGGCTCAGTGGGTTAAGCCTCTGCCTTCGGATCAGGTCATGATCCAGGGCCCTGGGATCGAGCCCCACATCTCGCTCTCTGTTCAGCAGGGAGCCTGCTTCCTCCTCCCCCTCTGCCTGCCTCGCTGCCTACTTGTGATCTCTCTCTCTGTCAAATAAATAAATAAAATCTTTAAAAAAAAAAAAAGACCCTACATGATCTGTCCCCACCTCCTTAGTGCTCTGACCTCACATTCCCTCCATAGCCTCTTTGCTATTCCATAACATGCCAAGAATCTTTCACCTCAGGTTCTTTCTTTCTGGAATTCCTAACCCCCAGGCATTAGTGTAGTTTATTCTTTCACTTTTGGACCTTTACTCAAAAGTGATTTTCTTAGACCTTCCCCGGCCACCTTATCTAAATTACAGTGTCCTCCCATTCTTGGTCCCTATTTTCCATTTTCTTCTTACTTTTATCACTTTGCAAAATTCTGTGTTTTACTTATCTTGTTTTTGTTATTATCTATCCCTTCCTACTGGCGTAGTAGGGCAGAGCTTTTTTTCTGCTTTATTCTTTATCCCCAGTACCTAGGACTATATCTGGTACATAGTAAATGTTTGTTCATTGAGTGAATGTATGGATGAATTAATTAATCCAGTTAAACACCCCTTCCAGTTTTGAGAACTCACTGGGCTACCGCATGGTATTTGCTTTATTCTGCCTGAAATTTTTCCACTGTCTGCCAGTTAACTTTGATTGAAATAATGCCTTTCCTCCTTCATATCTCAGCTAGATAATTTTTCCAGAGAAAACTCCTTGATTTTTTTGTCAAATTTATGTCAAATATGAGGCTTCAAAACATCATAAAATTCTTTTATAGTACATCTAATAATTGTATTTTACATTTATTTGTTTTGTAATTTACTGTGTTTCCCTAATGGGACCTAACTCCCTTAAAGCTAGGACCTTCACTTTCTTTTGCTTACCATTATATCCCCATTGACTGAGGGCTCGAAGTCAAGAAATACTAGTTGAATTAATGGAAAATATTCCCTTTCACCTTGCATTGTAAGGAAGTTTATTTCTTTTTTTATCTTCTGGGTTTTTCTTCGTTACTGACTTTGTCATTGGTTTTTGTTATGCCTTTCAGTAGAAGAAATCTTCCCCATGAAGCAAAATGAGTGAATGACTTTAAATTGATGTGAAAATGTTTTGAAAGGACCATTAGAGTGACTATTTCTCTTTCTTCCTTAGGGAGATGAGGACCATGTTGTTAGTTTATGTTATGAGACCATTTGTGATAACCATTCCGTATTGCTTTTCTGTCCATCAAAGAAATGGTGTGAGAAGTTGGCAGATAGCATTGCCCGTGAGTTTTATAATCTACACCATCAAGCCAAGGGTAAGTTACTGATGGAAATGAAAGCTTCTGCACTCAGTACACTTGCTTGAAAGTAATGTAATGAGTATCTAAATCATGGCTCTTTTTGATCATTGTACCGGCTGCCCACTGGACACTCCTTTCAAAACTGCTTTTGTGACTAATCCTCTCCTTATCCTCATAATAGACAATGTATACATATACTCAGGCTAACCTTAAGATTTTTAAAATACTGGATTTATACAGGCACATACTAAGATTCTTCATCTAGGACCCATGGGCTTTGAGATATTGATCTTTGAAGCCCCTAAATTATATATGGAACTTCACATATACACATTTTTCTGGAGAAATCAGACATATCTTTTTTTTTTTTTTTAAAGATTTTATTTATTTATTTGACACAGAGAGAGAGATTACAAGTAGGCAGAGAGGCAGGCAGAGAGACAGGGAGAGGAGGAAGCAGGCTCCCTGCTGAGCAGAGAGCCGGATGTGGGCCTCGATCCCAGGACGCTGAGATCATGACCTGAGCCGAAAGCAGAGGCTTTAACCCACTGAGCCACCCAGGCGCCCAGACATATCTTTCTTTATATTTCCAAACTCTAAAAAAGAATCACACACATATACATGTGTATGTATATAAACACATGTATTTTAAAATCAGCTTTATTGGGGTGTCTGGGTGGCTTAGTCTGTTAACTAGCTGCCTTTGGCTCAGGTCATGGTCCCAGGGTCCTGGGATCAAGTATTGCATGGGGCCCCCTGGAGTGGGGAGCCTGCTTCTCTCTCTCCCTCTGCTGCTCCTTTTGCTTTTGCTCTCTCACTCGTGTGATGTATTTATCAAATAAAATAAATCTTAAAAAAAATCACCTTTACTGAGTATAATTTATATATATATAATAAAATGTACCCATGTGAAGTGTATAATTTAATGAATTTTAACAAATGTATACACTTGTTTAACCCCCACTATAATGAACTTACAGAACATTTCTATCACCCTGTAGTGTAATCTTTGCTCTTTAGCTATCAATCTCCTCTCTATTCTGAGCCCCAGGCAAGTGATCTGCTTTTTGTTACTCTAGATTAGTTGTGCCTTTCCTAAGAATTTCATATAAATGAAATCATATAGTATGTATGTGTGTTGTATGTTTGGCTTCTTTCAGCATGGTATTTTTAAGGTTCGCCAGGTTGTTATGTTTATCTATTTGTTTTTTATTGCTGAGTAGTGATTAATGTATGGCTATAACCATTAGTATATATTTTACTGATTCTAGGATGAGCACTGTTCCCTCACCACTTTTGTGAGCCTATGGCCCCTTGGAGTCCAAGATAAGTGTAGGGAAGACAGAAACAAACCAGTTCTGGTCACAGAATATTAGGATATTTTATGATTTCATTGGAATCCTGAGGACAGGTGATAGATACCTCAAGCTTAGCTCCAATAAGTAAACTTAATTCTTAAAGTTTATATTTGATAGACTCTGGCCCAACATAATATCTCTTTTATTTCCCTCCTCATTGATGTTTTCTATACTGTGCCATTTATATTCCTTATGTTGTACCATAAATTCCTTTAAAACCAGAAACATTATTATTATCTTCTTTGCTTGAGATTCTGTTACTTCAATTTATAGCAAGATTTCTCAAATCCTAGTAGGCTGGACTGGAGTCCGGGCTATAATGAAATTTTCACCAGAAAAATAGATAAGACTGCGTTTTTTGTAATGTTGAAGTTTAAATTCTGAAATTATCCCCACTAATATTTTTTATGTTAAAATGACTTTTCTATTGAAATAAAGGTATTGATCAAGGGTAGTTTTTAAAAATTTTATATTGTCTTTAACATAATACAACATTGGTAACCCGTGTGGGTTCTTAAAATTTTAAGAAAAGTTTACCTAAAATATTTTTAAAAATATATATGTTAAAAATATATCTTATCAGAGACTTACTAGTTCAGAAATCTAAGAGTTTGGGAAATTCTTTAAAGAAAACATAGTTCCTACAGCTAAGAAAGTTGATGTCTTACTAGGGGAGCAGTTTACACAGAGACAAAGACCAAAGATAAAGGGTGAATAATTACCACATGGGTGGCAAAGAAGCTAGAAAAATTGTCACATAGAAATAGGCTCCTAGGTGGTTCTGACACTGCTGGTTGGTGGGGCAAACTTTGAGCAAGCGTTTTGATTTTTAGGCTCTAAGTGGTAGCATGGTAGTATCTGTAATCCTTTCCTTATCAGCTGGGTCCTTTGATCACTTCTTGTGGGCTTGGTTTCACTGTAACACAGTGCTTCCTAAACTTTGGTGCACATTAGAATCATATGGGGAGATTTTAAAATTTCAATGTTCAGGTTGCATCCTGTTGCATCACAATGTTTAGGAATCAGAACCAGGCATAAGTATTTTTAAAAGATGGCCTACTAATTATTATGTATAGTAGTTTTAGAACCATTGTCCTAATATTTAGTTCTGTCATGACTTAGGCAGATAGCACTTAAAGAGGTCTAGCCAGAGGTGAACAGTGTTGATGTTTTTTTCTGTGACAGGATTGGTAAGATCATCTGAACTTCCGCCAGTGATACTGGAACAAAAGGGTCTCCTAGAAGTGATGGATCAGTTAAAACGTTCACCTTCAGGACTGGATTCTGTATTACAAAAAACTGTACCATGGGGAGTAGCATTTCATCATGCAGGTATCCATATTTATAATCTGTTATAGAGAAGTCAAAAATCTTCATAATCTCTTCATTTTTGTATTTCTGTGCATTTGATTTCTTGTCAACCACACCACTTTTAGGTTTCATTTTAAGAAGTGTGTGATTAAACAAGAATAAAACACATTTAGTTTACTTATCTGTATATATACTTATCTGTATATATATACACATATATACCAGATAAAGGTTTCTTTGTGCCATTGGGGAAGTGAATTCTAAAATTATTACCTTTCTATAGTTTGTTTCCTTAAAATTCAGGTTAGACAGGTACTTGCTACCCTAAATTTATGCTACTCTGAATGTTTCCTTTTATCTTACAGGGTATTGAAATATTCTTACAAATATCAAAATAAAATTAATTTTAGACATTGTCATATTATATTTTGAGAGGGCTAGAAGTGTTTAAAAATCATCTGTCAAAATTGCAAGGATTTTGCAGTCACTAAATTAAATAACTTCTTTTGGGGAGTGGTCTGTCCATGATCATATGTACTAAGGATATGGTTAAGAATATATAGTTTCTTCTGGGTCCAGAAGAAAGAAACTTTCTTGCACAATACACAAAAATAAATTCAAAATGCATGAAAGACCTAAATGTGAGACAGAATGCCATCAGAATCCTAGAGGAGAACATAGGCAGTAACCTTTTTGACCTGGGCTGTAGCAACTTCTTACTAGACATGTCTCTGGAGGCAAGGGAAACAGAAGGAAAAATGAATTATTGGGACTTCATCAAGATAAAGAGATTCTGTAAAGTGAAGGAAACAATCAATAAACCTAAAAAGCAACCTTTGGAATGGGAGAAGATATTTGGAAATAACATATCTTTTTTTTTTAGATTTTATTTATTTACTTGACAGATATAGCACAATAGAGCAGCAGGCAGAGGGAGAGGGAGAAGCAGACTCTCCACTGATCAGGGAGCCCGATGCGGGGCTCAACCCCAGAACCCTGGGATCATAACTTGAGCCGAAGGCAGCCGCTTAACTGACTGAGCCACTCAGGTGCCCGTGAATGACATATCTGTTAAAGGATTGGTATCCAAAATCTAAATAATTTATCCAACTCAACACCCAAAAAAACAAACAATCCAGTTAAGAAATGGGCAGAAGATATGACCAGATATTTTATCAAATAAGACATCAAGATGGCTAACAGACACATGAAAAGATGCTCACTCAACATCACTCAACATCAGGGAAATACAAATCAAAACCACAGTGAGATACCATCTCACACCTATTAGATTGGCTAAAATTAGCAACACAGGAAACAGCAGATGTTGGGGATGATTCAGAGAAAGGGGAATGCAGACTGTTGATGGGAATGCAAACTGGTGCAGCCCTTCTGGAAAACGGTATGGAAATTCCTCAAAAACTTAAAAATGGAACTACCCTATATCCCAGCAATTGCACTACTAGTTATTTACCTAAAGGATACAAAAATACAGATTTGAAGGGGTATATGCACCCTAATGTTTATGGCAGCATTATCAACAAATAGCCAAACTATGGAGAGAGGCCAAATGTCCATCAACTGATGAATAGATAAAGAAGGTGTGGTATGTATTTATGTATGTATGTATGTATATATATACACACACACATACATATACGTATACATATACATATATATGTATATATACACACACAATGAAATATTACTCAGCCATCAAAAAGGATGAAATCTTGCCACTTACAATGACATGGATGGAGCCAGAGTGTATTATACTAAGAAAAATAAGGCAGTCAGAGAAAGACAAATACTGTATGATTTCACTCATATGTAGAATTTAAAAAATAAAACAGATGAACATAGGGCAAGGGGGAAAAAAAAGAGGGAAGAAAACCATAGGAGACTCTTAGCTATAGAGAACAAACTGAGGGTTGAGACAGAGTTGGGTAGGGGATGGGCTAGATGGGTAAAAAGTATTAAGGAGGTATTATGATGAGAACTAGGTGTGGTATGTGGGTGATGGACCACTAAATTCTACTCCTGAAACCAATATTACACTATATGTTAATTAGAATTTAAATAAAAATTTGAAAAGAAAAAATATATAGTTTCTAAAATTAGAAATTTAACCTTTTCAATTTATTTAAAATTTTTATTATGCAGGGTGCCTGGGTGGCTCAGTGGGTTAAAGCCTCTGCTTTTGGCTCAGGTCATGATCTCAGGGTCCTGGGATCGAGGCCCGCATCGGGCTCCCTGCTCAGCGAGGAGCCTGCTTCTCCCTCTCTCTCTCTGCCTGCCTCTCTGCCTCCTTGTGATCTCTCTCCCTCTGTAAAATAAATAAAAATAAAATCTTTAAAAATAAAAAATTAAAAAAATTTTTTATTATGCATACATGAATACATTTTAAAATATATGTATATATGTGTGTATATATACATATAGAAGAATATCTTTATTGTATATAACTTATGATGCATACTAATAAAATGACCCATCACCTAAATTACAAACTCAATTCTTTTGATTTTTTAAATAAAATTTAAAGATAAGCCAGGTAAGTATATATTCTTTATGCTGTTTTTCATTTATTCGTGTATTTATTCTTCAACATTTTTTTATTCTGAAATGTGATGCATAAGCCATGTCTCCACCCTCAGTGACTTCATTGTCTAGAACAGGAGTCAACAAACTACAGTCTGCTGGTCGAATCCAGCACACCATCTCTTTTTTGTTAATAAAATTGTATTGGAAAACAACCATACCTGTTTGTTCTGTGGCTGTTATCATGTGACAGTGGTAGGGTTGAGTAGTTGCAACAGAGACCATCTGTCCTGCAAAGCCTAAAATATTTACAGAAAAAGTTTGCCAAACCCTGGTCTAGAAGATGAGATAAAAGTCTACTAGGGGTGGCAGGTTACACTCTTAAAAAGATAGACTATGATGACTTCTTTGTTTATAGTCATAACAATAGCTTGAAAAAATCTTTAGAGGCTTGTAGTAGATTCCCAGATCTATTTGTAAGTGATCAAGTATGATATTTCTGTTATATTCATTAATTCACATATTCATTAGTAAATATATGCTATTATAACTTCCTTTTGCTAGGTCTTACTTTTGAGGAGAGGGATATCATTGAAGGAGCCTTCCGTCAAGGTCAGATTCGGGTTTTGGTAGCGACTTCTACTCTTTCATCTGGGGTGAATCTACCAGCACGTCGTGTAATTATTCGGACTCCTATTTTCAGTGGTCATCCTCTAGACATTCTTACTTATAAGCAGATGGTTGGTCGTGCTGGCAGGAAAGGAGTAGACACAGTAGGTAAGTGAGTTTGAATTTAATTGTAATAGCATTGCTGAAGGACAGTGTCAGTCTGCTTGCAATTTGACTGGTGCCTGACAACTCATTTCTTATCATGCTGCATTTGTTATCCAAAGCACTAATGTCGTGTTTTGCTTTACTTAATAATGAATGTAAGTTATGATTTTCATCTATCAACCATTGATTTTCTACTAATGTAGAGTTAAAATTTTCTTTACATTATATATAGTGAAATGATTCAATATTCTAGTCAAAATGACTTATCATATTAGCTAGAAGATGATTTTTAATTTTCAGTATAATATAGTGTTAATGAAGGAAGTAATTTTCATGGGTTTTAGTTCTGCTTAGGTGACTGGTCTAAGACTTCAAATAAGGATGCTGAGAGCTGGGAAATACTCTCAAGAGTTTGGGAATAGACACTTTACATACCATTGTTTTCTCTCTAAATTGGTACTGATTCTGAAAACACCTTTTTAGTTTCTTGTGTCAACAAGTAATGATAACCTTACCACAAACCAGACAGAAGTTTTGTCTTAAGCAAAGGGGAAGAGACTTGTTTAATTAAATATCAAAATAGCAGCAAATACTGCTTCTAACCTGGTACATTATTCTGGGTGTGGAAAAATTGTTTTAAGTCTTCTAACATTAAAGAATTTTCAGAGGAACATTCTCTGTCATTCCATCTTCTCTGGGATGTAGTTTATTGACTCCGGTATTATACTATATGTCCAACAGACAAACAATTCTGTGGCTGCTGAAGAGAAATTAGAGTATCTAGGAGAAAAGGGAAAGTCTTTTTTTTTTTTTAATTTTATTTTTATTATTTGCCCAAGGGGTACAGATCTGTGAATCATCAGGCTTACATCTTTCACAGCATTCACCAAAGCACAAACCCTCCCCAATGTCCATAACCCATCCACCCTATCCCTACCCTCCCACCCCCCAGTAACCCTCAGTTTGTTTTATGAGATTAGAAGTCTCTTATGGTTTGTCTCCTTCCCCATCCCATCTTGTTTCATTATTTTTCCCTCCCTACCCCCCACAACCCCCCACCCTGCCCCTCAAGTTCCTCATATCAGAGAGATCATATGATAATTGTCTTTCTCTGATTGACTTATTTCGCTCAGCATAATACCCTCCAGTTCCATCCATGTCGTTGCGAATGGCAAGATTTCGTTTCTTTTGATAGCTGCATAATATTCCATTGTATATATATACCACATCTTCTTTATCCATTCATCTGTTGATGGACATCTAGGTTCTTTCCATAGTTTGGCTATTGTGGACATTGCTGCTATAAACATTCGGGTGCACGTGCCCCTGAGGAACACTACCTTTGTGTCTTTAGGATAAATACCCAGTAGTGCGATTGCTGGGTCGTAGGGTAGCTCCATTTTCAACTTTTTGAGGAATCTCCATACTGTTTTCCAGAGTGGCTGCACCAGTTTGCATTCCCACCAACAGTGTAGGAGGGTTCCCCTTTCTCCGCAACCTCGCCAACATCTGTCATTTCCTGACTTGTTGATTTTAGCCATTCTGACTGGTGTAAGGTGGTATCTCGCTGTGGTTTTAATTTGTATTTCTCTGATGCCGAGTGATGTTGAGCACTTTCTCATGTGTCTGTTGGCCATTTGGATGTCTTCTTTGGAGAAATGTCTGTTCATGTCTTCTGCCCATTTCTTGACTGGGTTATTTGTTTTATGGGTGTTGAGTTTGAGAAGCTCTTTATAGATTTTGGATACTAGCCCTTTATCTGATATGTCATTTGCAAATATCTTCTCCCATTCTGTCAGTTGTCTTTTGGTTTTGTTGACTGTTTCCTTTGCTGTGCAAAAGCTTTTAATCTTGATGAAGTCCCAATAGTTCATTTTTGCCCTTGCTTCCCTTGCCTTTGGTGAGGTTCCTAGGAAGAAGTTGCTGCGGTTGAGGTCGAAGAGGTTGCTGCCTGTGTTCTCCTCGAGGATTTTGATGGATTCCTTTCTCACATTGAGGTCTTTTATCCATTTTGAGTCTATTTTTGTGTGTGGTGTCAGGAAATGATCCAGTTTCATTTTTCTGCATGTGGCTGACCAGTTTTCCCAACACCATTTGTTGAAGAGACTGTCTTTTTCCCACTGGACATTCTTTCCTGCTTTGTCGAAGATTAGTTGACCATAGAGTTGAGGGTCCATTTTTGGGTTCTCTATTCTGTTCCACTGGTCTATGTGTCTGTTTTTGTGCCAGTACCATACTGTCTTGATGATGACGGCTTTGTAATAGAGCTTGAAATCTGGAATTGTGATGCCGCCAACTTTGCTTTTTTTTTTCAACATTCCTTTGGCTATTCGGGGTCTTTTCTGGTTCCATATAAATTTTAGGATTATTTGTTCCATTTCTTTGAAATAAATTGCTGGTATTTTGATGGGGATTGCATTAAATGTGTAGATTGCTCTAGGTAGCATAGACATTTTCACAATATTTATTCTACCCATCCATGAGCATGGAATGTTTTTCCACTTCTTTGTGTCTTCCTCAATTTCTTTCATGAGTACTTTATAGTTTTCTGAATACAGATTCTTTGCCTCTTTGGTTAGGTTTATTCCTAGGTATCTTATGGTTTTGGGTGCAATTGTAAATGGGATTGACTCTTTAATTTCTCTTTCTTCTGTTTTGTTGTTGGTATATAGAAATGCAACTGATTTCTGTGCATTGATTTTATATCCTGACACTTGACTGAATTCCTGTATGAGAGAAAAGGGAAAGTCTTAATGGGAAAATACATGGGATATTCTGGGCACAAAAAGCTGGGTAGTATCCGAGGAAGTGACTTTTAGAATAACTTGACTTTTGTCATCACATCTTCATTTCAACCATCAGGAAGGGGAGATGAGGAAGTGAAAGGCACAGCCTACCCTTTAAAGGCACTTCCTGGGAAGTTGCATGAAATATTTCTCCTCACATACAATCAAGCAGAACTTACCATACAGTTACTTTCCCCAACTGCAAGGGAGGCCATATGCCCAACTAACATATAGAGATTTTATTAAAGGAAAAATGAGGGGTGCCTGGGTGGCTCAGTTGGTTAGGCAACTGCCTTTGGCTCGGGTCATGATCCCAGAGTCCTGGGATCAAGTCCTGCATCGGGCTCCCGGCTCAGTGGGGAGCCTGCTTCTCCCTCTGACCCTCTCCCCTCTCATGCTGTTTCTCACACACTCTCTCTCTCTCAAATAAATAAATAAATAAATAAAATC
Source organism: Ailurus styani (assembly GCA_002007465.1). Classification (NCBI taxonomy): domain Eukaryota; kingdom Metazoa; phylum Chordata; class Mammalia; order Carnivora; family Ailuridae; genus Ailurus; species Ailurus styani. The sequence goes on from LNAC01000428.1 coordinate 873,806, forward strand.
TAAAAAAAAAAAAAGTGAAAAATGAAAGAGCAGTTGTTTGTTTCAGCCCCAGTAACAAATGACTCATCTATCTGTAATCCCTGCAAGGTCATTGGGCTGCTTCTCTTTTAAACCCTAAAAATTCTAACAATCAAAAAAAAAAACTTCCAACTCATTGGATTTTCCATATTATAGGCATCGGAGAAGTTTATCCTGCTTCTCTTACTTTACCTATAAAATACGCAGGTTACATGTGTTTAAAGAAGGCTGGGGAAAGGGACTAAAACATTTCCTTTTCCTACTTGCTTTCTTCAACTCTGATTTCTTAGTAGACTTGCAACTCTGGAGAGTGAAGTATAAGTTCATCTTACACAGCTGCTTTTCTTTTAGGGTCAGAGGGTCTTTAAGGTAATGCAGAAGATAAGGAGGTTTTGTTTGCTTTGCTTCATTAGCTTGTACTTTTCTTCCTCATGAAGAAGAAGAATTGGAAGTTTGGTGCCCTGGCCAAATTATCAAGCCTTAAATTAGATAACATTTAAACTAAACTAAAATATACCACAATAACTTTGTTTTTGAGGTCTTCGAGACTTCTGAGATTTTGACTTTGTATAATGCTCCATTTCAGGATGGCATATGTCTAGCTCAGAACTTCCAAATGGGGAATGTGTGAATATAGTGTTTCATGTCAGTTACAAAGATATTCATACTTGGTCATGCTTTTTGGATTGTGTAGCATCTTTTAACTTCTTGGCATTTTATAAATGATCTTAATATCTCCTAGACAGCTAATGGTGTTTTATTTAGATGATACTTTAATCTTTCTGTGGAGTTCCTGGAACCTTCCCATATAAGACATCGATGCTTTGTGCAAAAATAGTGATTTGTAAGTTAATAGTAATAATTGGTTTGATTCTAATTGACTTCTCTATTGTGGTATGGATACAACCTCTTCAGATGGGTGGGAACAGGAACCTGGACTGTATATATTGCCATTAATTTGAACATTTTCATAAATCTTGCTTCATCTTGAAAAAGGGTTGTCCATTTTGTCTGAGAAACAAACTGAGGGTTATGGAGGGGAGGAGGGTGGGGGGATGGGTGAGCCTGGTGGTGGGTATTAAGGAGGGCACGTATTGCATGGAGCAGTAGGTGTGGTGCATAAATAATGAATCTTGGAACACTGAAAAAAATAAAATTAAATTAAGATGTTAAAAAAAAAAAAAGAATCAAAACCCGAAAGTGGTTTGAACAGCCCAAAGTGACATTTTTACTTTGCTCCTAATGATGGTTGATACCTTTTGTAGATAATTTTTTGTCTTATGCTGGGCTATTTTGTAGTGCTTGCAAGAGCCTGGTGATACATTTTATTCACCTGTTTTTTATTGCTGTTTGTCTGATGGTACCTATATTTTTGTAATTATGTCTGGGATAAATAATCAACAGTCATCAAATTTATAGTTCCTTATCTTTATTCTATCTTGGTTCTTAATTTGGCAGTCAGTGTTAGGAAAGCAGCATTTTCTGCCTAGAATAGTTAGTATACTCCACCACAATGTCACTTTTGGGTTTCTCTAATGCAAGTGACCTTCCTTTTGCCCCTTGAACATCTTACTTGCTTCTTTTCCCCTACTATTAGTTACATTTCTGAAAAAAAATTATGGCTTTCTTTAGTTGTAATTGCTATAATAGTATTTATGTTTGTATAAGTTGTATATTTGTGTATGTTTATAATGTATAAGTGCTATCACATATTTTTATTCATTTGATTGTCACAATAACCTAAAGTATTTAGATTTGTGAATGTTATGATGTAATTTCTGGGTTTTTGTAAATATTTTTGAATTCATATTATATATAACTAGTAGTAATTTGCACTTGCATTTTCCTTTATAGTTTTCAAAATACTTCTGTTATTGTTATTATATACTTAATTAGTAAGAATAGTTACTTCTGTATGGAAGGAAAAAAACTTTTCCTGTGCCTGCTTAGGTTCTATGCCTAGTGCCTAAAATTAAACTGACAAATGACAGATTAATAAGAGAGAAGGCCTACATATTTTATTCCACATTAATATTTTCATTTTTTACATACATAGAAGCCTTCATAGAAAAACAGTGAAGATCCAAAGAAGCAGTTAGATGTTAGGGACTTTATACCCTTTTAACAAAAGGTGATAGAATTGAGAAGTGACAAAGCAAAGGAAAAGGGATTTGGGCTTCTATGGGTGGTAAATTGTAGGAAGGTAAATACATCCTGGAAATTAATGGAAGTTAAGGATTTTTTTTATTATTTTATTTTTTTAAGGATTTTTAAAAAATTTAAATTCAATTAGTTAACAAAGAGTACATCATTAGTTTCAGATGTAGTGTTTAACAATTTATCAGTTAAGGATTATTAAGAAAGGATTATGCAGACCCATCTTGGTGCTCACTTTCTGTTCAGTGGTAAGTGATAAGAGGAATACCTTCACAAAGAGAAATTTATATCTTGCTTCTAGGCAAGCAGAGTGAGGGCAAAGAACTCTTTCTGTTTCCTAAGTGCCTTCAGGTCAAAATAATCCTTACGCCAAAGTGCCATAGGTGTATTTGAATCCCCTTCAATCCAAAGTTCAAAAAATGAAAGCATCAGCAATAATTCTATGACCTTCATAACTGCTATCATCTGTTACCTTCTTTTTAAACAAGACAATTGAAATTCTCTTTGGCAGGTATCTTAAGACAATATGTTGGGATTTTGCAAATGTATGATTTTTTGGTTATAGGTGAGAGTATCTTAGTTTGTAAGAACTCTGAAAAATCAAAAGGCATAGCTCTACTTCAGGGATCTCTAAAACCTGTTCGTAGCTGTTTGCAAAGACGAGAAGGAGAAGAAGTAACTGCAAGCATGATAAGAGCTATTCTGGAGGTAAGAAAGAGTTCACGAAATTACCATTTGCTTTTTTGTGCTTATAATATGATGGTAGAACTTAAATATGTGAAGAAAAATCTTAGCTTTGTGTTTATGAGATTATATATAGTTTCCCTAAGTCTGAATTAAGTTATTTAAGTTATTTCCTGGAGTTTAATACAGCTAGTGCTATATCAGTACATTTCAAAGTAGTGGATTGAAAGCCAAATGCCAGATGATTCTTTTTATTTTAGGTATACTTTATTTATTTATTCATTTAGGTATACTTTATTATCTATGATCTGAGTCGAAGTCAAGAGTTGGACACTTAACCAACTGAGCCACCCAGGTGCCCCTATTTTCTGAATTTTTAAAAAAGATGACAGAAATGGACTGCAGTTCTTCCATCCAGATAATACCTATGACATTAAAATAAAGTCTAACTAGGGTGCCTGGATGGCTCAGTCGGTTAAGCAGCTGCCTCTGGCTTAGGTCATGATCTTAGGGTACTGGGATCCAGTGCCACATCAGGTTCCCTGCTCAGTGGGGAGCCTGCTTCTCCCTCTCCCTCACCCTCTGCCTGCAGCTCCCTCTGCTTGTGCTCTCTCACTCTGTCAAATAAATAAATAATATCTTTTAAAAAATAAAATAAAAATACAAATAGACATGCTTAGAAATTTCAAACAACATGGAAAGATCTAAAGTGAAAAATAAAACTTTCTCCTCTGCATCCTCAAAGGTAACCAACTTCCTTATTTTAAGTGTTTTGTGTCATCCAGAAAAGTTTTCTGTTCATATATAAGCATGCCTTGCTTTGGGCTTCAGTACTCGTGTTGGGGGTACTGTTACCTGTGCTGATACTTTCTTCCCCTCACTCCCTTTTAGCTGTCCATTTGAAAAAAAAAAAGGAAATTAATACCATGGGGTTGGTAAGGTTATAGAAAGTAAGCATTCTCATATAGTGCTGAAACTCTTTTGGGAGGGCTACGTGGACATACTCACTAAGATTAAAAAACAAGCAAGCCCCAGAACAAAACACATAGCCATTTAACCAGTAGATTCACAATTAAAAGTTTTACCTAGGCATGTATTTGTGAAATTACATCAAATTAAATATACAGGAATGTTTATTATAGCACTGTTGGTAATAAGAAAAAAACTGGTCTTTTTTGACCAGAGTAGTTGTAGTGGGAATAGAGAATAGGTAAGAAGAAAGTTGTTTTAAAGTAGTAAGGTAAATGTTAACAGCGGCCTTTCGGAAACAACTGAAATACCATTAATACTAAGTAAATATTAGTAAAACTATGTTTTGTGGTCATTAAAAAGTGTAAGATAGCTCTGTTTAGGATGATTTGGTATGTTTCAATATGTATTAAATGGAAGAAGGCAAGGGAAAAATCAGTACATTTATTTAATTTGTATATTTAATATAGTTGTAGGAAGATGATTTCCATAAGACACAACTGACTTCACTTTTCTATACCCATTCCCATCCTCTATCTGGGTGGGAAATATTCAATACTAGCATTAAAAATTTTAAGGAAATTTTTGATGGTGTTAGTAGATGTTATCTACATATATAATGAGTGATAATGGAAGAGTTAATTTAGAGTCTCTACATTAAGATGCCAAGAATATTTTAAGAGAATAAAATCACTTTTATATCATGAGGGTCTTATCGAAAAGTTATAAAAAATTTCAAACCTCTCTTATCAGATAATAGTTGGTGGAGTGGCAAGTACATCACAAGATATGCAGACTTATGCTTCTTGCACATTTTTGGCTGCAAGTATGAAAGAAGGGAAGCTAGGAATTCAGAAGAACCAAGATTCTGTTCAACTTGGAGCAATTGAGGCCTGTGTAATGTGGCTGCTGGAAAATGAATTCATCCAAATTACTGAAGCTAATGATGGAACAGAAGGTAAATGTGACTTCTTAGTTGCAGTTTACTTTTTCATCTTTAGTGACTTAAGACTGCTTAGTAAAAAGAAGTTGACTTTTCAAACAGTATAAAATGAAACTGGTTTTTCAAGTGGTATATGAATCAATTTTAATAAGTCAGTGTTGCATTTAGCGCCATCGGACAATTAGCATAGAATCTGCTTATAAATATCCATGCATTGGGCAAAATTTATCAGAGACTAAAAGGTTAATTACAGAATACAGAAAGACAGTGTTTTATTTTATTTTTAACATTTGGTTCATTATTTCCCTATTCCCACCCCCAACCAGGAAAAGTGTATCATCCAACACATCTCGGTTCAGCAACTCTTTCTTCTTCACTTTCTCCAACTGATACTTTAGATATTTTTGCTGACCTCCAAAGAGCAATGAAGGGCTTTGTTTTAGAGAATGATCTGCATATTGTTTACCTGGTAAGTTCTGTTTTCTTCACTATTGTGTTTGTGAAAATGGGGAGAAAATGCTTATATAGAATCCCGAGCATTAAAGATACCTTAAGGGAACATCTTGGTTGTTTTTTTGTTTTTTTGTTTTTTTTTACCAGAGTAGTTATAGTGGGAATAGAGAATAGGTAAGAAGAAAGTTGTTTTAAAGTAATAAGCTAAATGTTTACAGTGGCCTTTGAATTTATTTGCCTACTTATCAATTTTCTCTAACCTCCCTTCAAAAAGTATTTGAGGTGTTTTATAGGAAAGGACAATTGAGATAATAGGAAATTGAAGATAAGATCATAATGTAAAACTCAAGCAATAGTTGGTACATAAATATGCATGTCTTTAAGTCATGTACAGTTCCTGTACCCAACTTTGGTTCTGAGTTTTCTAGCAACTACAACGAGGAAAGCTTGACTAGTCTGAATATTGATAGGATAAGAAAACAAAACAAAACAAAACAAAAATTAGGAAAAGTGGTATCTGATTGGCTTAGTTAGTAGAACATGTGACTCTTGATGGAACACTATCAAGCAAAACAATGTATACATATTGAAGTCCAAGATGGAGAAGATAGAAGATGACAGAAATTCTCTTCATAGAAATAATGGCTAAAAATATCCCAAATATAGGGAAAGATATGGACATCTATGTACATGAAGCTAAAGGGGACCCCAAATAGATATAACTGAAAGAGGACTTCAGTGGGACACATTATTATCAAACTGTCAAATATCAAATCAGAATTTTGGAAGCAGCAAAAGAAAAGATGCTTATCGTATACAAGGAAACTCATAAAGCTTCTGGTGGATTTCTCAGCAGAAACTTTGCAGGCCTCTTATAATGGTATGATAAATTCAAAGTATTGAAAGAAAAAATGGCCAATCAACAATACTATGTGTGGCAGTGCTATCCTTTAGAAATAAAGAGTGAAAGACTTTGCCAAACAAAGCTGAGGATGTTCACCACCACTAGATGTGCTTTATAAGAAATGGTAAAGGGAGTTCTTCGTTTTGAAATGAAAGGATGCTAATTAATAATGTAAAAACACCTGAATGAAGGTAAGGTGAAGGTAAATTTCTAGTCAAATTCAGATTTCTGAATGTAATGGTAGTATGTAAATCACTTCTGACTCTATACAAAAGCTAAAGAGAGACATATTAAAAATAACTATACCTAAGAGTTCTGTAGGAAGACTCAGAACTCACCTCCTCCATGGAACCCACAATATTACACCTATTAATAGAATAATTGCTCCTGAAAAAGAAATATGGGCTGACTGAACAACTACCAAATGACCAAAGACAGAACAGCCAGAGAACAAGAGAGACAGAAAGATACAGTAACAAAGGGAACCTCCCACCCCCAATGGTGCAATGAGGAGGATAGTATTGAGGGACCCGGAACAGATCCCTCTGTCCTTGTGTACAGAAAAACCATGGATTAAAAGAGTCACTAGCATATAAAAGAGACAATACTAGAACTCTGGCAAGTGGTGGAGGAGTTGTGGGAAAGCTCTCTAGTCAGAGAGACTAGGGAACAACATGGTTTATATTCTCCTTGGAAGCCAGGACTGGAGCAATGTCTAGACACCATGGTGGGCATGTCTGGTCATCTTGGTGGACTTGTGACTGCAGTGAGTCCAGGGTCCACAGAACCATCCCAGCCCTACAAGCACTGGCCTGCAGAAGAAAAGCCACAGTTTAGAGGGGCTGGGGAATTGCAGGAATGTTCCCTCCTCTTCCACCTTGAGGGTCCAGACCAGAGCAGGGTTTGGCCACCATAATGGTATGTTTGGGTGCCATAATTGGAGGGTTCTGATTCCATAACCGGTGGGTCAGGTCATCAGAGAGACTTTGTGACCTCAATAAGCCCAGGGTTCTGAAGGTCACCACAGCCCCATTTGCACTGGGGCACAGAAGAAATGCTACCGTTTAAAGGGGCACAGAAGAAATGCTACAGTTAAAAGGGCTCAGGAACTGTGGAATCATACTCTTCCCCTCCACCTTAAGGACTCAGGCTGGAGCAGGGTCTGGCTCACCTTGAGCTTGCAACCTCAGGGAGTCCAGAGTCCACAAGCCCATACCAGCTGTCCTATGGTGCTGGGGCACAGAAAAAAAGTTGCAGTTTTGTGTTGTTATTTTTTATTTTTATTTTTTTAATTTTTACTTCTTTTTTAAACTTTAAAAAGTTTGTCTTGTTTTGTTTTAATTCTTCCTTTTGGTCTTGTTCTTTTTTTTTCTTTGAACTTTTTTCAATTCTCTGTAAAAAGTCAAAATTTAGACAAGTAACTAGCATATACATCCACAGCTCCAGCCAGCCCACGGTCATCAAGCGCACACAGTCTGTATAGGGGTCACCATACACAGGACAATTCCTTCAACTTTAGGAGAAGTAGCAAGCCATTTCATCTAATTCATAGAAACAAACACAGAAAGTCAAGCAAAATAAAAAGACAAGTATATGCTTCAAAAGAAAGAGCAAGAAAAAAACCTCAGTAAAAGAATTAAGGGAAACAGAGATAAGCAATATGCCTGATAAAGAATTTAAAGTAACAATTGTAAAAATACTCACTAGGCTGGAGAAAAGAAAGAATTTAGTGAGACTTTCAGTAAAGTGATAGAAAAATAATGAATTAACAGTGAAGAATACAATAACTGAAATAAAAAATACACTAGAGTGAATCAACAGATTAGAGGATTCAGAAGAAAATTCAGTGATCTGGAAGACAGGGTAATAGCACACAAGATGAACAGCAAAAAGAAAAAAGATTTTTAAAAAAGGAGGATAGATTAAGAGATCTTTTGAACAACAACAAGCAAATTTACCTTATAGGGGTCCCAGAAGAATAAGACAGGTTTAGAATACTTATTTGAAGAAATAACTGAAAAACCTCCCTAACCTAGGGAGGGAAATAGATATCCAAGTCCCAGAAGCACACTGATTTCTAAACAAGGTGAACTTAAGGAGGTCCACACTACAGTACATATTAATTAAAATGTCAAGGTTTAAAGATAAAGAGGGAATCCTAAAAGCTGCAATAGAGAAACAAGGTTATCTCCACCAGAAAACCTGTAAGACCTCCTGTTGATTTTTCAGCGGAAGCTTTTCAAGTCAGAAGGGAGTGGCATGATATATCCAAAGTACTGAAAGGAAAATACTACAACCAAGTATACTCTACCTGGTAAGATTATCATTCAGATTTGAAGGAGAGATACAGTTTCCCAAACAGGAGGTAAAGGAGTTTATCAAAACTAAAGTAGCCTTACAAGAAATAATATAATGACTTTTTTAGGTGGAAAAGAAATGGCTGTATTTAGATATATAAGAAAAATATGAATAAAGAGATATAAAATATGACAACATGTACTATGACAACATGTACATAAAATGTGGAGAAGGGAGTAGAAAGAGAAGAGGAAAAAAATGGCCATCAGATTAATATAGACTATTTACATAGTATATTATATATGAACCTTATGGTAGCCACAAATCCAAAACCTATGATAGATACACAAAAAATAAACAGAAAGCCAAACAAAACTTTATAGATATTCATCATTCACAAAGAAAGCAAGAGAAGAACAAAGAAGAATCACAAAAACAACTGGGAAACCAATTTTTTATATTAACTACAACAATTTTTTAAATTAAGTATATACCTATCAATAACTTTAAATGTAAATGGCCTAAAATAATAAATGTAAATGGCCTAAATGCTCCAATCAAAAGACAGAGAACTGTAGAATGGAAAAAAAAACAAGACCAATCTATGTGCTGCCTAAAAGAGACTTACCTCAAACCTAAAGATGCGTATAGACTGAAAGTGAAGGGATGGCAAAACATTCACCATGCAAATGGCAACGGGGAGGGGGGGAGACTGTAATGAGACAAAGAAAGGCATTACATAATGATAAAGGGATCAATCCAACAAGAGGATATAACAATTGTAAATATCTATATGCCCAACACTGGAACATCTAAATACATACAGCAAGTATTAATGGGCAGGAAGACAGAAACTGATGGTAATACAATAATAGTAGGGGACTTTAATATTCCATTAACTTCAATGACTTCCAGACAGAAAATTAATAAGGAAATAGTCTTTGAGTGAGACATTGGACCAGATGTTCATAACAGATATATATAGAACATTCCATTCCAGAACAAAAGAATACACATTCTTATCAAGTACACATGGAACATTCTCCAGAATAGATCACATATTAGGCCACAAAACAAGTCTCAATAAATTTAAGGAGATTGAAATCATAGCATGCATCTTTTCTGACCACAACAGTATGAAACTAGAAATAAATCACAAGAAAAAAAAAACTGAAAAAAACACAAACACATGGAGACTAAACATGATATTAAACAATCAATGGGTCAATGAAGCAATCGAAGAAACCAAAAAATACATAGAGACAAATGGATATGAAAACACAATGGTCCAAAATCTCTGAGACAGTGAAAGCCATTCTAAGAGGAAGGTATATAGCGATACAGGCCTTCCTAAAGAAGCAGGAAAAAAAAATCACAAACAATCTAAACATGCCTAAAGGAACTACAAAAAAAGAACAAAGATTCCTTTTTTTTTTTTAAGATTTATTTATTTATTTTAGAGAGTGAGCAAGCATAGGGAAAGGCAGAAGGAGAGAGAAACTTTAGTGGACTCCTCACTGAGCTCTGAGCCTGATTTGGGGCTTCATCCCACGACCCTGAGATCATGACCTGAGCCAAAGTCAAGAATTAGACAGTTAACTGACTGCACCTCCCAGGGGCTTATTTTGTTTTTGGTTTTGTTTTTAAGAAAACTGTGGCAATTTCTTAAAATAAGACAGTGATGAAATTTGCCACATCAATTGACTCTCAGTTGATTTCTCTGTAGCACGTGATGCTATTTGATAGCATTTTACCCACAAGTAGAATTTTTTTCAAAATTGGAGTTAGTCTTCTCAAGCCATGTCACTGTTTTATCAACTAAGCTTATGTCATACTCGAAATCTTTTTTGTCATTTCAACAGTTTTCACAGCATCTGCACCAGGAGTAGTTTCTATCTCAAGAAACCACTTTCTTCCCTCATCCATTCAACTTTTATCAAGAGATTGCAACAATCCACTTACATCTTCAGGCTCCACTTCTAATTCTAGTTCTCTTGCTATTTGCCCCACATCTGCACTTACTTCCTCTACTGGAGTCTTGGACACTCAAAGTCACCCATGAGGCTTAGAGTTAACTTCTTCTAAATTCCCGTTAATGTTAATATTTTGATCTCTTTCTGTGAATCACAAATGTTCTTATGGCCCCTGGAATGGTGAATCCTTTCTAGAAATTTCTCAATGTACTTTGCCCAGATCCATCTGAGGAATAACTGTCTTTGACAATGATAGTCTTATGAAATATATAGTTCTTAAACAGTAAGACTTGAAAGTCAAAATTACAGTTGACCCTTGAACAACATGGGTTTGAACTTTGTAGGTCCACTTATACGTGGATTTTTCAATGAGTACAGCACAGTACTGTGTATTTTCTCTTCCTTATTATTTTCCTAACATATTTTCTCTAACTGTATCGTAACAATACAGTATATAATACATATAGCGTAAAATACATGTTAATCAACTGTTTCTGTTATTGATAAGGCTTTCTGTCAACAGTAGACTATGAGGAGTTAAGTTTTGGGGGAGTCAGAAGTTATATACAGATTTTCAACTACATGAGCAGTTGGCACCCCAACCTCATATTGTTTAAGCATCATCTATACTCCATGATCCATGGACTGCAGAATGGATACTCTGTTAGCAGGCAGGAAGACAGCATTTATCTTGTACATCTCTGTACAGTTCAGAGCTCATGGGTGACCAGGTGCATTATCTGCAGTAATTGGAAAGGAATATTTTTTTCTGAGTAGTTCTCAACATTGGGTTTAAAATACTCAGTAAATCATGTTGTGAAAAGACTTGCTGTCATCTAGGCTTTGCTGTTCCATTTACAGAGCATAGACAGAGTAGATTTAGCATAATTCTTAAGGGCCTTAGGATTTTTGGAATGGCAAATGAGCACTGGCTTCACCTTCAGTCTCCACATGCATAATCCCCTAATAAGAGTCATCCTGCTTGACTTATTTCAGCATAAGGAATAACATGGAGGACATTAGGAGAAGGAAGGGAAAAATGAAGGGGGGTGGAATCAGAGGGGGAGATGAACCATGAGAGACTGGACTCTGAGACAAACTGAGTTTTAGAGGGGATGAGGGTGGGGGGATAGATTGGCCCAGTTGTGGGTATTAAGGAGGGCACATATTGCATGGAGCACTGGGTGTTATACATAAATAATAAATCTTGGAACACTGCATCAAAAACTAATGACTACTGTATGGTGACTAACATAACATAATAAAAAATAAAAAAATAAAAGAGTCATCCTGTACTTTGAAATTTTGAAACCAGGTATTGACTTCTTTCTAGCTATGATACTCCTAAATGGGTTCTACTAGAAAGTTACTTTGTCTACTTGAAAATCTATTGTTTAGTGTATCCATGTTTATTAATGATTTAAGCTAGATCTTCTGGGTAACTTGCTGCAGCACTTGCTGTTTCATCTTGCACTTTTATGTTATGTTTCAGCTTCTTCCCTTAAACCTCATGAACCAACCTCCATTAGCTTTCAACTTCTCTTGGGTAGCTTCCTCACTTCTCTCTGCCTTCACAGAATAGGAGTTGGAGACTTGCCTTTGGATTAGGCTTTGGCTTAAGGGAGTGTTGTGGCTGTTTTGATCTTCTATCCAGAGCAGTGAAATTTTCTCCACATTAGCAAATAAGGCTGTTTCACTTTCTTTTCATTTGTGTGTTTTGTGAAATAGTACTTTAAATTAAAGGTTCAGGAATTTTTCCTTTGCAGTCACATCTGGGCTAATGGAAGTGGACTAGCTTTCAGCCTGTCTCAGCTCTTGACATGCCGCTGCCTCCTCCTCCTCTTCTTTTCTTCTTCTGTTTTAACAATTTCATTCATTTTATTTGAGAGAGAGAGAGAGAGAGTGAGAGAAAGCAGGAGCAGGGGGGAGACAGATAAGCAGACTCCCTGCTGAACAGGGAGCCCGATGTGGGGCTCAATCCCAGGACCCTGACATCATGACCTGAGCCGAAGAGAGATGCTTAACTGACTGAGCCACCCAGGTGCCCCTTGACATGCCTTCTTAACTAAGCTTATTGATTTCTAGCTTTTGATTTAAGAGATGTGGGACTCTCCCTTTCATTTGAACACATGGAGGCCATTGTAGGATTATTAACTGGCATAATATAAATATCATTGTATCAGGGAATAGGGAAACCCTAGGAGAGGGAGAGAGAGAGGGTAACAGCTGGTCAGTGGAGTAGTCACAGGCACATAATATTTACTGAGTTCACCATTTGGTATAGATGTGGTTATTGATACCTTAAGACAATTAGAGTAGTAATATCAAAGATCACTGATCATAGATCACCATAATAAATATAATAATGACAAAGTTTGACATTCTGTGAGAATTACCAAATGTGACCCAGAGACATGAAGTGAGCCAATGCTGTTGGTAAAATGGTGCCAATAGACTTGCTCAAAGCAGGGCCATCACAAAACTTTAATTTGTAAAAAAAAAAAAAAATCTTTGAAGCACAATAAAGTGAAGTACATAAAACAAGATATTCCTTATCGTTTTTTGTTTTATAAATATTAGCAAGCACATATGTATATTCTTACTCTACCTTCTTTCTTATACAGAAAATAATATGCTATATACATTTTTTATACCATCTTTTTTTTCTTAATATATCTTGGAAATCAGTCTGTATCAGTTCATGGAAATTTTTAATTCTTTTTAAAAATATCTGTATAACTCCATTGTGTGTATACCAGTATTCAATGAATTCTCTATTGATGGACATTTGGATTGTTTCCAGTGTTTTGTTATGGCAAGTGATGCTACAGTGAATAACTTTGGTGCATATATTGTTAATTTTGATGCGATGTATCTTTAGGAAAGACTCCCTAAAGTACAATTGCTGGGTAAATTATAACGGCATATGTAATTTTGGGTTTGCATAATTGCCGTCTGTAAGATTTCTATCATTTTCCAATTTTAACAGCACTATATGAGAGTAGTTATTTTTCTACAACCTGATGGATATATTGTCAAGCTTTTATACTTTTTAGTATAGTTTTAATTTATATTTTAAAAATATGAATAAAATTAAACATTTTTTCCATTCGTTAAAGAATAGTATGCTCCCGCCCCCTGCCATGAATTGTCTATGTCTTTTATTTTTCTTTTGTGTATTGGTCTTTTTCTTAAGTTTTTTTAAAGGTTATTTTACATATGAGGAAGAGTAGTGCTTTGTAGTATGAGTTGAAAGTATTCTCCTAGTTTTTTATGTGACTTTGACTATTTATTGTGTGTTTTACCTCACATTTTTAAAAATATAGTTGAATTTGTGAGCTTTTTTATCAGTGAGAAACGCTTTTCTTGCTCTAAGATTATAAAGGAATTCTCTCACATTTTCTTCAAGTAAGAAAGTATGAGTATGGTTCCCTTTTTTTGAGCTATGTTCCATTTGGAATTTATTCTAGTATAGTAGTTACTCCTTATCAGTGGAGGATACATTCCAAGACCACCAGTGGTTGCCTGACACTCAGGTAGTACTGAACCCTGCGTATATTTTGGTTTTTTTTCCTATACCTACATACCTGTGATAAAGTTTAATTTATAAATCAGACACAGCAAGAGATTAACAACAATAGAAAAATAACATAATAAGCTTTGTGAATGTGATCTTTCTCTCAAAATATGTTATTTACTGTACTCACCCTTCTTGTGATGATGTAAGATGATAAATTGCTTATGTAATGAGATGAAGTGAGGTGAATGCTATAGACATTGTGATGTAATGTGAAGCCACTATTGACCTTCTGATGATATATCATCTGCTTCTGGACCATAGTTAACTGTGGATAACTAAAACTGTGGAAAGTAAAATCACAGATAAGCCAGGGGTTTCTGTATTTGGTTTTTCAATTTTATCTTTTTTTTTTTTTGATAGTGGCAATCTGTAGTCACAGCTTCATTTATTAAAAAGTTTATATACACACAACAAATGAAAAATTTTCTTCAGCTTTTATCTTTACTTTTTTTCTCCATTTTTTAAAAGAATTATTTTAGAGTGTGTGAGCAGGGGGAGGAGCAGAGGAAGGGAGGGAGAGAGAAAGAAGCAGACTCCCCACTGAGCACAAAGTCTGACGCAGGGCCTCATCCCAAGACCCCAAGGTCAGAACCTGAGCCACGCAGGGTGCCCCTCCTTCTCTTTTAAGTTGATTGGTCTTATTCACGAAAAGGAATGTTTCTCTATTTGTTTAAGTCTGTTTTGGGCTTCCAAGAGTCTTCTGAAAATTTTCTCATACAGAATTTGAATATGTATTTTTAAAATAGCTTTGTTGAAATATGGTTCACATAGCATATTTACACTTACACATTTTAAGTCAGTGATTTTTAGTATATTCACAGAGTTGTGTACTTATTATCAATATCTAATTTCAGAACATTTTCATCACCCCAGAAAGAAACGTTGTATGCTTCAGCAGTCACTCCCAAATTTTATCTAATCTCTTCATTCTCCGTTAGACCTAAGCAACCATTAATGCAATGGTATGCTTTCTGTTCCTATAGACTTTCTTTTTGGGAAATTTCATATAAAATGGGTTCTTAAAATATGTGGTCTTTTATGTGGTTTCTTTCACTTAGTATAATATTTTCAGGGTTTATGGCATAACATATATCCTTTTTTTTTTCTATTTTGGAAAAAAAAATTTTTTAATTTGAGTGTAAAAAAATTTGAGTGTAGTTGACACATGATGTTACATTAGTTTCAGGTATACAACAAAGTGATTCAACAACTCTGTATGTTTTGCTATGCTCACCACAAATGTAGGTACCATCTGTCACCATGCAATGCTATTACAATACTATTGACTATATTCCTTATGCTGTATCTTTTATTCCTATGACTTATTTCATAACTGGAAGCTTGTATTTCCTGCTCCCCTTCATTCATTTTGCCTACCCCACCACCCCTCTTTCCTCTGGCAACTCTTAGTATTTGTATGTCTGATGCTGCTTTTTGTTTATTCATTTATTTTGTTTTTTAAATTCCACATATAAATGAAATTGTGGGATATTTGTCTTTTGCTGACTTACTTCATTTAGCATATACAGTCTAGATCTGTCCATGTCCTTGCAAATGGCAAGAGCTCATATGTTTTTATGGCTTAGTAATATTTCATTGTTTACCTATACCACACCTTCTTTACCCATTCATCTGTTTTCGTTTGTTTGTTTTTTTTATTTACTATTTGCCCCAGGGGTATAGGTCTCTGAATCATCAGGCTTACATCTTTCACAGCACTCACCATAGTGACTCACCCTACCCAATGTCCATAACCCAGTCACCCTATCCCTACCCTCTCACCCCCCAGTAACACTCAGTTTGTTTCGTGAGATCGAGTCTCTTCTGGTTTGTCTCCTTCCCGATCCCATCTTGTTTCATTATTTTTCCCTCCCTGTTCCCTACAATCCCCTGCCCCTCAAGTTCCTCATATCAGAGAGATCATATGATAATTCTCTTTCTCCGATTGACTTATGTCGCTTAGCATAATACCCTCTAGTTCCATCCACGTTGTTAGCAAGATTTCATTTCTTTTGATGGCTGCATAGTGTTCCATTGTATATATATACACCACATCTTCTTTATCCATTCGTCTGTTGATGGACATCTAGGTTCTTTCCATAGTTTGGCTATTGTGGACATTGCTGCTATAAGCATTTGGGTGCATGTGCCCCTGAGGATCACTACCTTTGTATCTTTAGGGTAAATACCCAGTAATGCGATTGCTGGGTCATAGGGTAGCTCTATTTTCAACTTTTTGAGGAACCTCCATACTGTTTTCCAGAGTGGCTGCACCAGCTTGCATTCCCACCAACAGTGTAGGAGGGCTCCCCTTTCTCCACATTCTCGCCAACATCTGTCGTTTCCTGACTTGTTAATTTTAGCCATTCTGACTGGTGTGAAGTGGTACCTCACTGTGGTTTTGATTTGTATTTCCCTGATGGCGAGTGATGTTGAGTACTTTCTCATATGTCTGTTGGCCATTTGGATGTCTTCTTTGGAGAAATGTCTGTTCATGTCTTCTGCCCATTTCTTGACTGGGTTATTTGTTTTATGGGTGTTGAATTTGAGAAGTTCTTTATAGATTTTGGATACAAGCCCTTTATCTGATATGTCATTTGCAAATATCTTCTCCCATTCTGTCAGTTGTCTTTTGGTTTTCTTGACTGTTTCCTTTGCTGTGCAAAAGCTTTTAATCTTGATGAAGTCCCAATAGTTCATTTTCGCCCTTGGTTCCCTTGCCTTTTGTGATGTTCCTAGGAAGAAGTTGCTGTGGCTGAGGTCGAAAGGTTGCTGCCTGTGTTCTCCTCAAGGATTTTGATGGATTCCTGTCTCACATTGAGGTCTTTCATCTATTTTGAGTCTATTTTTGTGTGTGGTGTGAGGAAATGATCCAGTTTCATTTTTCTGCATGTGGCTGTCCAGTTTTCCC